>JBAIZL010000005.1:130065657-130105657 GCA_036971475.1 Prosapia bicincta
AGATGCGTTACATATTAGGTTTTTTAATACTTTATTATTTTTTTACCCGGGTCTGAGCCCCCAAAACCCGCCCAGCCCTCGTGGCAGCCAACCTCTAGCGAGCTACCTCCGTCTCACATGCGCATGCGGTTAGTATCCCTACCGCGAATGAAGGAAACGGGATTGATTGCCCATGTACCAAGCTCCTAAGCTCTTTCCATGGAGAATCAGTAGATAGTGAAATGAAACAGTACGGTAAGTGTCGCGCTAAGAGCGGGATGAAAAAACCTGGCAAGAAAGAAACCCTGCCAGGTAAGATCCCGCGAAGGGTCATGCAGGAAACCTGGGGGCTTGGATCACCTTATGCTAAGGAATAAGGAGAGGTATTACCTTGCAAATACCTTGTTAGTGAGTCTATGGAAGGAGTGACATGCACCTCTTCTTCTGCTGCCTTTTCGAAGCTGTAAAGCATGCAATCAAATTAGTACTTCCTTTGGGGCTAAGCTGTGGCCCTGTGTAGTGGCCCCTGCGTCACCTGGAACATAACTGTGAAGCAGAATTTATTAGTATGTATTTTTTATTTTGGTGGCATGGTGTGAGCTAGGCGGTCAGTAAGGGCAGCGGCCGTCTGTGTGTGTCGAGGTTGGGGTCATATCTACCCAGTGAGGAAATGAGTTTGGATGTTGTATGTGCGTGAACCTGTTTGTAGAACTTTGTTGCTAAGTGTCGGAGGAGTTGTTTGATGAAAGGCACTTTTAAGTCAGTGTGAAGCAGTGTTAATCTTGTACATCTAGGTGCCTTCGTGAATATTCGCAAAACCTTGTTTTGGAATAACTTTAGTCAGCGTGTGCGTGTGATACCTGCATGGCCCAGACGGGTGATGAAGTGAGTATGCTGCGCAACATAGATACGCGCTGAGTGTGGCGTTCCTATTTGATCAGGTAAGCAACTTTCTTCGAACTTTACTCTCCCCGATGTGTTCAGTAACATGGGGTCTGCTAATTACCATCCTTGCTTACATCTCTAACTAAGCGTTACAAAGGGATTTTAGTATTTTTATTTTACAATTCGGCACTCACACTTACACTAGGGAGATTAAATGTGGTAAATTCGTTTTACTAGTTATAAGTTACAAAGTAAACACTCCATTGCCCGCTTCTCAGTATTAATGGAAACAAAATATAACTCTTTAAAAAACTATTAAATAGTAAAACCACACAAAATATTTTTTTTAAATTTTCCCCTTGGAGCTTAATGCAAACTGATTTCTCATACAACAATCGGGAATATACCAACTGGAGGACACGGGAGCTCAACACTAACCTTTACATGTATTGACCTCAGTAAACATTGGTAGAATAACGACGGATATTGAACACTAACCTATTTTTATCCTTACCCAAGTTAACTTGAATCAATTTAATCTAGAAGAATCACTACCCCCTTGCTTTGAATGTTACTTTACTGTTGAAACTAACTCAACCTAACCTAAATTATATACATGACCTTGAGGGGAAACCTTGACGGCATCCATAGAGCGACGTTTCGAGACGCATCAGCACATTCAAGTTGTTATATTTTGCACTCAGTTCCTTCAAAATAACATTTATTTGTGTAATTAGCATGGGCTTACTCCACATTTTTTCAACTCTCCTCTACATCTCTTCATTTCTGATTAGAGGGGTGAAGTTGTTAATTCAACCCTCCTCTTCTATTTCGAGGGCACACGAAGTTAGATAGTTTCTCTCTCGTAGAAGTTACAATGACATTTTATAACTGAATTTTTTCCTGATTCTCATTAAATATAGACACATACACGCGGGCAAACACACACACACACGCACACACACACACACACGCACACACACACACACACACACACGCACACACACACACACACACACACGCATACACACACACACGCACGCACACACACACACACACACACACACATGCACACACACACACACACACACACACACACACACACACACACACAATATGGCTATCATATTTTACTGTACAGCTGCAGAGAGTAACTTAAACATTCTCGACAGGCTTCATAGCAGTGCTTCCAGAACTATTACAGGACTAAGAATCTCATGTTCAACTGGAATAAGTTTGTAGGAGGCAAATCTAAAACACTTACATCTACATAAATATTTCAACAAACTTTACAGTCTGGGAAATATAAACAGAACAGCAGAATACTTAAGGAAAAGGAACAGCAATCAAAGAAAATGACCGCCTTACACAGCATCAAAACAAACAATGTAATATACCATAATTTAGATCCAACATCTTTACCTAATTTTATAAATCCTCTGAATTCAGTTTCCTTCCATACTATTCTACATGACCCGTAAACAAAAAGGAGAACAACCCAATAGCATTTTAAAAAATGGCACAGGAAGTAATCAAATCCATCCCACAGCAAGCGATAGAAATTTACACAGATGGAAGCAGAAAAGCGAATGGAAAAACTGTTAGTGGAGTATATATTGTATCACAAGTGTCAAAAGAGGATATTAAATTAAGATATCAAGACAACACATCAAACTTCACAGCTGAACTGGTTGCTATTGAAGAGGCTTTGTATAAATTAGAAGAATACCAGAACCCAGAACAACTATGGGTTCTAATCGACTTTAAAAGCTCAATCCAACATTTACAGAATTATAATGAAATATCTGATAATATATCAATAAATATAATAAAAAAGTTAGAAAGTATTTCCAAATCATCGCAAATACACCTACAATTGATTCCATCACATGTCAATATCCCAGGAAATGAAAAGGCAGATAACTTAGCAAATGAAGGCTGTAATAATAGTAATTTCCACAAAGAAACCCTAACCTATTTAGAAGTATATTCCAAATTCAAAGAGGAAAAAGAAGAAAAATGGAAACAACCTCCGCAACATGAATGGTACAAAGAGCACCAACCTGGTGCATCTATCAACTGTCAACTTGACAGAATTTCACAGACATCTTTAGCAAGATTAAAAAGCAGCCATACGAAACCTATGACAATCACAGACCTTCGGAAGATATATCAAACCTGTACAAGATGCAACCAAGAACCAGCCTCACCAACCCATATCTTGTCATGCATTGGACTTACCCCGGAATTCATCTACAAGGAACCAGCAGAAGTAATAAGGCTTCTGAAAGAATATGATCTCATGAAGTTGGCCTAAGGACCTAGGGGTAGGAAAAAAGAAGAAGAAGACACACACACACACACACACATATATATATATATATATATATATATATATATATATATATATATATATATAATAAATTAAAAATATTTCAATAAACAAGAATACTTTTAATGAATATATTTATTCAAAGCTTTTCGCCGATAAAATAGTACCAGCATCTTCAGGAAAATAATTATCTAATAAAATATTTTTACAAAATTCTATCGGCGAAAAGCTTTGAATAAATATATTCATTAAAAGTATTCTTGTTTTTGAAATATTTTAAATTTATTAACTATATTACAAGAAAACATATCACCATATTTAATATATATATATATATATATATATATATATATATATAATATAGTTTTATATTTTTTATTGTTATAGATTTATTGTTGTTTTTTATTATTTATTAATTTTTTTTTTTAATGGATGTATATTTATGGTTATATAATTGTTTTATGTATTGCTACTATGTTTTTAACTTTCTGTTTTGAACAAAAATGTTTTTGGTATTCGGTCTTATTTAATTTATTGCGTCTTGTTTCAATTTTTGATTAGCGATGATAACCACATTTGTTTTTTCGCCAGGAATATATATTTATATATATATATATATATATATATATATATATATATATATATATATATATATATTAAATATGGTGATATGTTTTCTTGTATATAGTTAATAAATTTAAAATATTTCAAACACAAGAATACTTTTAATGAATATATTTATTCAAAGCTTTTCGCCAATAAAAAAAAGTATCAGCATCTTCAGGAAAAATAATTATCTAATCTTCACATATATATATATATATATATATATATATATGTGTGTGTGTGTGTGTGTGTGTGTGTGTGTGTGTGTGTGTGTGTACATATGTAAATTGTGTTATATCATGTTTTTCCTGAAGTAGCTAATACATATTTTATTAGTAAAAAGCTTTGAAAAATATACAAATCATAATTATTCTTGTGTTTAAAATTTATTAATCATCAACTATAATAACATAAATCGTATTTTCATATTTAATATATATATATATATATAATTGTTCATTCCTTCTACACGTGAGCTACTAGTTTTTACTAAAACACTTGTGAATATTTTAACAACTCACCTATACTAGCACTTACTTATATTTGTAAAATATGTAGCATATATTACAATATAGTATCACTTACTTACATTTCATAGACTAAAGTGCTTTTTGTTTATAAAAAAGACATAATTAGATACATAGTGCACTTCATTTATAGTGTAAATCTTGTTTTTAAAGCTGTATATATATATATATATATATATATATATATATATATATATATATATATATATATATATATATATATAAAAGTCTTTCATAAATTTTAAATGTAAGATGAGTTTTGTTAAAACATTTCATTTTATATCTCATTTTGTTGTTAATTTTATGTTTCGGTTTTTAAGTATGATTTGTTTGAAATGTTATTATGTCCTTTATTTGTCAAGTATTTGTTTTTTTAGTATGTTTTAAATACTTAATTTGGTGCGACATTGTGCTGAAACGCAATCTGTTAGTGAAACGGACTTTTTGCCCATTATAATAATAAGTTTTTGTCTTCCTGTAATAGGCAGACATGTACGGAAGAGGAGCGGTACACCTGTCCTTAAGATTGGTGCCTGTGTAAGGATGACTGTTTAATTTGTCAATCATTGTTGAGTTGTATCCGTTCGTTTGTGCTATATATTTTATGTTGTTTAACTACTGGTAGTGTTCATCTTTGTCTAGTGGTGTTTTAAGCAGGCGATATATCATCGTGTTGTAAGCAGCTAGTTTATGTCGGTGTGGGTGGTTTGAGGAACTGTGTATGTTCGTATTAGTGCTGGTGGGTTTTGGTATATGTTGAATTTATGTGTCTGTTTGTCTGTTCGTTTAATTGTGAGGTCTATGAAGGTGAGTGAGTTTTGTTGTTCAGTTTCGAATTTTGTGTGTTAGTTTAGGGTGAATGGAATTTAGGTGTTTTGAAAATATGGGTGCTCTGCGTGTGTTGCCTCTATATAATGTTATGATGTCGTCGACGTATCTGTACCAATAAATTATGTTATCTGAGTATTTGTTGTTGTGTAAAACGTGGTTTTGTTCAATATGGTTTATGGATATTTCTGCTAAGATTTGAGCTATGGGGGAACCCATAGGTAGTCCATGTTTCTGGTTGTAGAATGTGTTATTATAGGTGAAGTAATTTTGAGATGTGATTAATCTTGTGAGGTGGATGATTAACGGTCTGAGTTGACAAAGGGCCACATCTCCCGAAACGGCCGCCCTCAACAAGCAAAGTAAGTGCTACTATAGGCAAGTTTAAACCACTTAAAGGTGCTTAGTGATTACTAGTAGCTCACGCGAAGATGGAATCAACAGATATTAACTAACTATAAGTTCAGCTATTATTATGTAAATAAAATACTAAATTATGTTTAGCTAATGTTAACACGTCATCCACTAACTTCTAGCCGGGTCAGCTAGTCGTCAATATAATTTGTGTCGTGAGACAGATTTTCAGAATTCGAAATTCCTTATATATTTAATATTACAAGCTAAACTTAAACTTATATTATTCTCTAAATTTAAAAGAAATATATTATTGTGTTCCTGTCCAGTAATGTTATATTTTAACAATGTATGCACTCCCATAAGAACTACAAATTGTGTACTTATAATAAAACCTGTTAAAAATCAAATCCCTTCAATCTAGTTAATTAAGTTATAAATATGTTCATTTTTGGTCATATCTATAAAACACATATGTTTAATATTGTGTGTTCTCTAATTATCAACAGTATATGCTTAATCGGTGTTGTCGAGAGAAGTTATACTTCATGATCCAAAAAGTCACGATCAAAATAAAACTTCTGCTGACGAATCAAAATGTGAAATTTTGAAAACAGATACAAAAATACTTTACTTTAACACAGAAACAACAATATGTAATTAAAAGTTTCTAAAGGGAATATAGCACTATATTACAATACAGCTACATTATAATCCATCCAATTAGAATTTTTTAAAATTTTGTTTACTAATCCCCAAGGTAAACAGTTGAGAGTTAAACACTGTCTCCTTGTTCCTGTAACGATGCAGAAACATATACATAAGTGGAGGCTACTTCTATTGTCAACTATTTTGCTCATCATAGCACTACAAACGTTTAGTTTCTTGGTAAGACACTTGGGTTTTGGTAAAAGCAAGATACTTGTTAAAAACTTGGTTTTTCTTAAACCAAATGGGTTTTATAAACCTTCTGGGTTTTGAATTTTGACATTCCGAGTTAGATTTGGAGGTAATTCATACCCAAAGGGAAACATTAAATGACATTTTCCTTCATTCTAACGCTCATAGACAAAAGTTAACAAAAAGGTGTTGAATACGTCTTATTTTATATACTTTTCAAATTTAAAAAGTACCTAATAACATTAGTGTTGAGTACAAATCCTGTTTATTTAGTGTATCAAATTAAATAATCTAAGTCAATAATCAGGCATGAAAGGCAAACTTTAAGTGTTTATTTTCATAAACTACAATTCTACAAGGAAGTAATGAGTCTGAAGGACTTTTATAAAAGTGGTTTAAGAAATTCATTTTCTGTCATCAATACAAGCGACGTTTAGCCCATTTAAGGCTTGATATTAATTCAATATTTAATTTTCTTCATCATATATTCAACTAAAAATCTATTTTAGTCCTCAAGAGTAATTAAAAAGACATAATCCTCTAGGGGGAGGGGGTATCAAAAATCTCCACGCAGCTTTAACTCGCGTTATTATTTTATTTTATAAGTATTATATTTAAAAATTTGTGCTTATTATTATTACTATGATTTGCAAAATTTGGTTTGTATATTTCTGGCTTTTCATTAGATTTGTTCATTATATCTTTCTTTTAAGTTTTTCTTGGTTTCACTTTCGGATTTAGGAATATTGAGGTTAGGATTGCGAATACACGTGATAGCCGTAACTTAGTCCTGTAAAGGTTGTCAACGAATTACTTTATCAGATGTTCCTCAGGACAAAATAAATACAAATTACCCTAAAACGTCACTGTTCAGCTCGGAAGTTAAAAATTTCAAACTTTACACAGTTGTTATTCGAACCAAAATTTGTTTTAGTTTACCACTGATAGGTCGAGAAAACCTGTAGCTATAGTTTGATTTAAAGAAGAAAAGAACCGTGTCGGTGGTGGGGCAGGGATGCGGTGTTGTCAGGTTGAACGCTGTGACACTGAACGACGAACGGAAGTTTAACGTAGAGTTGGCAAGGAGACTTAGCAACACGGTAGGATGTGTATTTTCCATTCACCCAGACCGTCCAACTTCACCTCTTATGGCCAATTTCACTTTCGTAGAGTTTTGTTCTGTTCTATCCTTAACTATTAAAGAAGGTTAAATACGTCACAATGGTCTCACTCCCTCCCCCGGCACGTCTCCAGTGTTAACGTTACCGGAGGTGGACAATGTCAAACCGTCGAAACAGGAATAAATTTATTGTCTGATAATCAAGCGATTAAATTCAAAATGGTGGCCTTATGTGTATATTTACACCGAACGTTGTTTATCAGTTTAGCCCCTTGAACACGTATTTTGCGTATGTAATATTTAAAACATGTTCATGTCATTAGATGCGTTACATATTAGGCTTCCTAATACTTTTTTTTTTTTTTTTTTTTTCAACCCGGGTCTGAGCCCCCAAAACCCGCCCAGCCCTCGTGGCAGCCAACCTCTAGCGAGCTACCTCCGTCTCACATGCGCATGCGGTTAGTATCCCTACCGCGAATGAAGGAAACGGGATTGATTGCCCATGTACCAAGCTCATAAGCTCTTTCCATGGAGAATCAGGAGATAGTGAAATGAAACAGTACGGTAAGTGTCGCGCTAAGAGCGGGATGAAAAAACCTGGCAAGAAAGAAACCCTGCCAGGAAATATCCCGCGACAGATCATGCAGGAACCCTGGGGGCTTGGATCACCTTATGCTATGGAATAAGGAGAGGTATTACCTTGCAAATACCTTGTTAGTGAGTCTATGGCAAGAATGGCATGCACCTCTTCTTCTGCTGCCTACTCGAAACTGAAAAGGCATGCAATCAAATTATTACTTCCGTTGGGGCTAAGCTGCGGCCCTGGAGATGTGCCCCTGCGTCACCTGGAACATAACTGTGAAGCAGAATTTATTAGTATGTATATTTTATTTTGGTGGTATGGTGTGAGCTAGGCGGTCAGTAAGGACAGCGGCCGTCTGTGTGTGTCGTGGGTGGGGTCATATCTACCCAGTGAGGAAATGAGTGTTGATGTTGTATGTGCGTGAGCCTGTTTGTAGAACTTTGTTGCTAAGTGTCGGAGATGTTGTTTGATGAAAGGCACTTTTAAGTCAGTGTGAAGCAGTGTTAATCTTGTACATCTAGGTGCCTTCGTGATTATTCGCAAAACCTTGTTTTGGAATAACTGTAGTCTGCGTGTGCGTGTGTTACCTGCATGGCCCCAGACGGGTGATGCGTAAGTGAGTATGCTGCGCAACATAGATACGTATATAGTAGTGGCCGCCCGTAGTGAAAGTGGGCTTGTTCTGTTAAGCATAGGATATAGTTGTGTTAATCTAAATGTTGCTTTTTTTAACGTGTTGGTAATGTGAGGGTCGCAAGTCAGGCCTCTCTCGAGTATGACTCCCAGATATTTGACCTGGTTCCCCCAGTGAATGTCCTCGCCTAATAGTTTTAGAGGTGTGTTGAGTTGGTTTGTCCTACGTTTGGAGAGAAGCAAAGCCTGGCACTTGGCCACGTTCACCTTCACTCTCCAGTAGCTCAGCCATGATTCTAGTACTGTAAGGTGGTCCTGTAAATATAAGTGTATTAGATGTGGTTTCCATGACTGAGCGGATAACGCGGTGTCATCTGCAAATATGGCCACTTGTGTGTTGAGTGTTGTCGGTATGTCGTTGATGTAGATGTTGAACAATACGGGCCCAATAATTGAGCCCTGAGGGACTCCGGCCCGTATAGTCCGTAGTGTAGATTGAGCTTGATCTACATCAACCCTAAACTTACGGTTGGACAGGTATGAGCCAACTAGGTGTATGAGCCCGTCTGGAAAGCCATAGTGACGAAGTTTCGCTAAGAGCCCGTTGTGCCAGACCCGGTCAAAGGCCTTTTCAATGTCCAGGAAGACTACCCCAGTCGAGCAGTAATTGTTGAAACCCTTGGTTGCATGCGCCACCACTCTCATCAGCTGATGCGTAGCCGAGTGTTTTGTCCTGAAGCCAAATTGCTCTGGCCTCAGTATGTTGTGTGTGTGGATATGTTTGTTGATACGTTTGAGCAAAATTTTTTCAAATACCTTGCCCATCGTGTTCAACAAGCTTATCGGTCTATATGAATCAGGTTTGTTGTGTAATACTTTATTTCGTGCGAAATCATGTAGAAGCGCATTCTGTTAGTGATGCATTGAACTACTAAAGACAAAACTCAAATTTATAAGTGTTGCTTAGAAACGGACGTTTTTCAGAACATATTATTAAGTTTTTGTTAACACTCTTTGTCTTCCTGTAATTGACGACATGTATGGAAGAAGTGGTATAAATCCATTCCTAAGCATGGCGTCTCTGCCAGGAGGATTTCGTTAGGTTAAATATTTTCCACTTTTTTCCGCACTACAACGCACAATCTTTCTGTAAGATTATTTTGATTTCTTTACACCAAAATGCGGACTTTTTGTAATTATTACCGCTATTATTCAAGTAATAAAAGCGTTCCGGTTTCGATTCCCGACACGTATAAATACTTTTTTTTGTCCGCAAATAATGTTATACTTTTTCGACTTTAGAACTAAATCTTAGATAGTGTCCCACAATACGGCACATGGTTTTAGAAATTGTATTTATACCGAAACTTTTCTTTGTTAATAAATTCAACGATTGACCATTATCTTTGCTTCTCTTATAATCTTTTATTCTTACATTTCTCTGTTCTCTTCCTTCAATAATCTTATGGTATTAATTTGTATAAAATACCTTCTGTTTTCTATGTTTTAAAACGAAACAAAAAGTTTAAAATAATTTGGAATATGTGGGAGTGTAAAGTGTAAATTTACCAGGCTTTTTTCTTTTTATAATCATAGTGAAATGATAAATGGAAAATGTTTTAAAAAATCATTAAAAAGATATATGTTGTATTTTATTATATTTCCTTTAGAAGTACATTTTTTCAATTTAATTGTTGAGCTATGTTTTAGAGAAATGTATTTCTTCATTGAATTTGCAATTGTAAATGGTAATATACGGAAGAATAAATAGTCTTAAACATCGCTCAACGCGACGCTGAAATAATTTTATTCGTATAATTTAGTTGGAAATAATGGTTGATTTTATTCGCGTTCCTATATTCTTATCTACAAATGCATATTTTCTAATTTTATATTCGGAACGTAATTTTTCTGGCTGTTAGGAATGCAAATAAATGGAAGAGCTGTCAGGAAAGTAACTACAAACATCTGGGAAATGTCGCGCTAACAGAAGTAAACCTTTTTATATTATTTCTAATTTTACTTACAACTAGAACTAGTAAAGGTTTTGCATTAGCACATTTAGCATCTGGGTAAATATGTTTTTAACTTAAGGAATTCTTAAGTATAAAAAGTTTAATAACATACTTCATGAATTAATTCTTGGTCTAGCCACACTCGCTCATACCCGCTGAATGTGCGATTACTATTTGATCAGGTAAGCAACTTTCTTCGAACCTTACTTTCCCGATGTGTTTAGTAACATGGGGTCTGCTATTTACCTTCCTTGCTTATATCTCTAACGAAGCGTTACAAAGGGATTTTTGTATCTTTATTTTACAATTCGGCACCCATACTTACACTAGGGAGATTAAATGTGGTAAATTCATTTTACTAGTTATAAGTTACAAAGTAAACACTCCATTGCCCGCTTCTCAGTATTAATGGAAACAAAATACAACTCTTTAAAAAACTATTAAATAATAAAAACAACAAAGATTATTTTTTTTAATTTTCCCCTTGGAGCTTAATGCAAACTGATTTCTATTACAACAACCGGGAACATACCAACTGGTGGACACGGGTGCACGACTCTTTTACATTGTTAACACTAACCTTTACATGTATTAACCTCACTTAACATTGGTAGAATAACGATGGATGTTGAACACTAACCTCATTTTATCCTTACTCAAGATAACTTGAATCAACCCAATCTAGAAGAATTACTACCCCCTTGCTTTGAATGTTACTTTACTGTTGAAACTAACTTAACCTAACCTAAATTGTATCTACCTTGAGGGGAAACCTTGAGGGCATCAACAGAGCCACGTTTCGAGACGCATCAGCACATTCAAGTTGTTATATGTCGCACTCAGTCCCTTCAAAATAACATTTATTTGTGTATTAGCATGGGCTTACTCCACATTTTTTCAACTCTCCTCTACATCTCTTCATTCCTGATTAGAGGGGTGACGTTGTTAATTCAACCCTCCTCTTCTATTTCGACGGCACACGTAGTTAGAGAGTTTCGTCTTCATAGAGTTACAATGACATTTTATAGCTGCATTTTGTCCTGATTCTCATGAGATATAGACACATACACGAGGGCAAACACACACAAACGCACACACACATTGGAGGGCACTCCTTAGAGAATATGGAGATATAAGGGTCTTCATAGTCAGGGGACTAGAAGGTTATTGCTCGTAAAACAGGGAATCAAAGCTAAAGAACTAGTCCGCTAACCAGGTATTGTAGGAGAGGGGTCTAGGATTCCAGATGGTCTGTGATGCCAGGCAGCACGGACACACACACACACACATACACAAATAAATATATATATATATATGCTGATAAGTAAAAATTGTCGCTATGCTAAGTTTTCTATTGCTTTTCTTGGCACAATAGATAGCGAAGAAATATTGACAGCAACATTGATGTTTTCACAACGGATAGTAGTTTGATATCGCTCACACAATTAGCCTAGCTCGTCTATAGTATAGTTTATTGCACGACGAACATAACTATTCATCAATACAGGACCAGTATAGCCTGCAAAGAGCACCATTTACATGCTGAACCATCTCACGTACTAAACCATCTCACTACTAGATATGAAGTTGGGATTCAAGTGAAAATATGGAAAAATACTACTTACTTTAATAATAACATTTTCCAAGCTATTTAATGATCGGAAATCGTATACTATTTACAAAATACAGTCGTTAGATTAACGTAGAAGATTGTTTAAGAGGAAATATACGCAAACATGAAGCACAACACAAACATTTTAAGCACGTAGTTCGCTTTTGAGATGGCATTATGCAACAGTTATTATGATTCTAATTTTATTCCAATAATGTTATTTAATAGAAAGAATAATTTTCTTACAAAACTTTGCTACAAGTATTTACACAACCTTTATGTACATTTCGCTAACACAGTTAGCATAATCAAAAGAGAACAAATACAAACTAAATATGAATCAAAATATTTGTTTATTATTTAGAACATTGTTTTATAACTATTACTAGAAATATATGGACTTAGTCTTAGCTAGATGAAACTATAAAGACTTGTTGGCTGCGAAGAAAGGGGGCAACTATTGCAGCGTCTAGACGCTACTCAAGGCTATATTTATTGTGCTTACTTAAGCAAAACATGTCACCTATATCTCAATCAGGGCGAAACCCTTAAACAATATCATGAAAACGATTTATTAACCCGGAGGATTGGTTACGTTACTGATGACGTAATCAGTATGACTTGAGCAGCTGATTTGGGTAGAATAAACTACCACGAAGCAAACACAAAGCACTGAAAACGTGTTGATACACCGTACGAAGGGATGGGGTATAAGTAAGGCATGCTATGTTTAGGGCGCTTTTCTTTGCTTTTCTATCAAGACTGAATACATTTATAATTCAGTAGCACGCTTGCTACACGGGATGTGCGCAGAGGCTCCGGAGAACTTGACAATATACTGTTTATAATATATTGTGTATATTGTAAGGAACTTGTATTATAAATCCTGTTTTATTTTTTTTAAATAAATTTCCAGTGTTTTATGCATTTTGTTGTGTTACTTAATTGTATGTCTAATTTTACGTTGTTTTTCAGTTTTAGTCCCTTGAATACGTATTTTACGTCTGTAATATTTAAAACATGTTCATGTCATTAGATGCGTTACATATTAGGTTTTTTATAACTTTATTATTATTTTTTCTTTACCCGGGTCTGAGCCCCCAAAACCTGCCCAGCCCTCGTGGCAGCCAACCCCTAGCGAGCTACCGCCGTCTCACATGCGCATGCGGTTAGTATCCCTTTTTTTCTTGACTTGGGAGCGGGTTTTAAACTGCCCAAAGCACTGCTACCTTAAGGTATATTGTACTTACCTCCCTGATCTAGTCAAATAGCCCCTTCCCTCTTATCAGGTTTAGGAGTTGTCTGACTAGTGTTTTACCTTCAGCATCCTCTTCTAGAGCTGTGCTATCTCCAAAGAGGTTGAAGCGCCTCTCAGCAAGTGCTTCACATCTATAAATGATGTGTGTGTCGGTCTCCAGTTCTTGCCCGCATAATCTGCACACTGGTTCATCTTTGTAGATACCCATTTTATGCAGATGTTTCCGTAGTCTACCGTGTCCCGTGAGTAGACCTTTGGCTATCCTGAGTTCCTGCCTAGACAGATAGATGAGACTCTTCTGCAGCCACAAGGAAGGTTTCCTAAGGGTTAGCTTAATGTGTCTCATCCCTTCAGCCCTGATCCAGTGCTCACAGTGTCTTTCAGCCATCCACCTTCGCACTGCCATCTTGACCATGGATTTGGAAATACCTACTGCAGGCTCCGGTTCAATCGGCGGAGTCGAAGACCCCTCTCTGTCCAGCGCATCTGCGGCTTCATTTCCAAGTATTCCCTTATGCCCTGGCACCCAACCTATCTTAATTTGATTGTGCCTTGCCAGTGCTTGTAGGTTATTTAGGCACTCCCTGGCTATGCCCGAGGTGTCCACATGTCCGTTTAGTGCCTTAATTGCTGCCTGCCTGTCGGAGAAAATAGCAATCCGGGTCCCGTGTGTTTCCCTTCTCGCTATCTCTCCAAGACAGGCATTTATAGCATATATTTCGGCCTGAAAGACAGAGGTATGCCTCCCCAAGGAAAAAACTAGTTTTACCCTTGGGTTTTTACAATACACCCCCGCTCCAGTGCCGAAGTCCATCTTGGAGCCATCTGTGTACCAGATCTGAGCTCCCGATGTTACTGACCCTGGCCATTCCATCATAGTTATGGTGGGCCTGGTCAGGTGCAAACGTTCGAGTAATGTGGTCGCTGCCGATTTCCAAGACGGGTTCTTTGACCACGCACTCGATACTCATATGTCCCGAAACATCTGGGAGGTTAGCCCAGTTGTTCGAGTTGCGCAATCTCCATGCCGCCAGCCTCGCCTCTCCCCTAAGGACAAGCTCAAGTGGGGGGGGGGAAGGTGGTAGGTTAAGCATTACTTCCATTTCTGCACCAGGTGTAGTTGACATCGCTCCCAGTGTGCACAGACAAGCCAATCTCTGGATAAAGCTCAGTTGTGCTCTTGTCTGTGCCTGGTTGGCCTTTGTCTACCACACCAGAGCACCATAGGTAATCATAGGTCTTATCACCCTCAGATACATCCAGTGCATCATTGATGGCTTCAGTCCCCATTTCTTACCCACCATTCTTCTCACTGTCATCAGTGCCCTTTTGGCCCTGTAACTGTCCTCTCAAGATGTGGGTTCCAGGTGAGTTTCCTGTCCAGAGTAACTCCCAGGTACTTCACCTCCCCCACAAACTCAAAGTATTCACCAAACAAGCGAGGCATCCTGGTCGTCAGATCTTTTCGCTGTCTGGTGAAGTTATTAAGAGCAGTCTTTTTCGGATTTACCCTAAGGTTCTCCTTATTACACCACTATTCAATCAATCGTAGAGGATGTCTGATTACCTGAAGGACTGTATCAGGGAATCTGCCAGGATCAGAACAACTATGTCGTCCGCATATCCCAGGCAGAAGTACCCTTGTTCATTCAGGAGTTCAATAAGGTTGTCAACCACTAGGCACCACAACAGAGGAGAGAGAACCCCCCCCCCTTGTGCACAACCCAGACTTGTTTCCCCCCTTCTGACCTCCCCTGCCACCTCTACAGAAATGCTTCTGTTTGTCAACATGGAACTTATCCAACCACAAGTAGTCACATCCACTCCATGACGTTTTGCACCACTTACCATCGTCTCCACTGAGGGGTTATTGAAAGCCCCTTCAATGTCGAAGAAGGCATCTATGGCACAACCTTTCTTAGAGATCATATGGTCAATCCTACCAACCACTTGATGGAGAGCTCCCTCGCAGGATTTCCCCGGTTGATAAGCATACTGGTTCCAATGCAGGGGTTTTATGGCCAAAGCACTCCCCCTAATATGCCTATCAACCAGTTTTTCAAGTCCCTTAAGAACAAAGGACATGAGTGTAATAGGTCTGTATCCTTTCCCTTCCGATTGGTTACCGGTGAGCTTAGGTATAAATACCACCTTACTAGATATCCAGGCTGCCGGCACATGCCCTAGAGCATTGCTTAGCCTGTATAATTTAGTAAGTACCAGCACCAGCATATCCATTCCCTGCTGCAGCAGCACAGGATAGATCCCATCTGGACCTGGAGATTTGTAAGGTTTAAATGTGCCAATAGCCCATCTTACCCTTTGTGGAGTTACTATCCTCCTTGCCACTTCCCAGTCCTCCCTCTTACCACATCTTGTAGAGAGTTTGGCAACTGGTTCAGTGTCTGCTCCTCCAAGTTTCCTCAGAGTACTGGAAGGGAAATGTGTTCTGATTAATTCTTCCACAGTTTCCCCTGCAGTTTTTGTTATATTTCCCAGTGGGGTTCTTAGCATCCCCACCGGGTTAACTGGGTCCTTAGAGAGCACTTTATGCAGTCGGGCCCCTTCCCGAGTTTTGTCAATCTCTTGACAAAACTCCTTCCAGGACTTCCTGCATGCTTCTCTAATTTCCTGTTGTATTCGGTTAGTGTTTTCCTATACTGATCCCACTCCCCGTTCTTATTTTGCTCTAATAAAGAGTCTCCTGGTGGTCTTCCGAAGTTTGGCTAGCTTCTTGTTCCACAATGAGAGATCCCCTACTTTTCTCCCCTCAATGAAAGGGCAGTTATCAGTAAAGGATTCTACTATAGCCTCGCCAACCATTGTGGCAGAGTCTTCTAGCTCTCTCCTCCCACCATACTCCAATTCAGCCTTCAATCCGAACACCCAGGACCCTCCTGTAAGAGTCCCAGTCTGTTTTTCTTGGATCCCTGGTTGGCCGAAACATGGCTGGATTTAGGGAGATATCATACCTAATAAGTCTGTGGTCAGAAGAAGATGGATCATCCGACACATGCCAGTTTAGTACATACCTAGCCATATGGTTCGATGCCACCGTAATGTCCAGGACCTCCTGTCTGGCCCTAGTGACAAACGTCGGCTCTTCCCCCTGATTTAAGACTAGTAAATTCTTAGAGATAAGATAAGCTAAACGTTTTTCACCTCTAGTGTTGGTACCTGTACTTCCCCACGAAGTGTGATGGGAGTTAGCATCCATCCCCACCAGCAGCTCCTCATCCTCAGCCCCGCAGTGCTGGACCAGCCTCCTCAGCTCTTGTGTTGGTAGAGCCCCCGCGTAGTCAAAGGGGAGATATGCAGTGGCCAGGTTCAGCCTCTTCATCCCCCCTCCGCCCGCAGCTCCACCTTCACTGCTATCACGTCCCTGCAGCAGAAGTCCGTTAGTATCCCTACCACGAGTGAAGGAAACGGGATTGATTGCCCATGTACCAAGCTCATAAGCTCTTTCAATGGAGAATCAGGAGATAGTGTAATGAAACAGTACGGTAAGTGTCGCGCTAAGAGCGGGATGAAAAAACCTGGCAAGAAAGAAACCCTTCCAGGAAAGATCCCGCGACAGATCGTGCAGGAACCCTGGGGGCTTGGATCACCCTATGCTAAGGAATAAGGAGAGGTATTACCTTGCAAATACCTTGTTAGTGAGTCTATGGCAGGAATGGCATGCACCTCTTCTTCCGATGCCTTTTCGAAACTGAAAAGGCATGCAATCAAATTAGTACTTCCGTTGGGGCTAAGCTGTGGCCCTGGAGATGTGCCCCTGCGTCACCTGGAACATAACGGCGAATAAGAATTTATTAGTATGTATTTTTTATTTTGGTGGTATGGTGTGAGCTAGGCGGTCAGTAAGGACAGCGGCCGTCTGTGTGTGTCGTGGGTGGGGTCATATCTATCCAGTGAGGAAATGAGTGTTGATGTTGTATGTGCGTGAACTTGTTTGTAGAACTTTGTTGCTAAGTGTCGGAGGTGTTGTTTGATGAAAGACACTTTTAAGTCAGTGTGAAGCAGTGTTAATCTTGTACATCTAGGTGCCTTCGTGATTATTCGCAAAACCTTGTTTTGGAATAACTGTAGTCTGCGTGTGCGTGTGTTACCTGCGTGGCCCCAGACGGGTAATGCGTAAGTGAGTATGCTGCGCAACATAGATACGTATATAGTAGTGGCCGCCGTAGTGAAAGTGGGCTTGTTCTGTTAAGCATAGGATATAGTTGTGTTAATCTAATTGTTGCTTTTTTTAACGTATTGGTAATGTGAGGGTCCCAAGTCAGACCTCTATCGAGTATGACTCCCAGATATTTGATCTGGCTCCACCAGTGAATGTCCTCGCCTAATAGTTTTAGTGGTGCGTTGAGTTGGTGTGTCCTACGTTTGGAGAGAAGCAAAGCCTGGCACTTGGCCACGTTCACCCTAACTCTCCAGTATCTCAGCCATGATTCTAGCACTGTAAGGTGGTCCTGTAAATATAAGTGTATTAGACGTGGTTTCCATGACTGAGCGGATAACGCGGTGTCATTTACAAATAGGGCCACTTGTGTATTGAGTGTTGTTGGTAAGTCGTTGATGTAGATGTTGAACAATACGGGCCCAATAATTGAGCCCTCAGGGACTCCGGCCCGTATAATCCGTAGTGTAGATTGAGCTTGATCTACATCAACCCTAAACTTACGGTTGGACAGGTATGAGCTAACTAGGTGTATGAGCCCGTCTTTAAAGCCATAGTGACGAAGTTTCCCTAAGAGCCCGTTGTGCCAGACCCGATGAAAGGCCTTTTCAATGTCCAGGAAGTCTACCCCAGTCGAGCAGTAATTGGTGAAACCCTTGGTTGCATGCTCCACCACTCTCATCAGCTGATGCGTAGCCGAGTCTTTTGTCCTAAAGCTAAATTGCTCTGGTCTCAGCGTGCGAAATCAAGTAGAAGCGCATTCTGTTAGTTATTCAATGGACTACTAAAGACAAAACTCAAATTTATAAGTGTTGCTTAGAAACGGACTTTTTTCAGAACATATTATTAAGTTTTTGTTAACACTCATTGTCTTCCTGTAATTGACGACATGTATGGAAGAAGTGGTAAAAATCCATTCCTAAGCATGGCGTCTCTGCCAGGAGGATTTCGTTAGGTTAAACATTTTTAACATTTTTTCCGCACTACAAAGCTCAGTCTTTGTGTATGATTATTTTGTTTTATTTATAACAAAATCCGAACTTTTTGTAATTATTACCGCAATTATCCAAGTAATAAAAGCGTTCCGGTTTCGATTCCAGACACGTATAAATACTTTTTTTGTCAGCAAATAATATTATACTTTTTCGACTTTAGAACTAAACCTTAGATAGTGTCCCACAATACGGCTCATGGTTTTAGAAATTGTACTTATACCGCAACTTTTCTTTGTTAATAAATTCAACGATTGACCATTATCTTTGCTTCTCTTATAATCATTTATTCTTACATTTTTCTGTTCTCTTCCTTCAATAATCTTATGGTATTAATTTGTATAAAATACCTTCTGTGTTCCATGTTTTAAAACGAACCAAAAAGTTATAAATAATTTGGAATATCTGGGAGTGTAAAGTGTAAATTTACCAGTCTTTTTTCTTTTTATAATCATAGAGAAATGATAAATGGAAAATGTTTGAAAAATCTTTAAAAAGATATATGTTGTATTTTATATTATTTCCTTTAGAAGTACATTTTTTCAATTTGATTGTTGAGCTATGTTTTAGAGAAATGTATTTCTTCATTGAATTTGCAATTGTAAATGGTAATATACGGAAGAATAAATATTCTTAAACATCGCTAAACGCGACGCTGAAATACTTTTATTCGTATAATTTAGTTGGAAATAATGGTTGATTTTATTCGCGTTCCTATATTCTTATCTACAAATGCATATTTTCTAATTTTATATTCGGAACGTAATTTTTCTGGCTGTTAGGAATGCAAATAAATGGAAGGGCGTTCAGGAAAGTAACTACAAACAACTGGGAATTGTCGTGCTTACAGAAGTAAACCTTTTTATATTATTTCTAATTTTACTTGCAACTAGAACTAGTAAAGGTTTTGCATTAGCACATTTAGCATCTGGGTAAATATGTTTTTAACTTAAGGAATTCTTACTTATTAGGAGTTTAATAACATACTTCATGAATTAATTCTTGGTCTAGCCACACTCGCTCATACCCGCTGAATGTGGGATTCCTATTTGAAAAGGTAAGCAACTATCTTCGAACCTAACTTTCCCCGATGTGTTCAGTAACATGGGGTCTGCTATTTACCTTCCTTGCTTACATCTCTAACTGAGCGTTACGAAGGGTTTTAGTATTTTTATTTTACATTTCGGCACCCATACTTACACTAGGGAGATTAAATGTGGTAAATTCGTTTTACTAGTTATAAGTTTAAAGTAAACACTCCATTGCCCGCTTCTCAGTATTAATGGAAACAAAATATAATTCTTTCAAAAACAATTAAATATTAAAAACCACACAAATTATTTTTTAAAATTTTCCCCTTGGAGCTTAATGCAAACTGATTTCTATTACAACAACCGGGAATATACCAACTGGTGGACACGGGAGCACAACTCGTTTAGATTGTTAACACTAATCTTTACATGTATTAACCTCACTAAACATTGGTAGAATAACGATGGATGTTGAACACTAACCTAATTTTATCCCTACTCAAGATAACTTGAATCAACCCAATCTAGAAGAATTACTACCCCCTTGCTTTGAATGTTACTTAACTGTTGAAACCAACTTAACCTAACCTAAATTGTATACGTGACCTTGAGGGGAAACCTTGAGGGCATCAACAGAGCGACGTTTCGAGACGCATCAGCACATTCAAGTTGTTATATGTCGCACTCAGTCCCTTCAAAACAACATTTATTTGTGTATTAGCATGGCCTTACTCCACAGTTTTTCAACTCTCCTCTACATCTCTTCATTTCTGATTAGAGGGGTGAAGTTGTTAATTCAACCCTCCTCTTCTATTTCGACGGCACACGTATTTAGAGAGTTTCTCTCTCGTAGAAGTTACAATGACATTTTATAACTACATTTTGTCCTGATTCTCATGAGATATAGACACATACACACTGGAGGGCACCCCTTAAAGAATAGGGAGATATACGGGTCGTCATAGTCAGGGGACTAGAAGGTTATTGCGCGTAAACACACACACACACACACACACTCAAACACTCACACACACACACACACACACACACACACACACACATACATATATATATATATATATATATATATATATATATATATATATATATATATGTGTGTGTGTGTGTGTGTGTGTGTGTGTGTGTGTGTGTGTATGTATACATATGTAAATTGTTTTATATCATGTTTTTCATGAAGTAGCTAATACATATGATATTTTTAAAAAGCTTTGAAAGATATACAAATCATGATTATTCTTGTATTTAAAATATTTTTCATCATTAACTGTAATAAAATAAATCATATTTCCATATTTAATACATACACACACACATATATATATATATACAATTATATATATAATTGTTGATTCCTTCTACACGTGAGCAACTAGTTTTTACTAGAACACTTGTGAATAATTTTACTACTTACCTATACTAGCACTTACTTATATTTGTAAAATATGTAGCATAAATTGCAATATAGTAGCACTTACTTATATTTCATAGACTAATGTGCTTTTTGTTTATGAAAAAGACGTAATTAGGTTCATAGTGCAATTCATTTATATTGTAAATCTTGTTTTTAAAACTGTATATATATAAAAGTCTTTCATAAATTTTAAATGTAACATGAGTTTTGTTAAAATATTTCATTTTATATCTGATTTTGTTGTTAATTCTGTGTTTCGGTTTTTAAGTATGTTTTGTTTGAAATGTACTTACGTCCTTTATTTGTGAAGTATTGGTTTTTTGACTATGTTTTAAATACTTAATTTGGTGCGACATTGTGCCGAAACGCAATCTGTTAAAGATTCAACAAACTACTAAAAACAAAACCAAAATTTAAATGTGTTGCTTAGAAACGGACTTTTTACTCATTATAATAATAAGTTTTTGTTAACAACTCTTCTCTTCCTGTAATGGGCGGACATGTACGGAAGAGGAGTGATACACCTGTCCTTAAGAGTGGTGCCTGTGTAAGATTATTGGGTTTTTATTTATAACAAAAACCTTATTTATAACAGTCCCAAGCTTTTCTCTGTCGGCAACACTGTGCGAATGTTCATGACGGAAGTAATGTTGGTGAACAAACACACATAATTCTAAATGCACAGTTAAAACCTCTCATCTTATATCTTGCGGGCATTCAAGTTACTGGCACCGATCTGAAGCATAGTAGACCTATAAGAATTTCGTCAATAACTTTTAAATTTTAATCTTTTAGACCTAAAGACTTTTAAAAAATGTCTTTCAAAAGAGACAAAAGTGATTTTTGTTTATGAGGCAGAAGTAATTAGATACATAGTACATTATATTTATATTGCTAATTTTGTTTTTAAAACTCTAAATGTAAATGTAAAAGTCTTTCATAAATTCTAAGTGTAACGTTTTTTTTTATATTTTATTTAATACTTTTATTCGATAAGTATTTGTTATATGAGTATGTTTTAAATACTTAATTTGGTGCGATATCGTGTTGAAACCCTATCTGTTAGTGATTCAGTAAACTACTAAAAACAAAACAAAAATTTAAATGTGTTGCTTAGAAACGGACTTTTTACAGAACATATAATTAAGTTTTTGTTAACAACCCTTGCCGTCCTGTAATGAGCGGACATGTACGGAAGAGGAGCGATACACCTGTGCCTAAGCGTGGTGCCTGGGTAAGGATGACTACGTTAGGGTGAAAACGTTCCTCATTTTTCCGCGTTACAGAACTAAATCTTTGTGACTGATTATTGCTTTTATATTTCAAACGAAATTGTATTTTTTGCTGTTATCACCAATACTAACCGCTAAATTATAGCTTTCCTGTCTCGATTCCACAGAAGTCCAAAATCTTTTCAAGTTGCTACATAATGTTATATTTTTTCGACTTTGGAGCAAAAAACTTGGATAATGTCCCACAACATGACACATAGCTCTAGACATTATGCTTATTTTAAAACTTTTTAAAAATAATTTCAACGATTGAGTCATACTGAATATTTATATATAATTTCCAGTTTACTTAATTAGGATTAGTATTACCATTTACAAGCATACACTCATTGCTAACTCATTTACCGCTTGATAGATTTCAATAATTCAAAATTCCCTATAGAATCATTAAAACTTAAAATTTAAATTCATCAAAGAGGCAATTAATTTTTCATCAAAACTTCTGGAATGAGTTAATAGGCTGTCATTATATTGGAAAATAGACTTTTCCTCTTTATATTACAAAACTAAGCGATTGTTTCTAGTATATAATTTTATTGAATAAAAGCCGAAATTGCTATTTCAAAAACAAACGAGATAAACCTAAGAACGGCTTAATCCCTATACATTTTTGAAGGGAGATAATTTACACCCATAATTTTACATTTTCATAATTTCGAATAGAAATACTCTTTAACCACATTCTAACGCCAAATATTAGTTACAGCTTGAACAATGAGAAAATACAACTTTAAATCTTCCATGGTACAAACTACGATTCTATACAGATATAATAAGTCTATAACGCTTCTGTAAAAGCTTCATCCTATGTTATAGCGATGTTCTCATGGATATTTAAGGCGCTCTTCCAAAGTCTTATTTCCCATATGATGGCATATACATTAATTATGACTCTATGTTGCTCGTAATCCATAAGTATTTTATGTCAATATCAGGTTTTAATTATATTAACACTAACTTTAAATTAATTTTTCAGAACGCCATTTAGAAAATTGATGACGTACTATAATGATAACGTGTACATTAGGTTAGTAATTTATATTTATTAGGATATTTATATTAATAAACCAAGTTGTGCAACAAGTTTTATCACAGAATAGGTTTTATTCCGAAATTAAAACGATTATAAGATAACCATAAAACAATAAAGGGTAACTTAAATCGATATTCTATCTGTACGCAATAGATATTTTCGATACTATAAAGACCGCAAAGATTTTATTGTTATTTCCTTCACATGATATTCGAGAAAGGGAATGTAAGTAAGATGACGTCAACAGTGCTGTGTTTAGGCAAAGACATTTTTTCAAGTTATCATTTTGTAAATCAAGATTTTTAGGACAATCATTGTGTGCTGTTGGTAAACGTATTATGTTCTAAATACTTCAACATTAGACTTAAACACTACGTACAATTATTTAACGAGAAATGTACGGCACGAAAATAAGAAATAATTTGTGCAAAACCATGTTGTTTTTAGGACAATAGGGAATAACAGTGACCTTAGTAAGTTGTATTACTTCTCATCGCTCATAGATGCTCATTGATGTGGATCACATTGTATCATGGAAAAAGCAAATACTATTGTTCTTTATTGTCTCAGTATTTATTCTTTTTTTATGTAATATTAATATCACAAAATTATAGAATATGGCAAGTTACCACAAACAAATGTTACCAGGTAGCTGACACAAACTCTCTCCCATCAATACAAAACATAAAATGTTATATTTTTAATATTAATAGAGAACTTTCAAATTATCTAGTTACATACATTTTTATTTTAATGTAAAAAATGTAATTATTTACATAAGTTAATATTAATTTACTGAAGAAATACGTAGAAATATATGCATACAGGAACAAAATCCTCGATCCTCGTACGAGTAGAGCCTGGAACCTTTCACTTTACCACTTTACTAGCAGCAAACCAAAGGTCCTACGAACATGAGATGGAAAAAATCCAACTAATTATCTGAAACTTTTACGCTTACAAAATGTTTCTAACCATCAAATAAGAAAAATTGTCGCTCACTAACCTTTTTATGTTACTGAAAGTGCAACTCTAATTAAATCTATTTTTAACGTTCTTTCAAACAAAACATTAGTTTTATGGTTTAATATTCTGAATGAGGAAA
Organism: Prosapia bicincta; assembly: GCA_036971475.1. NCBI lineage: Eukaryota > Metazoa > Arthropoda > Insecta > Hemiptera > Cercopidae > Prosapia > Prosapia bicincta. The sequence continues at coordinate 130,090,352 of JBAIZL010000005.1, forward strand.
TTAGATTGCTTATACCTACCAAGTTTCCCCCACTCTGAGGGATTTAAACCTTGATTTAGGTGAACGTTTTTATTAACTTTTGTAGCTCCGCAGCATGGTTTGGAGAAATTTCCCCCATCAAATATGGCGATTTCGGCTTCACCTCTCCCAATATCTATTTCATTAGACGTCTACTCTATTTGTAACAAGTGCTCTGTGGTTCATACAAACCCGGCAGATACATAGACAAACTTATTAGAAACAACATGAACTCTAACAAGCACACATACGTATGCAATGACATAGACCTCATCCACAACATGCTCACAGCAATCGCAACTCCAGGAAAACTCACCCAAGATATCTTCCCACTCACTAAACTCATAACATAAATTCTACCCACAAAACGATGGCCTCCCAATGGGTTCCCACATCTCAGACAGTATACCTGAAATATTCCTTCCCCATATCGTACAACAATACATCCTGCAGAACAACAAACTTACAGACAAAATAAGATACTACCATAGAAATATAGGCGGCAATAAACTGTAAATCAAACAAACACACAATGCGATCAACACCACATACCAAAATGTAACATTTAACCTCGAATTAGAGGACAATAATAAAATAAATTATCATGTTATTATTAAAAAATTATTATTGTTTTATTAATAAAAATAAATTATTATTTTATTAATAAAAACAAAGTAATAAGTTCATACAGGGTTGCAGATATACCAATTTGACCGCGGTTGGTTTTAGAACAATCCAAACGTGTTATTTATGATTTGCCGTAACTCCTTATTAACGACCTTATTAAATAATTAGAGCAAGCAGAAATTATTTAGTTCGTAAAATAATCAATTCTCTACCTCCACGGCTAGAGCAATATCTTTCAGTTGTCACATAAACCTACGTCATTCGATATATTTCACAAGAATAATACGAGTAAATGGTACTGCGGGTTAAATGATGATTGTAGATCAAATTTCCGTTCTATTAGGTATTCCGCGCTCCAAAAACATTTTTTCAAGGTCACTCTAACCTACGTAGCAGAGCCAGATTAACCATGTAAAGTGTATGTGCTTTTGTGTACTAGACATTCAGAAAATATGTTTTTTTAAATTGATAATTGCTAATGGTGAATCTGGTTTTCATTGATTATTCTATTACTCGCGTTTAAACAAACTGTTTAGTTAAAGATATGGATGTAATTGTACGCTTTTAAATCTTATATTACTCTTATCAATTATTGATAATGCACATTGAATCGCGAATAATTATTTATTACCTTTCGTTTCTAATGGCATCATCAGTGAGTTACAAAGTGACGCCATCGAAGGGATGATGACGATATTGGCTTCAAAACGAGCTTGAGTCGATTAATTTTATAATTTTAAGTCAGTGTGTATTAATAATGAATTATTGCCATCACTTCATAGGATAAGCTAAAATACAATACAATTGCGTAAATACATTGGAACTATGGGAGAGAAATAGCAGTTGCCGAATGTATTTACCCGAGAAGCAGTACATTTGGTTTTGCTTACAGCCTTCAGGTGCGTTAAGTTACCATGGGAACTAAGTCCGAAGTAAACATAAGAGAAACTCGTAGCTCATAAGTACCCGCATCGGCAACACAACATATTTAGGCACATCTGAGGAGCTTCGTAATACAATCTACGTGAACTACTTGAAGTGGTCTCGGCGTTGAATTCATTTCTAACCTCCGAGGTGTCATTTGATATTTAGTTTTTAAAAGTATCCCAATAGTTTACAAAATTTTGAACATAAGTTTTTATATTTATGCAGTAAAACCTTCTGTTTATTTGTTCATATGTGTCCTGAAACGCACAATGGTCAATGTAAGGGTCCTGCATGCTACTTTTCTAATATTTCTTGAATTTCCTCTTCTTCTGTTACAACTATTTATTTTGCTGTACATTTAACTAACCTTAATTGCGAAATTTTAGGAATATATGGCTAATCTTGAGTGGTAGAATAAAAATTATTTTAATAACGATTGAAAATTTGAACAAGACATAACAAAGAGAGTGCAAACTAATAGAAGGAAGTGAAGAAAATAAAAGCAAAATAACCCCACATTTTAAGAATCCTTTTCTTGAGTCTGACAAAGAAAATTACTTAATACCTGTAATTCTAAGCTTCCCATATAACAAGGTAAACACTATCACGTAGGCCTAAGTCATGCTACTAACTATATAACTTCCCTCATGCCAGAGACGGTGACATGATGATGTATATTATAAGGTAACTTGTACATTTTACAGAACCAGCAAAAGAACCAGGCAGATAGTGGGGATGAACACCGCTTCTTGGATAACACACCACCTTCCCTCAGGACTCCATGTGATGAGTGAACAAGGCTTTAAGGTATTTTGCGACCTGTCTATTTACTTTTATAGAATTTTACACTGCTTCCTTCCTCTAAACAAACGAGCCGAATCTGGGATCTATTTATAAACATCTTTAGTGGAGGTGACTTTTGGCTACATTTCCATGAGGTTTGAACATACACACTTCATCTGTTACATCACTCAATATAAAATATTGGGCCATTTAGATATTCTAATTAAATCAAAGTGGATGGTGTCACATTATAACAGAAAATATCAATATATTACAATATTTAGTTATGACACCCCGTAACCCTCCAAATAGACGTGTAAAGGGAATCGTGAGCCCGGGTTTAACAGATTGTGCCCTTCACGAGAACCTTGTTAAGGGTTGTATCCTTGAGTGTTGTGGGTTTGCTGATTTTATTTGTATTATGGGCCACTGTTATATACTATTTACTCTATAGTGTTGTTTGAGTTGTTTCTATAAATCTTGTAATAAATAAAATTTTGTAAATGCTCATAGTAGTAGAAATATTTTGCAATACATTTTTTTTTGTTTTGCAGTTTATTACAACACACGACTTTATTAAAAAGACTTAGAATAGTTTGTAATTTGGGAAATGGATTTCAGAACTAATCATTCATTCATTTTATTACTGATGTGCGTCGTTCCCAATTAAAAGCAAAGTAATCTATTTCATTCTTAGAACACAACCTATTCCTTCCACGTCTGTTGGTGCAAAGTTTTTTGTTGTCGCCTGTATCAACGTTGCGTCGTCCGGCCACGGCCAAAGAAATTCCTCTTTGCTATTCTAAACGTTAATCAGGCCAACAATGAATCAGCTGTTTTTGTCGTCAGAGCTATGTTAGTTTAAGGTTCTCTTCTCGACTCACAAATAATTGTAAATAACTGAACGTGTGTGAAATGTATGTTTGTTGTAATATAACTTGGAATCATTCAGAAATGTCGATATTTAAGTAAGTAAAGTTTATCTTTCGCCTAAATAACTACAAGTAGTTCAATTTATAGTTAATATAATATAAAGTTAGTATTGGTTCTTAAAAACGTAATGTAAATTTCTCGTATTCTCAACATGGTTTTAATTTAGTAATGGCAAAAGCTATTAGGTATTCACGTAAACCTAAACTGCTAAACAGTATTACAGCTAACGTTATAATCTTAACGAACATTATGTTTTACTTTCGTGTGATTTTGCCTTTACTTGCAATAATTGTTTACAGATAATTAGGTTATTCCTATATTCTTACTGACAACATCCTAGTAGAACTCTTCCCTTACAATTGCAAGTTATAGGCCTTTAATTCTAATCCCATGTTTGGAATAACATGTATGTTTTAGTAAGACCAAAAGTTGGTAATTGAACAGAACGGCTTTTCTTAATATTTTTGTTAGGCGGTGTTTTCATTTTTTAAAATAACTATTAGTTCTTTACAATATACGTAGCCTACAGATTTTGTATTCACGTGATTGTTCTGTATTAATTAATTAAACTAAAATTAGACATTCCTTGTGTCCTAGCAACAGAGTTGTTGCTTGGAAACGACTAGAAGCAGCTATGAGTAGGCTACCTTGGCATCGACGGTGCAGAAAAGTGGGTAATATCTCTAGCAGACAAGAGCGAGATCAACGCAGTAGAAATATACGCAGTAGAAAATGCTAATTGAAATGAATAATAAAACATTTTTTTAATAAAAAAAAAAATTGTTTCAAGTGGGGAATATTGATGAATAAGAGTTATTAGTGCTTATATGTGTATGAGTATATGTCTGTATTAGTGTATGAGTGTGTGTGTGTGTGTGTGTGTGTGTGTGTGTGTGTGTGTGTTTGTGTGTGTGTGTGTGTGTGTGTGTGTGTGTGTGTGTGTATGTGTGTGCGTGTGTGTGGTGTGTGTGTGTGTGTGTGTGTGTGTGTGTGTGTGTGTGTGTGTGAATGTGTGTGTGTGTGTGTGTGTGTGTGTGTGTGTGTGTAGCACATAAGCTTATATAATATATGTATTTGAAGTGATAACATTTTTAATGAAGGTCAAGCATCCTTAAAATTTGCGTATTAAAAATAACACTTATTGAGATTCTCCTAAACAGTTTTCAGCTGTCTCTGTGAAATAGCAATTTATATTTTACTTTATTCCCTTCAAGATTACCTAGATTACACCCAAGTCTTGTTTTATAAACACTTTAACTCGCAGATTTATAACTCAATCTCTGCGCTGTGTTTGTCTGTATCTATGTTTAGATGCTACACTGTGAACGTTAACAGAGAACGACCACAAAGTGGTGTTTGTTATGCTTCTAACGAGTAACTGCATCAAAGGTTATTTACTCTAGAATTCCTTGCATGTTTCCCAGAAACCCTGCTACATCTTCTACGTCATTTCAAGTGACCTCGACGCTTAATTTGGAGCGTGAGTCGAACGGTATTGGTGTGTTGTGCAGTAAATGGTTCAAGATATTAATAATAGGTCCGGGTGTACCTCAACGGCTAGATCTGGGTTGTAGGAAAACCTAGATTCTTTGTAGTACAAGGGCAGGTACTAGGACGGGATCAATTCTCTATCGGGTTAGAAGGTGTCTTTATCCTAACGAAGATCGTAATAGTTGCCTGGAACTGTAGACGGGGATACAGTATGGCTTGCGTAGGAAGGGATATCTGACATAATTAATAAATATTAGTATAAAAAAGGAATCTCTAACAAAGATAATATTAACGGTTTTCTAGGTTAATTGAAGAAAATCAAAATTGTTATCTCTTTGCTTCACGCATACTACTTTTTCCTAAAATTTAAACAATTTTGAAAACCAAGATTTTTTTATTTGGTTATAACATTCTCTTGTGGTTATTGGTTAATACAATTGACACTGTATTATAAAAAGTAGTTACAGGTGCCCACTTTCATCCATCAATCACCATAATGTGCTTATTTCTTTATTTTAAAGAAACATCTTTTAATTTTGTAACCTCTGGGAGGTTTAGACAGAGGTATTTTTCCGGCGCTACCAAGAAAATGTACTTTTTTCATTACCACTCTTTGGGTTATTCCTGTAACAATTATTCTTTAAGTACTCAGACGGCGTTCAATCACGTTCGTGCAACCCCACTGCCAAATAGAAAAGGTAAAATGGATATCAAAGTCCAGTTTATACTATTAACCAATCTCGTAATGAACAAATAAACCCTTTACTTACTTAATTATTTCAACCCCTTAACTCATTATCTTGTAATATCTGTTTTAAAATACCCTGACATTTTTGAAATTTCCTGAGACGTTATACAAATATTTGTATACTTGCATTCCTATGGAAACGATGTTTCGTTTTTCATTTGTAAATTTTTGTTATAGGTTTTCTTTAGTTTGCACTAAAAATTTCAAATTTTACAGTTGTAACATATTAAATGGTATTATAATGTTTAAATACATTAAACCTGTTTAGCTTTTTTTTTAAATATCTTAAACAGTTTTCTCTTATAACTGTATAAATCAGCAAAGGCATAATGTTTAATTTTAATAAATAGAACCTCTATACCACAAATAACGTTTCCATTTATTCAATACGTTACGTTTAAATTGCATAGGAATCATCCTCAGATGTAATTTACAAAACAAATCACTTCATTACAGGAACTTTGTTTTGTAAAGTTACCTCTGAGGATGATTGTTATCGAAATGTTCATTAGGTATTAAATAAAAGAAAAAGATATATTTTGGTATAGACGTTTTATTTATTTAAAATAAATTTTGGTATTCATTTTTTTAACAGTTAGCATATATTTTTGCCGGTTCTGTGAAAAATTTCCTTCTATGCTAGTGAAATTAATATTTCTTAAAATAATTTACCTGAAAACATCAGTATACTAACCTGTAACCTTTTGAAATGTCATCTCATGAATTAAAAAATGAAAATTTTTTCTCCATGACATTTCATTCTGGAGGGACAAACGGCGTATGACTTCCCAACCTACATTTCTTTTTAGAATAGTTTTTTTTACAATTATTCTCTTTAATATTTATCAACTGCTTTCTTACTCTACCGCATTTATGACTTTACCCAGCGACACAATTTTGAGGGGATGATTTTGAAGTTCTTTTAAATATGCTCCTTATATGCTTCCTTAAACAAGCTTCTTTTGAAATCTGTTTAACCTATATTTATAGCTAATTTCAAGGTATGTTAAAATTGTTCCCTTTTTAGCAAAGAGACTTCGCTGTGTTAAAAAAACATTCCAAATACCAGCCGAGATATTCCTATTTAAAGAAGTTTATGACAAGACCCTAATGTCCTATATTAGGTTAATGTTACATTTAGGCCTGCTCATTTTAGTGATATGAAAACATATATGTTATATAGACAACAGTATATATTTTTATTTATCATGGGAAACATTTTCTCTTATTCAATTGAAATTTCTTAAAATCATAAACCTAAAAACATCAGTTTACTAGCCCCTTGGAATTTCTGACATATCGCATGACTAAAATATGTACATTTTTTCACCAGAAATTAAATATTAATTCTGTGGCCACTATCGGATGTAACATTTCTCGAAACATATTTTATTAAGAATAATCCTGAACAGATTGTTTTACGAACATTCTCCTTAAAAATAATGATAAAGAAACTCTTAATAATTGTTTCCTGCCCCTAGAGCGTTGTTGACATTATTTTAGCCCGCAATACTATACTCTTCATGGAGCTGAATCTTAAACACATTTTATAAATCTTCTCTATACATATAGTGAACCTAACTTTATAGTCAAATGCAAATTTAGTTATTACTGTTCGCGGTTTTGTAGAGACGTTCACTGCGGTATTAAAAGAACATTTCAAATACTCTCTGAAATATCCCTATTTAAGGGTGGCTCAAGATAAGAGCCTAATCTCCTAGATTGGGTTAGAAGTTATCGTAAGACAGGAAAATATAGGACCGTACCCATGTAGTTTAATCGTTAACGGGGGCAATATGGTTGTGGAAAGCACTCAGCTTCTCCTCTCTCTCTCTCTCCCTCTCTCTCTCTCTCTTATATATATATGTATGAGCCTTATGCATTACTAAATCACTGATCCGATCGACATGAACTTTGGGAAATTGTTGAGTACATTCCTGGGAAGGTTTCTGGCAACATAATGTTTTTCCAACATGTAATATTAAAGTGCCAAAATAGCATAAAATATGACTTCCTATCTTATCTTATATCAAAACATTTCATTTAGTTCATTGTAAATGTTGGTTTCCTAGACTATTTTTTAACATATTTCGAACAATATTTAAAAAATATGGTACATCCGAATACACATCAATAAATAAGATTAAATTAAGAGCTTTTATGGTCACACTTTTCTCGATCGACTTTTATAACTGACATTATTATGTTAATAGGATACTACATTAGGTTCAGGTAATGTTAACTCGCCATTCCTTTACTTTTAGGCGATTCGAAGTTCGCCGGGTCAGCTAGTCATCAATAAAATTGCTGCTGTCAGATAGATGTTCGGAAGTGGGAATTTGCTTCTATATTTAATAGCTACATTACAATCCATCCAATTAGAATGGATTTGTTTCTTTTTAAACATTGTTTACTAATACACAAGGTAAACAGTTGAAAGTTAAACACGGCCTCCTTGTTTTTGCGACGATGTAGAAACCTATACACGAATGGAGGACACTCCAATTGTCAATCATTTTGCTTATCTTAGCACTAAAAAAGCACATATCTTGTTTAGTTTCTTCATAAGACACTTGATTTTTGGTAAAAGCAAGATACTAAGTTATTAAAAACCAAATGGGTTTTACATTCCTCCTGGGTTTTGGATTTTTACATTCTGAAGGGGGAATGGGAGCTGATTCATACCAAAAGGGAAACATTAAACGTTATTTTTCTTCATTCTAACGCTCAGAGACAAAAGTTAGCCACAAAGGGTTAAATACGTCTTATTTTATACACTTTCCAAATTTGAAAAGTGCCTAATGAACATAATTTTGAGTACACATCCTGTGTATTTAGCGTATCAAATTATAGACTTGAAGTAAACAACCAGGTATGAAAAGCAAACTTTAAATGTTTATTTTCATAAACTAAAAATCCACAAAGAATTAATTATTCTGAAGGACTTTTATAAAAGCGGCTTAAGAAATTCATTTTCTGTTATTCTGTCATCAATACATGCCACGTTTAGCCCAGTTAAGGCTTGATATTAATTCAATATTTAATTTTCTTTATCATATTGTCAACTAAAAATCCATTTTAGTCCTCAAGAGTATAAAAAAGACATAATCCTCCAGGGGGGAGGGGGTATCACAAATCTCTACGCATCTTTAACTCGCGTTTAGGGGTAATTAATTGATTTATTACTGTAAGAAAATAAAATAACCCATTATAATCCAAACGACATATAAAATATAATTACTCTTATTATAATAAATTTTATATAAAATATAATTACTCTTATTATAATAATTTTATTTCATATTAATTTTTACGGACAGCTTATGCTTCCCGTTCTCTAGTTACGCATAGCTATAGCTTTGTTTTTCTCCTTTGCGAGCAGTATAATATCGTTATGACATTTGCATATTGTGAAAATAGTTATTATTTGAGCTGTTAAAAATATTTTGAAGTGATATATTTCGTAAATTATTTAATTGGGAATTTTTTAATCGCTCCCCTCAATTATATCTTTAAGGTGGAAAAATTACATACATTTTTCATATCCTATATTGAGAAAACCCAGGGTTTAGAAGCTACGGAAAATAAATTTTATGTTTATGTTCTTTAAAAAAATCATCCTATAGATTTTGAGTGGCAGAAGAAGGATTTAATTCGCGCCATAAGAACAAGCAATGGCAGATGGTGCCTAATACCTGAGGTGGTTACAGATCATAAGACTGTTAGTTATTTTAACGCAAAAAATCGTAACCACCAAAACATAAAGGGCTGTTATAGGAAAAATAAATAGATACTGTATAATACTTTGTGATTTATTTTATTCGTAATATATTGGCAATTTTCAATTTTTTTTTTACTTAGGATCTCAAGTCATGGGTTTATTTATTAATAAAAGAATCTCAACTCAATCTTATTAGTGATTGACAACAAACTCTGTGAGCGGTGCGGATAAGCATCACTTCGGAAGGAGCCAATTATAACCGAACACTCCCGAGGTTGCAGACTACTCGTTATCTAAGGAAGTCTTTTTTCCATTAGATGTGACGTCACTGGGTGTTGGAGGTTACCTCGCAAGACTCTTTGCAACGGTGGCTGCGCTTCTGACATTTTTATCATTATTTATAATCATGCATCATGTTAAATGATGGAAAATTACTAGTAACAATCTACGTATTGATCTTTAGTTTGGAGGTTGCACAAGTGAATCGTGAGCCGTGCAAATCACTAATTAATATTTTTTAATACAGATACCAAAATTCAACTGCGCATAAATTATCCTTTGTCGGGGCAGAAGAAATAAAAATACAGACAATGTGTTATTTAACTAAATCTTCCATGAATGCAAACTTGGGATTGGTTGAAGGGTGCAGTGATTAATATTTCTTTCCATTCTAAAACTTCAGCTAAAAAATGTGTATCTACTCGGGCACTGACTGGAGGCGCCTTTTAATTTATGTGGCGAGAAGTGTAACTACAAATCAAGTGGTAGACAATTGCCTTTATTTTGTATTTATTTTAGGAAAAGCTTTAATATAAAAATACCGAAAAATTAATCTGAGCAAAGACGATTTAGATTATATTTTAATTTCCTGTATTGGCCCACACTCTCCTGAAATATATCTTGTACAACTTTCCAAGCGGTAATACAATAGGTTTTTATTCATTCAATCAAGTTCAGATACATGGTATATAACCTATAATTGATGGCATTTGATGTTAATACAGTTTTAAAATAATTTAATAATTAAATTATAAAAATTGAAGGGTCAAGCCAGATTCGAACTGAGAATCTTCATGCTCAAACTCTGCTGCAACTTGTCACTGCGCCAACTTAACAATACCTAAAAATATATGTTTCAAAGATGTATATGAATTTTTCTCCATTTTAGTTGTAGTCGAAACCTCCATTGTACAGCCTTAAACTGTTGCCATGGTTACCACACAATATCATAAATACTCCTCTAGGGTAGCTAAAATAAATTTTTTCTTTGGTAACCTCAGTAGAAATTTTGTTAAATTACTTGTTCAAATGAAATGTACATAAATCTTTTTACAGTAAACCAATATCAATATAAAAAGAAGGTATAACTTCTGGTTTTTCGTTCAATAACAATTTATGTGTTACGGTTTCTATTTCTTGAAATCTAATAACATTGTTTTTATGGGAGAATTATTTGTACTGACTGATAAATTCTTTTCCATCGCAGGAATCGATACAGTTTATTTATCAGAGAGGTATATAGTGAACGACCTGGAGGTACATACAAGTTTAACATATTGCATACATTCTTTTTCCTTTTACAATATTTTATGTACAAATCTGAACTAAATAATAATTCTTGATTTGAGTCTAGACAAATGCTTTATAAATAAATACCAATGTCATGTGTTATGTTTACAGCTGCCAAAACAAGCAATGATCGACAGCAAACGAGACACTATAGGTTGACTCTACTAACAGTTGGCAAGTTTGGTGTGGCCAGCAGGTGCTGCTCTCTGTAAAACTGTGAGTGTTACTATTTATTATGACGTCAAGTAGTAAGTTCCTATAGTGGAACGACTCTATCACACTACAACCATGATGACGTATTCAGGTGTTTGCTTTGAAATCCACATTTAAAGAAAATTTTTAAAAGTAATGCTAAAATAAAAATGACTTACCGAATTACTCAACTACAGATTTTGGAAATTTACTTTTCATTTTTACTTTTATTTGTTCATAGACACAAATAAATTAGAAAATTAATTTTTATAACTCAATATCAACATAAATAGAATTATTTACAGAGATGAAACTGAAAAAATTAAACACTATATATCCTATTATTTTTAACTTTAATATCTCTTTTGAATGTAAAACACGTAAAAGAGAAATTTTGTTTTTCACCAGTAATTAACTTCCTATCATGCATGTATTATAACTTTTAAACATTCAGTCATGAAATCCACTCAACCGTCAATTTTCCCAACCAATTTCAGACTATACAACAAATATATAAGTGCGTGTCCGTGTGCGCGCGCGCGTGTGTGTGTGTGTGTGTGTGTGTGTGTGTGTTGTGTGTGTGTGTGTGTGGGTGGGTGTGTGTGTGTGTGTGTGTGTTTGCGTGCGTGTGTGTGTGTGTGTGTTGGTGGGTGTGTGTGTGTTTGTGTGACTGTGAGTGTGTGTTTGTGTGTGCGAGCGTGAGTATCTGTTGTAACTATTGTACATTTGCAGACGGTATATAGTAAAAGTTTCAAAACAAACCTCTTCCTTAAACGCTTTTTTGTTTTGGAAGATTAACTACTTACAATTAGGATTGTAACGAACTTGTATTATAAATCCTGTTTTAACTTTTTTTTATAAATTTCCAGTGTATTATGCGTTTGTTGTGTTACCTAATTTTATAGTTATTTTACGTTGTTTTTCAGTTTTAATCCCTTGGATACGTATTTTACATGTGTAATATTTGAAATATATTCCATGTCATTTGATATGTTACATATTAGGTCTTTTAATATCTAGTTTTTAATCTTTATTTCGTACAAAATCTTGTAGAAGCGCAATCTGATAGTTATTCAATGAACTACTAAAGACAAAACCCAAATTTATAATTGTTGCTTAGAAACGGACTTTTTTCATACCATATTATGAAGTTTTTGTTAACACTCATTGTCTTCCTGTAATTGACGACATGTATGGAAGAAGTGGTATAAATCCATTCCTAAGCATGGCGTCTCTGCCAGGAGGATTCCGTTAGGTTAAAAATTTTCAACATTTTTCCGCACTACAAAGCTTAGTCTTTGTGTAAGATTAATGTGTTTTATTTATAACAAAATCCCAACTTTTTGTAATTACTACCGCAATTATCTAACAAATAAAAGCGTTTTGGTTTCAATTCTAAACATGTATAAATATTTTATTTTATCCGCAAAATAATGTTACATTTTTTCGACTATAAAACTAAACCTTAGATAGTTTCCCACAATACGCCACATGGTTTTAGAAATTGTATTTATACCGCAACTTTTGTTTTTTTATTAAATTCAATGATTGTCCATTATCCTTGTTTCTCTTATATTCATTTATTCTTACATTTTTCTGTTCTCTTCCTTCAAGAATCTTATGGTATTAATTTGAATAAAAAACCCCTCTGGGTTCCATGAGACTCGTATTTCATACACATTATATGGTATGTATTTACTGTACACACACACACACACACACACACATACATATATAAATATATATATATAAATATATATATATATATATATATATATATATATATATATATATATATATATATATATATATATATACGTATGTAAATTTTTTTATATCATTACTTTTTCTTGGAGTAGCTTATATATAATTTATTGTTAAAAAGCTTTTAAAAATATACAAATCTAAACTATACTTGTATGTAAAGTTTTTGTCATCATTAACTGTATTAGAAGAAATCGTATCACCATATTTAATACATGTATATAATTGTTGATTCCTTCTACACGTGAGCTACTAAAACACTTGTGAATATTTTAACAACTTACCTATACTAGCACTTCCTTATATTTGTAAAATATGTAGCATATATTGCAATATAGTAGTACTTATACTATATTAGTACTGCAAATACTTGTAGGTACAGTAGTTGTGCGTTGTGATACAACAGTATATATATATATATATATATATATATATATATATATATATATATATATATATATATATATACAAAAGACTTGAACTGACTTCTTCGTATATATATTGATTCACCATTTTATAGACCCTGAACCATTTTTCCAGCTTATTGTGTGCATTGTTATGTAAATATCTGTTGAGTGTTTCCAACGGCTTCGTACAACATAAATTGCACGCTAATAGTAATTTGAATGAGTAGCGTCAATCGATATTTATTCTATGCAAACTCTATTTATATAGAATTCAATATTATTTCACTTGAAAAAATAATTTTGCAGTTTAATTGTTCAGCTATGTTTTATGTATTTCTTCATAAAATTTTGCAATTGTAAATGGTAATATAGGAAAAAATAAATATTCTTAAACATCGCTCAACGCGACGCTGAGATAATATTATTCTTATAATTTATTTGGAAATAAGTGTTGATTTTATTCGCGTTCCGATATTCTAATCCACAGATGCAAATTTTCTAATTTTATATTCGGAACGTAACTTGTCAGGCTGTTAGGAATGCAAATAAATGCAAGAGCGGTTAGGAAAGTAACTACAAACATCTGGGAAATGTCGCGCTTACAGAAGTAAACCTTTTTATATTATTTCTAATTTTACTTACAACTAGAACTAGTAAAGGTTTTGCATTAGCACATTTAGCATCTGGGTTAACTTAAGGAATTCTTACGTATAAAAAGTTTATTAACATACTTCATGAATTAATTCTTGGTCTAGCCACACTCGCTCATACCCGCTGAATGTGGCGTTCCTATTTGATCAGGTAAGCAACTATCTTCGAACCTTACTTTCCCCGATGTGTTCAGTATCATGGGGTCTGCTATTTTCCTTCCTTGCTTACATCTGTAAATAGCCGTTACGAAAGGATTTTAGAATTTTTATTTTACAATTCGGCACCCATACTTACACTAGGGAGAATAAATGTGGTAAATTCGTTTTACTAGTTATAAGTTACAAAGTAAACACTCCATTGCCCGCTTCTCAGTATTAAAGGAAACAAAATATAACTCTTTAAAACTATTAAATACTAAAAAAACAACACAATATTTCTTTATTATTTTAACCTTGGAAATTTTATGCAAACTGATTTCTACCGTAAAAACCGGTAATATAACAACCAGAGGAAACGGGAGCACCATCCTTTTAGAATGTTACCACAAACCTTTAAATGAACTAACCTCAACAAACATTGGTAGAATAATAATGGATTGTTGAAAACTACTTTAATAATAGCCTAACTAAACAAAACTTCACTCAAACTAATCTAGAAAAAACAATACCCCCTTGCTTCCACTGTTGAAACTAACTTCACCTAACCTAAATTACATACATGACCTCAAGGGAAAACCGCCAGAAGCAGGCATCAATGGAGCGACGTTTCGAAACGCGTCAGCAGTCTTAAGTTGTTATATTTTGCATTCACTTCATTGAAAATAACATTTTTGTATTAGGATGATCTTACTCCACACTTTGCAACTCTCCTCTAGATCTTATCGTTTCTCTTTAGACCTGCAGCTAGTTATCTACCTCTAGCCGTGCTCTTCTACGGTGAGGCCACATGAAGCTAGATAGTTTCTCTTCCGCAAAGTTGCAATGGGATTTTATAACTGCATTTTGTCCTAATTCTTATGAAATATAAACACACACGCACGCCAACACACACACACTCACACACACACACACACACACACATACACACACACACACACACACACACACACACTGCAACGGGCCTTTTTACTTACTATCTATACTCAACTATTGTTATTTTTACTTCTTTTATTTATTTACTCCTTACCTACAACTTATTTATTTCCTTCAATAATTCAATCACTACCTTTTTCTATTTCCCCTATTATTCTTCAACCTTCGTCATTCATATTTGTTTATATACTATTCTCCGAGACTCTCCCTTACCTGGCAAGTATTAGGACCTACCTTTCCTAATACCTATTTGATCCTGTCCGTTCTCCTATGTCTCCCTAATACTTACCAGTTGCCCTGCAATGGTAGAATGACCTAGGAGGAATTTCGGTCAGTCAACCGAAGCCTGTAACATCCCTGCCTAGATCTCCTAGGAATTAATTC
>JBAIZL010000005.1:130110657-130228157 GCA_036971475.1 Prosapia bicincta
TGATTCTAGTACTGTAAGGTTTTCCTGTAAATATAACTGTATTAGATGTGGTTTCCATGACTGAGCGGATAACGCGGTGTCATCTGCAAATATGGCCACTTGTGTGTTGAGTGTTGTCGGTATATCGTTGATGTAGATGTTGAACAATACGGGCCCAATAATTGAGCTCTGAGGGACTCCGCCCCGTATAGTCCGTAGTGTAGATTGAGCTTGATCTACATCAACCCTAAACTTACGGTTGGACAGGTATGAGCTAACTAGGTGTATGAGCCCGTCTGGAAATCCATAGTGACGTAGTTTCCCTAAGAGCCCGTTGTGCCAGACCCGGTCAAAGACCTTATCAATGTCCAGGAAGAATACCCCAGTCGAGCAGTAATTGTTGAAACTCTTTGTTGCATGCTTCACCACTCTCATCAGCTGATGCGTAGCTGAGTGTTTTGTCCTAAAGCCAAATTGCTCTAGCCTCAGTATGTTGTGTGTGTGGATATGCTTGTTGATACGTTTGAGCAAAATGTTTTCAAATACCTTGCCCATCGTATTCAAAAACCTTATCGGTCTGTATGAATCAGGTTTGCTGTGGTCTTTTCCCGGTTTGGGGAAGACCAAGATCTTAGCCTCCTTCTAAGCGTCCGGGAAGTGTTGTGTCCAGAGTATAGCATTATAGATGTTTGACTGATAGATGATCGCTTTCTCCGTGAGGTTTTTTTAGCGTTGTGTTGGTCTGATCCAGGAGCTTTCCTGAAGTTTATTTGTGAGATTTCCCACTTTATCTCTGTGATTGTAGTGTCAGTGTTTGGCTCTAATGTAGGGCAATAAGCAAACTGAGCTGTTTCTAAGTTTACTTTAGCTGTAACGGCTGCATCAGCTGGTTGGTCGTTTGGTTGGAACGTACTCTCAAGCGTGTCAGCAAACAAGTTGACTTTGTCGACCGGATCGCCCACTTGCCCATTCGGGCCGATGAGTAGCGCAGCGGTTCTCGCTTGAAGCGTTTGACCATCGGCCAGATGGGTGTATCTGTTGTGTTTAAGGTTGCCAATTCTGCTTGGAAGCCATTGACTTTGTACTGAATTAGTTCCCCCCTAATTTGCCTCTTAAGGAGATTAATTGTTATGTGGGGAACGAATCTGTTAACCCGTGTTGCAATGCCCGCCGGATCCTATTTCGCCGGGTGATTAGCTGTAGTATGTGCCTTGGTATGTGTACATTGTGTCTGGGCTGACATTTAACTGGTACCGCGTTAGTAATCGCAGTACGTATTGCCTACCGACGGGTTTGTCTATGTCCAGTGGTGAGTCGACATTTAGGATGGCAAGTAGTGCTGTCCAGCTGGGACTGGAATAACTCCCAGTCAGCTAGTCTGTAGTTCAACACCTTCCTTAACTCTTTCCAGAAAACGCCATTATCACGTGGTAGTGATCTGAATTCAGATCTCCATCGACGTAAGGTTGCGATGACACTAGCAAACCTTTCGCAATAGCTATATCCAAAATGTCCTCCGTGTGGTAAGTGCTGTGGTGTGTTGGTTCAGGAGGGGCCGTACCGCCGCGGCTTCTAGTTCTGCTGTCAGTGCGGTAAAGTTTAAAGTTTGGCATTGAGAATTTATCTTGGGGGTTTAGGCGTGTTTCTGTAGTAAGCGCTAGTTTATAGTTGTTTTTTTGCATATAGCGAAGAAGCTCTAGTTTTTTATATCTAACACCGTTGTCATTCCATATCAGGACCGGTAACCAATCCATGGTTGACAGAAGAGACGGACTGGATGAAGAAAGTCAGGAATTCTGAGAAGGTTATGGGAGGTGAGGATAGGTCTTGACAAAGAAACGACCCAGGCCGCCCGTGAAGGCTTTCCAGGTCAGAGCAGAGTTAACAACTCTTTGGAGCGGTTCAAAGGTTCCTATCGCCCAGTCTGTAGGAGCGAACGAGGTAGGTGTGGTAAGCAGTGGGTTAACGAGTGCTGCAGGAGCCACATAGGGCAATACTTTATTTATTTATTTATTTATTTTTTTTATTTACCCGGGTCTGAGCCCCCAAAACCCGCCCAGCCCTCGTGGTAGCCAACCTCTAGCGAGCTACCTCCGTCTCACATGCGCATGCGGTTAGTATCCCTACCGCGAATGAAGGAAACGGGAGTGATTGCCCATGTACCAAGCTCAGAAGCTCTTTCCATGGAGAATCGGGAGATAGTGAAATGAAACAGTACGGTAAGTGTCGCGCTAAGAGCGGGATGAAAAAACCTGGCAAGAAAGAAACCCTGCCAGGAAAAATCCCGCGACAGATCATGCAGGAACCCTGGGGGCTTGGATCACCTTATGCTATGGAATAAGGAGAGGTATTACCTTGCAAATACCTTGTTAGTGAGTCTATGGCAGGAATGGCATGCACCTCTTCTTCTGCTGCCTACTCGAAACTGAAAAGGCATGCAATCATATTATTACTTCCGTTGGGGCTAAGTGGCCCTGGAGATGTGCCCCTGCGTCACCTGGAACATAACTGTGAAGCAGAATTTATTAGTATGTATATTTTATTTTGGTGGTATGGTGTGAGCTAGGCGGTCAGTAAGGACAGCGGCCGTCTGTGTGTGTCGTGGGTGGGGTCATATCTACAAAGTGAGGAAATGAGTGTTGATGTTGTACGTGCGTGAGCCTGTTTGTAGAACTTTGTTGCTAAGTGTCGGAGGTGTTGTTTGATGAAAGGCACTTTTAAGTCAGTGTGAAGCAGTGTTAATCTTGTACATCTAGGTGCCTTCGTGATTATTCGCAAAACCTTGTTTTGGAATAACTGTAGTCTGCGTGTGCGTGTGTTACCTGCATGACCCCAGACGGGTGATGCGTAAGTGAGTATGCTGCGCAACATATATACGTATATAGTAGTGGCCGCCCGTAGTGAAAGTGGGCTTGTTCTGTTAAGCATAGGATATAGTTGTGTTAATCTAAATGTTGCTTTTTTTAACGTGATGGTAATGTGAGGGTCCCAAGTCAGGCCTCTGTCGAGTATGACTCCCAGATATTTGACCTGGTTCCCCCAGTGAATGTCCTCGCCTAATAGTTTTAGAGGTGTGTTGAGTTGGTGTGTCCTACGTTTGGAGAGAAGCAAAGCCTGGCACTTGGCCACGTTCACCTTAACTCTCCAGTAGCTCAGCCATGATTCTAGTACTGTAAGGTGGTCCTGTAAATATAAGTGTATTAGATGTGGTTTCCATGACTGAGCGGATAACGCGGTGTCATCTGCAAATATGGCCACTTGTGTGTTGAGTGTTGTCGGTATGTCGTTGATGTAGATGTTGAACAATACGGGCCCAATAATTGAGCCCTGAGGGACTCCGGCCCGTATAGTCCGTAGTGTAGATTGAGCTTGATCTACATCAACCCTAAACTTACGGTTGGACAGGTATGAGCTAACTAGGTGTATGAGCCCGTCTGGAAAGCCATAGTGACGAAGTTTCGCTAAGAGCCCGTTGTGCCAGACCCGGTCAAAGGCCTTTTCAATGTCCAGGAAGACTACCCCAGTCGAGCAGTAATTGTTGAAACCCTTGGTTGCATGCTCCACCACTCTCATCAGCTGATGCGTAGCCGAGTGTTTTGTCCTGAAGCCAAATTGCTCTGGCCTCAGTATGTTGTGTGTGTGGATATGTTTGTTGATACGTTTGAGCAAAATTTTTTCAAATACCTTGCTCATCGTATTCAACAAGTTTATCGGTCTATATGAATCAGGTTTGTTGTGGTCTTTTCCCGGTTTGGGGAAGACCAAGATCTTGGCCTCCTTCCAAGCGTCCGGGAAGTGTTGTGTCCGGAGTATAGCATTATAGATGTTTGACAGATAAATGATCGCTTTCTCCGTGAGGTTTTTTAGCGTTGTGTTGGTGATGGTGTCTGGTCCAGGAGCTTTCCTGGAGTTTGTTTGTGAGATTGCCCACTTTATCTCTGTAATTGTAGTGTCAGTGTTTGGCTCTAATGTAGGACAGTAGGCAAACCGTGCTGTTTCTAAATCTACTTTAGCTGTAACGGCTGCATCAGCTGGTTGGTCGTTTGGTTGGAACGTGCTCTCAAGTGTGTCAGCAAACAAGTTAACTTTGTCGACCGGGTCGCCCACCTGCCCATTCGGGCCGATGAGTGGGGGATAGCGCAGCGGTTCTCGCGTGAAGTGTTTGACCATCGGCCAGATGGGTGTGTCTGTTGTGTTTAAGGTCTCCAATTCCGCTTGGAAGCCATCGACTTTGTACTGAATTAGTTCCCGCCTAATTTGCCTCTTAAGGCGATTAAGTGTTGTGTGTGGAACGCATCTGTTTACCCCGTGTTGCAATGCCCGCCGGATCCTATTTCGCCGGGTGATTAGATGTAGTATGTGCCTTGGTATGTGTACATAGTGTCTGGGCTGACATTTAACTGGTGCGCGTTAGTAATCGCAGTACGTATTGCCGTCGTAAGGCTGCCGACGGCTTTGTCTATGTCCAGTGGTGAGTCGACATTTAGGGTGGCAGGTAGAGTGCTGTCCAGCTGGGACTGGAATAACTCCCAGTCAGCCAGTCTGTAGTTCAGCACCTTCCTTAGCTCTTTGCGAGCAGGGCTTCCAGAAACCGCCATTATCACGGGGTAGTGATCTGAATTCAGATCTCTATCGACGTGAAGTTGCGGTGACACTAGCAGACCTTTCGCAATAGCTATATCCAAAATGTCTTCCGTGTGGTAAGTGCTGTGGTGTGTTGGTTCAGGAGGGGCCAGCAGTATAGCTGTTGTGTTTTGTAAGAAGGTTTGGAGTTGCCGGCCTCCTGTGTTTGTAGACTTACAGCCCCAGCATGTGTGTTTAGAATTAAGGTCCCCGGCGACTATTACCCTACTAGAGGTCTGTAGAAGAACTTCTAAATCGCGAGTGTAATCAACAGAACCCGGGGGTTTGTACGCTGATACAAGTGTTGTTGTGCTGCCGTTGAGCTCAAGCCTAATAGCTGTTGCTTCAACGCATGTGAGTGCGGGCAAAAACAATTCAAAATGTTTAATGCGTTTATCTATTATTATAGCCGTACCGCCGCGGCTTCTAGTTGTCCTGTCAGTGCGGTAAACTTTAAAGTTTGGCATTGAGAATTTATCTTGGGGGTTTAGGTGTGTTTCTGTAATAAGCGCTAGTTTATAGTTGTTTCTTTGCATATAGCGAAGAAGCTCTAGTTTTTTATATTTAACGCCGTTGGCATTCCATATCAGGACCGGTAACCTATCCATGGTTGACAGAAGAGACGTACTGGATGAAGGAAGTCAGGAATTCTGAGAAGGTTTTGGGAGGTGAGGATAAGGTCTTGACAATGAAAAGACCCAGTCCGCCCGTGAAGGCTTCCCAGGTCAGAGCAGAGTTAACAACTCTTAGGAGCGGTTCAAAGGTCCCTTTCGCCCAGTCTATAGAAGCGGACGAGGTAGGTATGGTCAGGGGTGGGTTAACGGGGGCTGCAGGAGCCACATGTGGCTCTGGCTGAGGTTGGGAAACCGTCCTGGCCTTTGTGGGCTTGGGGCGTTTATCCTCTCGTTCCTTTTGCGGGGGATTAACCCTGGCTTTAGGAACGGGGGGTGTCGTTGACGACCCTGCCTTAGGGCCAGAAATGGTATTGGGTGTCAGTAAGTTAGGTGTTGGAATTAGGGCCGGTTTGGGGGAAGTAATGGTAGGAGGTGGCATTTGCACTGGCTTCCCAGAGGTAGCCGAAGCAGATGCTTGGGCGTAGGAAATGTTCGGTGTTGTGTACCGTGGAGCAGGCACCTGTGTTTTTGTTTTGGCTGAAGGGGCCGGTTTTGGGGTTTTATCCCCATCGACCTTCTTCTTTGCCTGGGCCTTGGATTTGGCGGCCTGCTTGTAAATGGCGCAGCCTCGATAGTTCGCGGTGTGGTTAGCCCCGCAGAGGATACACTTGAAGTGGTCTCGATCCTTTGTGCAGGTCTTGGAATCGTGGTCCTCGCCACATTTAACGCACCGAGGAGTAGCCTTACAACAGCTTGTTGTATGACCTATCCTCTGGCAGTTGAAGCATTGCACAGGACCTGTGGGCTGCCTGTAAGCTTCCACTCGTACCCGCATGAAGCAAATACTGGTCAGCGCCATTGCTTCACGAGCGTCTTTTTCGGACGCTAGCTCCACAAGGAACATGGGCAGAGGCTCCTTGGTAAAGTGTCCCTTCATTTGGGACACTTTGAGGACCTCCATACCCCTGCTTTTAAGGTCGTTTCCGACCTCCGCTGTTTCGGTGGATTCATCCACCCCTCGAACTACTACTTTAAATGTCCTCGCATTTTCGAGGCGGAATACGTGGTGGGGCACACCCTTCTCCCCAAGGTACCTCTGGAGGTTAACATAGTCTTCGTAGGTGCTGGTTTGGAGCTTCACTCCATCCTTCACCTTCGTTGCTAAATAAAAGTAAGGGTTGTATTTGGATTTGAATTCCTTACTAATGTCGATTAAGCGGTGGTGATCTGGGTAGATCGTGATTGCAGGGATTTTGGCCGCTGCCCCGGTAGATTTTATGTTTGTAGCTAAGTCTGTCATAGGCGAGTCCGTGACCATTTGTGGAGCTCTGTGAGCCACTGCGCTGGCAACAGCGCCGGCAGTCTTCACAGGGTCCACGGTCTTTCGTTTCGCCGTGGTTTCGGTAACGGAGTCGGACTGGCGAGTCTGCTTCTTCCTCTTCCTCCTTACGACAGGCCGATACCCGGCATCATCGTTGGCGGATTCAGCAGCAGAACCCTCCGTCATGGTGTAGTCAGTGCCTAGCTCTGATTGGGAGTAGGTGCTGAGAGGAGTTGCTGGTCGAGATGGACCGTCGGAGGGCCCGCCAAGCGCCGCCGCCATAGCCGCGGAAGACGTCCTCGCAGGTCCGTACACCCTCAAGGGGGTGGACTTACCCTGAGAGGAACTTGTCCCCATTGACTCAGCCCCGTCGCTTGGGGTCCCGCGTTGTGCCTCTATATTCGACATTGCAGGAAAGGTGTAGGGATAGCAAGTCGGCCCGCAGGGCCGGCTTGTATGTAGAAAGTAATACTTTATTTCGTGCAATATCATGTAGAAGCGAAATCTGTTAGTGATTCAATGAACTACTAAAGAAAAAACTCAAATTTATAACTGTTGCTTAGAAACGGACTCTCTTGCAGATTATATTATTAGGTTTTTATTATTAACCCTTGTCTTCCTGAAATGGGCGGAAATGTGCGTTTGAAAAGATTTGGTTTTTACCTGTTGTCACAAACTGTAAAGTTTGGCCGGACGTTATTACCTTAATACTTCTCTAAAGATTTAACCTTAATTTCCTTTTTGAACTTTCACAAACCAATTTAAGGACTTTTATGCTTAAAAAATGGCATATATTTAGTGCTAAGTTCCCCAGAGGTGCATTTTAAAATGCCTATTAATTATTAAGACATCCCTAGAAAGTGTGTAGTGGATCGTAAAACCATAGAATCATGATTAAACTCGTATTTTTTGACCTTGTAGGTGCTGCCATCTGCGTGACTATTTCCAAACTATTTACCAATGTACGTTGTTGAATGCAGTAGCTATTAACTGTAAATGTTATGTTTTAAGGCATGTTCTGGAAATACGTTATTAAATTAATATTTCTGTAAAGTTTTAACCTTTATTTCTTTTTGGAACTTTTACAAACGAATTTAAGGGCTTTTATGTTTACAAAATGTCATATATTTATTGCTAAGTTATCTAGAGGTGTCGCCTAAAATGTCTATTAATTATTAGTACATCCCTAAAAGGTGTGTGGTGGAACGTTAAACCATAGAATCATGATTAAACTCGGATTGTTTGATATTGTAGGTGTTGCCATCTGCTTGACTATTTCCAAATTATTTAGCAATGGACGTTGTTGAATGCAGCAGCTATCAACTGTAAATGTTATGATTTAAGGCATGATTTTTAAGATTTTGTTTTTTCCTGCGGGCACAAACTGTTAAGATTGGAAATACGTTATTAACTTAATATTTCTCTAAAGTTTTATCTTTAATTTCTTTTTGGAACTATTACAAACGATTTTAAGGACTTTTATGTTTAAAAAGTGTCATATATTTAGTGCTAGGTTCCCTAGGGGTGCAGTTTAAAATGTCTATTAATTATTAGGACATCCCTAGAAGGTGTGTGGTGGAACGTTAAACCATAGAATCATGATTAAACTAGGATTGTTTGATCTTGTAGCTGCTGCTATCTGCTTGACTATTTCCAAACTATTTAGCAATGGACGTTGTTGAATGAAGTAGCTATCAACTGTAAATGTTAAGATTTAAGGCATGATCTGTAAGATTTTGTTTTTACCTGTGGTCACAAACTGTTAAGATTGAAAATACTTTATTAACCTATTATTTCTCTAAAGTTTTAACCTTAACTTCTTTTTGGATTTTTTACAAACGAATTTAAGATGTTTTATGTTTACAAAATGACATATATTTAGTGCTAGGTTCCCAAGAGAAGCAGTTTAAAATGTCTATTAATTATTAAGACATCCATAGAAGGTGTGTAATGGATTGTTAAACCATAGAATCATGATTAAACTCGGATTGTTTGACCTTGTAGGTGCTGCCATCTGCGTGACATTTTCCAAACTATTTAGCAATGGACGTTTTTCAATGCAGTAGTTATCAGCTGTAAATGTTATCATTTAAGCCATGATCTGTAAGATTTTGTTTTTACCTGTGGTCACAAACTGTTAGGATTGAAAATACGTTATTAAACTATTATTTCTCTAAAGTTTTAACCTTAATTACTTTTTGGATTTTTCCAAACGAATTTAAGAGGTTTTATGTTTTTAAAATGACATATATTTAGTGCTAGGTTCCCAAGAGGAGCAGTTTAAAATGTCTATTAATTATTAAGACATCCATAGCAGGTGTGTAATGGAACGTTAAACCATAGAATCATGATTAAACTCGGATTGTTTGATCTTGTAGCTGCTGCCATTTTCTAGACTTTTATGTTTAAATATTGGCATATATTTAGTGCTAGGTTCCCAAGTGGTGCTGTTTAAAATGTCTATTAATTATTAAGACATCCCTAGAAGGTGTGTAATGGATTGTTAAACCATAGAATCATGATTAAACTCGGATTGTTTGACCTTGTAGGTGCTGCCATCTGCGTGACATTTTCCAAACTATTTAACAATGGACGTTTTTCAATGCAGTAGCTATCACCTGTAAATGTTATCATTTAAGCCATGATCTGTAAGATTTTGTTTCTAACTGTGGTCACAAACTGTTAGGATTGAAAATACGTTATTAAACTATTATTGCTCTAAAGTTTTTTTATTGAACTTTTACAAACGAATTTAAGAACTATTATGTTTAAAAATTGTCATATATTTAGTGCTAGGTTTCCAAGTGGTGCAGTTTAAAATGTCTATTAATTATTAAGACATCCCTAGAAGGTGTGGTGGAACGTTAAACTATAGAATCATGATTAAACTCGGATTGTTTGACCTTGTAGGTGCTGCCATCTGCTTGACTAATTCCAAACTATTTAGCAATGGACGTTGTTGAATGCAGTAGCTATCAACTGTAAATGTTATGATTTAAAGCATGATCTGGGAAGATTTTGTTTTTACCTGTGGTCACAAACTGTTATAATTGGAAATTCGTTATTAACCTAATATTTCTCTAAAGTTCTAACTTTAATTTATTTTTGGATTTTTTACAAACGAATTTAAGAGGTTTTATGTTTACAAATTGTCATTAATTTAGTGCTAGGTTCCCAAGAGGTGCAGTTTAAAATGTCTATTAATTATTAAGACATCCCTAGAAGGTGTGGTGGAACGTTAAACTATAGAATCTTGATTAAACTCGGATTGTTTGACCTTGTAGGTGCTGCCATCTGCTTGACTAATTCCAAACTATTTAGCAATGGACGTTGTTGAATGCAGTAGCTATCAACTGTAAATGTTATGATTCAAAGCATGATCTGGGAAGATTTTGTTTTTACCTGTGGTCACAAACTGTTAAAATTGGAAATACGTTATTAACCTAATATTTCTCTAAAGTTCTAACTTTAATTTATTTTTGGATTTTTTACAAACGAATTTAAGAGGTTTTATGTTTACAAATTGTCATTAATTTAGTGCTAGGTTCCCAAGAGGTGCAGTTTAAAATGTCTATTAATTATTAAGACATCCCTAGAAGGTGTGGTGGAACGTTAAACCATAGAATCATGAATAAACTCGGATTGTTTGACCTTGTAGGTGCTGCTATCTGCTTGTACCTTTTCCAAGCTATTTAGAAATGGACGTTTTTTAATGCAGTAGCTACCAACTGTAAATGTTATGATTTAAGACATGATCTGTACGATTTTGCTTTTATTTGAAGTCACAAACTGTTAAGATTGGAAAGACGTTATTAACTTAATGTTAATCTAAAGTTTTAACCTTAATTTATTTTTGAAACTTACAAAAACGTAAAAAAGCACCTTTTGTAGGTGCTGCCATTTGCATTACTATTTCTAAACTAATTAATCATGGATACCGCCCGTAGTGAAAGTGGGCTTGTTCAGCTAAGCACAGTATATAGTTGTGTTAATGTAATTGTAGCTTTCTTTAACGTGTTGGTAATGTGAGGGTCCCAAGTCAGGCCTTGATCGAATATGACTCCCAGATATTTGACCTGGTCCCCCCAGTGGATATCCTCGTCTAATAGTTTTAGTGGCGTGTTGAGTTTGTGTATCCTACGTTTGGAGAGAAGCAGAGCCTAGCACTTGAAAACGTTCACCCTAATTAACGGCGAGTGACGACCTTTTGTGAAGCTCTGCCAGCTTCCGCGCTGGCTACGGCGCCGGCAGTCTTCACAGGGTCCGCGGTCTTACGTTTCGCCTCGGTTTCAGTACCGGAGTCGGGCTGGCGTGTCTGCTTCTTCCTCTTACTCCTTACGACGGGCCGATATCCGGCATCATCGTAGGCGGATTTGCACCAGAAACCTCCGTCATAGTGTATTCATTGCCTAGCTCTGATTGGGAGTAGGTGCTGACAGGAGTGGCTGGAATAGATGGTCCCTCGGAGAGCTTCTCCCAATTTACTCGGCCCAGCCGATTGTGAGCCCGCGTTGAGCCTCTCTAGTCGCCATTTCTAGGGAAGTGTAAGGATAGCTGTGGTACCTACCTATTTGCAGAAATCAAGTACCCACCTCTTGCTAAATCTTGTGATATCCTCTGGTGTACATACCTGCCAGCCAAACCACTTTTTCCTTGCAGGTCTCAAAGCAGGTTACTCACAGAGTACGTGGACTGGGCCATCCTCTTGAACCTCATCGTATCTCTTTCACACAGGGGACCTAGATTTTCCAACTTTGTATTGGAACCCCCTTAGAATACCATGCCATTTAACCAGCTCTACAGTAACTCTGATTTGAGGTCTACTTAAGTAGAGTAGTTCTTTGCCCCACAAATCTCCTGAGTAACCCCACAGTACCTTGGATTTGTTACACCGCAAGGTTGCATTCCATTCGTCCCTGCACAAACTGTCTATATGTAACGTGGTCCTCTTGCTCTCCTCTTGAGGCTGCATTCCCACTGCCCTTAGCAACGGTCCTTGAGTTATACACCCTTGTTTTGCTAAGGCGTCAGTTCTCTCATTCCCTATCCAGACAGAATGTCCTGGAATCCAGGTTAGGTTAAGCGAATTATACTTACTCAGCTCTGCTAGAGAAGCTATAGTCTCAGCCACGACCATAGAGCTGGTACTAGCCTTACCTAAAGCCTTCAGAGCTGCCTGACTGTCCGAGGAAATCCAGATGGTCTTCTCCTCCTGCCAGACCCTATTATTTTCTCAGCGCATAGTTTGATCGCGAATACCTCCCCCTGGAAGACAGAGTTGTAATCCTCTATGCGATGACAAGATCTTACTTGGTGTCTCGGTCCACTAAATCCTGCTCCCACTCCTTCCTTCATCTTTGACCCATCGGTGACCCAGATTCCACCATGTTTGGATCTAAACTCCGCCCCTGCCTCTCTTGCAGGAACATGGAGTTTGTAGCTTCCTTTTTCCATTTTAAGAGACAGTATCGTATCCTGAGTTTCTATCCAGAGCTCCTTCAGTGAATCCCCAAATAGCTGTTTATGACGGTTGCTACTTGTCTTGCACTGCCCGGTACAACTTAGCCGGTATGCAGATTTCATTGCCTCCATCCTAATTTGAAGACTCAAGGATGGAAAACCCAACATAACCCTCATGGCCGCACATGGTGTGCTTCTCCTTGTAGCTATTATTCCTCTAAAAGAACCCCTGCGCGCGGTCCAGCATTATTTTACTTGTTTCTTTCTGTGCCCTGTCCCACCAGACGATTGAAGAAAAGACCAACCTTGGCACCACAATGGCGGAATAAATCCAGTTCATCTGACGTGGACCCAAACCCCATCTCGTGCCTATTGCTCCTCTGCATTGCCAGATCGTAGATATGGCTTGTTTGCACCTATCCTCCAAGTGCTCCCGCCAGAGTAGCTTCCTATTCAGAATAACCCCCTGAGGTTTAGCGCTCTCAACGTAGGTTATTTTTGTATTACCAATTTCTATCAACTCCAGTGATTTAGTTTTATATTGCCTAGTGAAGATGAGTGCCACAGATTTCTGTCCTTAAATGCATAGTTCATTCTCCCTGCACCTTGCTTCTGTTACCTGGAGTGCCTCTTGAAGCAGGTTTTTGAGGACCTCTTCAAACTGCCCCCTAAGAAGGATAGCTATATCATCCTATATATCCTACCACCTTGACACCCATTCCACTGAGCGTCCTTAGTAGGCCGTCCACGAAGAGACTCCACAGCAGAGGGGATAATACTCCAGCCTGCGGGGTGCCCTCCAAGACCATCCCATTTATCGTGCACCCCATCCGGAATGGAGTACTTATACAGTTTTCCAAGCAACTCATAATCCAATTTATAATTCCATCAGAAATCCCGTGATTAATAGCTTCTCTCTAGATGGCCAGTCTAGAGGTACTATTAAAAGCCCCCTCTACATCAAGAAATGCCCCAATACATATCCCTTGTTGTTGATCTGACCCTCAATAAAGTCCACAACCGACAACAGCGCAGTCTCCACTGACCTACCAGTTCGGTAGGCGTGTTGGTCCTGATGAAGCGGATACTGCTTCAGAGGTCTCTCCTTCAAGTCGTAGTCCAGCAGCCTTTCCAGTGTCTTTAACATGAAAGATGTAAATCTGATAGGTCTGAAGTCCTTTACCTCTATATAGCCTTGCCTCCCCGAGATGGGGGGAAGATAACTTTCGTTTTGAGCCACTGCCCGGGCGTGTAACCCAAGTAATATTATCTAATCCAGGTAGTATGCGCGTTAAAAGGCTCAAAAGAAAGAATCGCCTCTCTCACCTTTTGCGCTGAGATCACCTGCCAAAGCAATATTCCAGTCCGCCCTTAGCCCAGTATGGCGGAGAATTTGAGCACCGTCTAATATCGGGAAAACTGTTCCTCATACGGAGACGCAGGGTTTCCTCAGTGTGTCAGTAAAGCTACCATCAGTCTTCTTGACAAACGTAAGCTCTCCCCTCGGTCCACCTGCTAACACCTTAAACAGTATAGCAGTGTCACTCAGTGTGGTTGTCTCTGTGCTTATCCCAAGAAGCACGTTTAACCTCTTTTATAAGATATTTATAGAGACTCTGGAAGTCTTTATATGCCTGCCAGGTCTCCGCCGTTTTCTTCTTCTGTGCTCAGTTAAAGAGTCTTCTAGTCTCTTTCCGTCTTGCCTCTAACTCGCTGTTCCACTTAAGCTTACCACTCCCAGTGTTTATCTGCGAGAGAGGGCAATTTTCCTCAAATGACGTGAAAATTGCAGTCCTGATGTAGGCCTCAAAATTGTCCAGTTCGTTTGATGTACCATACTTACCACGGAAGTCTGACATCCGTTTCCTCACCGAGGACTTAAAACCTTCCCAGTTTGTCCTTCTCGGCTTCCTAAGCCACACCACATGTTGGACAACTCCCCTCATCGCAGCAGTAATGGGCCGGTAATCTGACATGGAAGGCTCATCCGAAACCTACCAGTCAGGCACCCACCATACCATCTGTCTATTACAGAAGATGATTTCAAGTACCTCTATTCTGTTTGAAGTGACAAATGTTGGCTCGGCACCTGTGTTTAAAACCAGTAGGTTTTTTTTCAATCAAGAAGGCGAGGAGCTCTTCACCTCGCTCATCTGTCTCTGTGCTGCCTCACACCTCATTATGAGCATTGTCATCACAGCCCACTAAGATTCCTATATTCCTCTCAATGCAGTACCGAACTAACTTACGTAATTCTGCAGGGGGCGATTCTCTATTGTGGGCGCACTAAGTGGTGGCCACGATGAACTCCCTGCTCCCACTTACCTCGCTCTTACTTCGAATTCTAACCATCGCAAGGTCTCTAGTTGAGAATTCTTGAATCAGCGTGGCTTCTAGTCCTCTGACTATCACACATGCCCTTAGTCCCTCATGTTCCCCACTTACGTAGGTGCGCCCAGCTGCAGTCATACCCTTTATACGGTTCCTGACCAGCCACGGTTCTTGCACTAGTGCAAGTGCTGGTAATGTGTGCCTCACATTTAAGCACCTGGTTAGGACCACTGAGGTGCTTTTATGTGGTGCAAGTTAATTTGCAGGATCATTGCTTGAGGGTCAGCCATATCCACGCCCTACGCCTTCTCCTGATTCACTTTCTCGCACTTCTCTTCCGGGTACTTAGAGGTCCCCCTAAAAGTGAAATCTCCAATTTCCAGGAAGGCCTTCCCATTTCTTGCCATGAGATGCCTCATTTTCTGGCCGATGCCTCATTCAATCCTAAGCAGTGGAGGTTTGCAGGTCCACCCTCAATGCACTGTAGGATCTTCTACTTCGAAGTGTCAATTTCTGGGTTTTCCATCCCCATGACCTTGACCAACTGAGTGGAATCCCTTTTTGGTGGGGGTACGAGCACCGTCACTTTCACCCTTTTGATCAGTTCATCAGGCATGACTAGCCTTGTCTGAGTCCCGACCGCGAGCTTAACTGGCGGTACCACTTCTCTCAGCTATTTTGCCGTTTCCTTCTCAGCACAAATAAATGCTGCGACTACATCCCTTAAGTATGTGTCTCTGAACCGCGGAACAAAACCTCCACTAGGAGTGTCCAGAATCTGGTCCGCCTTATTTGCTTCCTCAAGCCTTATTTGCTTTGTGTCCTACTCATTCTTCCTGTTGCCTTTGCAACTGGATTTATATCTGTCTCTACGGGGGCCGAAGCCACATCCATTGGGACATATCTTTCGGTAGGTTCTAAGCCCTGACCAGTTAATTTTTGTTTTGTTTCTGCCAAGTGTATTCTCACGAGTAGCTAGGGATATTTATGGTCCGCCATCGCAGAGCCCCTTATGGCGGTAAGGCGACTTAAGTATTCGGGAGTGGCGCCAGGTGCCCCTGAGGCTCCGTTAAAGACCTTCCTTACCCTTAGTTTCACGAATCTACATCGGCATGGATCGCATAACACCTTCAGATCGG
Organism: Prosapia bicincta; assembly: GCA_036971475.1. Classification (NCBI taxonomy): domain Eukaryota; kingdom Metazoa; phylum Arthropoda; class Insecta; order Hemiptera; family Cercopidae; genus Prosapia; species Prosapia bicincta. The sequence continues at coordinate 130,126,125 of JBAIZL010000005.1, forward strand.
GTATGTATGTACCCATCCAGACCACCAACCTGAGATGGGGGGTGCTTCTTGGTTGCCGCCCGCAAGGGAAGGGCAGGGCTAGATAACAACCATTCAAGTGCTAGGACTGGCCCGTTTTTTTGAGCCGCCTTCATGCACTCACATTTTCCTGGAGTTTCCGTTTATAGGGAGCCACATACATACAGCTCCGCTCCACCCGTACCTAACGCCCAGATTAAGCCTCTACACTACGTCAAGGCCATGCATCCCATAGGAAAGGATCACGACCAATAAAGTGGTCAACAAATCCTACCAAGTGTTCAGTTCTTCCCATAGTAACTACCATATCTCCTGAGGTCCTGGAAATCCTTCTTTAAGTCGTGCTAAACAATTCTGCTCCAAGTTGCCGCCAATGCTTCGGTCACAAAACCGTCCTCTACCGAAATAGTGAACCTGATTGGTCAAGTTTAAATTACAGAAAATAATAATTTTATCAACTACTGACTGACCCAGTGAACTTCGTACCGCCTAAAGGTAAAGGAATGGATTGTCAACATTAGCTGAACCTAATTTAGTATTTTTTAGTAGTCGGTCGAGAAAAGTGGGACATTCATAGTTCTTGCTTGAATGTTATTTATTGAAGTGCATTCAGATATACAATATTATTGGTTTTTCTTTCTGGCGTGTACACAAAAAATCCGGTTTTCCGACGTGTGAGCAAGCCACATACAGCTGTAATGTGAGAAGTATGTATTTTCAAAATTAAGTGTTGCTTAGCAACCAAAGTTTCGAATGAATTCAATGAAATGTTTTAAGACGTTGCTGGTTTGGTACTTAAATAATGTATATGTTATCTCGTTAGGAAGCTGTTTTGTCGAAAACCTAGCACCGTTTTAGAGGTTAATATTTTTCCGTTAAAATTAATTGGTTTTGTGGGGTCTAGTGTCATCCCTTTGGGCTACGCCCCTAAGATCTACTTATCTCCGAAACCTTCCCAGGAATGTATTCAACAATTTCCCAAAGTTTCATGTGGATCGTATTATTGTTTTCGTAATGCATAAATCTCATAGCCTACATACATACAAAAATTCATCTTTAATAAATCTTAAAGTAAGTCATACTTCTTGAGAAAGGAATGTTTTTCGTTGAAATTGTGTCAAGTATAACTGAATTGGAAAAAATGTAGTAAATTGTTATTTTGTTCAAAATAGTTGTAAATCATAATTTACTAAAATGGCAATTAAAAAGTGTTCCTTTTTTAATATGCACTTCCGATTATTTGATTCCGAACCAAATTTTTATTGACTTGATGGAATTAATTAATGTTTACATACTACAATTACTCGAGTGTAACATAATTCGATATATTAAACTATTTTTACAGATTGGATTTTAAATTATGGTCATATAAGGCAATAAATTGAGCTGTTAGCTTATAATACAACCAAACTGTGTTGCCAAATTCACTGCAATGTAGTCTAGAGTAAACAAACTAAGGAAGAAAGTAGAGGCTGCCTCATCCAACTAGAGTAACAAATTGCTATCGCTACGATACAGACTTTGGACTGCAAGGGAATCGGGCTGTCAGCTGTGTTTATTCAACAAGTGCGTTTTACTTTATCTTTTCTTACTCGATTAGAGTTATGATGAGTTTAGCTGTATTTTCGCATTTTGTCTAAAGGTTTTTAAATTTAAAGTTTGTTGTCAAATGTAATACTCGTAAGTTTATAATAATTGGGGCGGTTAGAAGTTTTCCATTATTGTTTTCTATTAAGGCAAGTAACTCTGTCCTGTTAAAATTTTCACAAAGAAGATAATTTGTAGTGTGGCCGAAACATGTATGTATAGAGAGCTATATCCTGTTGTGGTTTTGTGATTATTGTGTTCTTATAAATATGTTATAACGATGCTATAAGAAAGTTAATGTATTTGTTTGGCGAGATTTTATATTTCTCTTGTTTAATAAACCTTTGAAGCATTTACCTTATGTAGTCTATGTTCGCAAAAGTAATTTTGTAGTCTGGAGTTGCCCTTTGTAATTCATTGATTGTAATTCACAGACACACACAAACTCATAGTTACACATGCACGCTGAGACAGGCATTCGGTAACACAGTCACACACACAGCAAACCAGCTGACCTATTATAGGAAATATCAATTGTTTTGGGATAAAAGAAAATTTAGTTTATACCTGTTTATAACCTGTTTTATTCCCTGGGTACAGTTTTTTAGGGAAACAAAAGCAAAAAAGCCATATATTATAGCAAACTTGTGTACAATTTAAAATTGTTACATTTGTTGTTAATTTGATTATTTTTATAGGTTACACGTGTGTCATGGTTAAGTAATATTTGGTTATGTTGCTTTACGAATGAAGTTGTGGGAAATGAAAGTTTGAAAAATCTTTTTTATAAAAGTGTTTTAAAATTAGAAAAATTAAACACAAACCTAAAACTATGTGTTTAGATATAAAACATAGAAGATCACTACAGTGGGTTTTTAATTGAAATCTTTATGTTTAAAGATTTTGCTAGATGTGGGCCTATTTGTGAGTAATAGGCTTATTTAGGAAGAGAATTGAATATTGATGTCTTGCTTTTGTATAATTTACTTTTGAATAATAGTATCTTTAAACGTACTTTAAGGCAATAACCAGCTAAGTGACCTTCACATAGTATAATGCAAAGTTATAGAAGGAAACAATTATGCTGTTATTGCATTTGCAGACTAATGGTGAACCAAGCAGATGATAACTTGGGAAAATACTCGAAACCCTCCGGAGTCCCTTAGAGCTCCCCCGCATCGTGCAGTGCACTAAGGTGAGTTGATGGGTTGCCTATGTTTGCTGTAATGTACGAACAGTTTGGTGTTTGGTTGCATTGTGTTCTGTAATATAAAGACTTTTAAAAAGAAAGCAGTACAGTTGTTGGTGAGGATGGGAATAATAAGATGAAACACGCAGATTAAAATAATCGCAACAATTGTAGTTCGAGGCTGAGGCCCTATTGAGTACAACCCTCCTAGATAGTTTCTGAGACCACAGATATCACAACCAACCTAGATAGAGTGTGGGACCTCTTGGATCACAACCCTCCTAGATAGAGGCTGCAAACTCAGAGATAACGATCCTCCTAGAAAGAGGCAGAGTCCTCAAGGATCGTGACCTTGGAGATCAGTCCTAGAAAGGAGTAAGACTATAGAGACTCTCATACTTGGGGGCTAAGAGATGGCAACCCACCTAGTTGGGGAGCTGGGCTAAGGGCTCAGAGATGGCATACCTTCTAGTTAGTCCTAGCTACATCCTGAGCTTTGCCAAAACGCTATGCTTACGTGTCATGTGTCCAGGTACACCTGGCTCCACAACCCCGCAAGTCTAATATACTCAGTCACAATGAGAAGAGAAATCGCCACTCCACAGCTTCTTCTCTGAAGGTTCTGAAGAAGGTCACACACACACACACACACACACACACACACACTCACACACACACACAAACACACACACACACACACACACACACACACACACACGCGCGCGCGCACACACACTGGTCGTCACTGCCTGCAATTCCAGCTGAATTTGTAATTCATTGATTGTAATTACCAGACAGATAATCACACAGAGTAGTCACATACACGTAGTCACACAGAGTAGTCACAGGCTCACAGAGACATACAGAGTTTATAACATGTGTAATTCCCTTACTTCAGTTTGGAGTTAGAATTGTTGCTAGAATTAGTTGTGTGTAATGTTTAAGGAAGCGAATTGTATATTGATGTTTTGCTTTTATATAATTGGAGGCATTTTACCGAGCAAATGTGTAATAAAGAATATCTAAAGTAAAATATTTACAACCTAAAATTTAGATAAAATCTTATTAAAAAAGGAAAAACGTTTATCTTTGAACGTACTTTACGATAGTAAACAGCAAAGGAAACTTCACATAGAGTGATGAAAAGTTTTAGATGGAAACAATTAATGTTGTTATTGCACTTGCAGACTAATGATGAACCAAGCAGATTAGGGAAAGCTCTTCGAAGACCCCCGAAAGGCACAAGTGCTCCCCGCCTTGTGTTTTATTTGTATAGTTTTTTAAATACGTGATATCCTAAAATGCTCAAATATTTACACGTAAAGTTTGTTGTATGGGTTTTATTTCATGACCTATATAGACAATAGTTGAAGATAGTCGTTGATACTTTGCTATTAGTACTCGGAGAGATCGTTCAATACAGCAAAGCACATACACACAGACAGTAACAGAGCATCAGACACAAACATAAGATTCTGTCTCAGTGAGGTTTTACAAGTTTACAAAAGTTAAATTTCTGATAGTCATAAACTAATGTTAAAGTGAATAATTAAAAATAACAATATTAAGTGGCAAAATAGAAGGAGAATCTCTTTGGAACTTTTGAGATAGACTATTTTATAATTAAATAATAAAAATATGTTACAACTCACAAATATACAATTTTTTATTTCAAACGCGTTTCAACGACTACTTTGTCGTCATCCTCAGTGAAAATACACAAATGAAATTAACTAAAATATATATATATATATATATATATTAAACATAACCTATAAAGTTTTGTAAAGAAAAACTTTATAGGTTTTGTTTAATATATATATATATATATATATATATATATATATATATATATATATATATCTATATATATATATATATATATATATATTAGTTAATTTCATTTGTGTATTTTCACTGAGGATGACGACAAAGTAGTCGTTGAAACGCGTTTGAAATTAAAAATTGTATATTTGGAGTTGTAACATATTTTTATTATTTAATTATAACTTTCACTCACAAGCCAGCTCGAATATTATTTATAGACTATTTTGTTTATTTGGTATTATTTATTCGCTTTTTTCGTTTCTAATTATGGTGGTCTATAATTTTTCATTATATAAGGCGTTTAGGGTTGGTCTTAGGTGTGTATTGCTGAAATAATCTAATGAAACGTTTGTGTTTTACCCAAAATATTGTTTTTAAATAAGTTAAAATCCTGGAAGTTTCTCGTAGAATAGAAACGGATCTTTATTATCATTGCAATGTGTGATAAAGTTCTTTTATAATAAGCAATATCATTGAAATTATAAACACATTTTTCTGGTTACAGATGCAGACGTCGGGAACAGGCTTCTGAAAGGAAAACATGAGACAACTTCTAGAGCAGGAAAATCATATTTTAAAAATATATAAATTCACTTATATTGTGGACATGGAATGGGTTTGTGTGATACATTGCACTTTGCCTTGTTCTATAAAATACTTTATTAGTTTATTTGGGAGCTGTAAAACTTGCATGAGGGCGATTTGCCTTTACGGATTACACTATCTAATACAAATATACTTAAGTCCTTCATAGAAAGTTATGTGAGGTTTGTCTGATACCGTAAACTTATATTACGGATGGTTGGCGGTTTAGATCTACATCTGATGGAATTTAGGAAGTCAAGGAGTATTATTTCTCATCTCTTGATGTGACATCTTCATTCAATAACAAAGGAATTCACTGAGGTTTTCCATTTATACTTTACGAAATTCCTTTTCAAAAGGTAAATTTTTAATTAAACAACCGTACAGCATTTTTCAAAACAAAATTCTAAGGTCCTGGTGAACAGTTACAATCAATTTTGAATATATAGATGAGACTCTAGGAGTATGTCAGAGACATATATAGGAGTAGTAGGCCTACGTGTGGCGGGCATTGCTGGCAAGGTGAGTTATATGCGTCTTGGGAATCCCATTTGCTCTATGCCTGAAAACGTCGATGCACGTTATCGGCAATTCGAGAAGATTTTGCGTCCTCCGTCTCACGTGACCACGCTGGAGCATTTCGTTTCTTATTATTTCCAAGGTCGATCTTGCGCTGTTCGTGTTCTTCTGTAGCTCGCTTACGGCGTTTGGTTAATCGTGCAACCTTGCCTGCTTCAGGTTCCTCTTGCAGCCCAACTTATCGTTGTGCAGCCGTCGCTTTAACCATTGTAACGATTGTCACAATGGGAACATTCACTCACATACTTTAAAAGTATGATTGCCCAAAACTAAATGCACGTTTGACGGGGAAACCAGGCCACTGTACGTTAGCACCAAACGCACGTGTAGCGTGATGTTTCCTCTAGAAAATGCAATTATACGTTAAAATAGAAGCGCGAGACCCGACACGCGACACGCATACACAAGTACATTTGCACGCGTGAGTCACAAGTTCTGCTGTTACACTAAGAAATCTAATCTGTTTAGACAAACCTAATGCGAGTGAATGTTGCATTGTCATCCATTCCTGCCCTGTGAGTAAAATTTTGTTGCTCTGGCCTCAGTATATTGTGTGTGTGGATATGCTAATTGATACGTTTAAGCAGGATTTATTCAAATACCTTTCCCATCGTATTCAACAACCTTGTCGGTCTGTATGAGTCAGGTTTTCTGTGACCTTTTCCTGGTTTCAGGAAGTTAGCGCTTTGGTCGTTTTATGTCAAACGTTTATGAACAAACTTAAGACCACTCTAAAGATAAATAATATTACTACCGATTATTTATATAAAAATATTAAATCTGGGTAGCCTCATGACTAAAGTCGAAGACACTATAGCGACCCCTTACACGCACTCAGAACATAAAGTTTCAAAAGCATCTACATTAAATGAAGGTAAGAAGTATGATATAAAGGGGTTTTCGTACGGGAACTACCCAAAAGTGGATAGCAACAATGGTGACTTGAAAGGAACTGCGTCGCTCCCAAGCTCTACTTACAAACCTCACAGTAGCAGTGGTTTACCTTTACCGCCTTCTTCGAGCTTGAATCTTGACTATGTTAACTATGAAATAAATGGAAATCCAGGATCGCACCTTAAACACCAAATCGGAATTTCGGGATTACCTTATACAGAGCCTCTAGTTGGAGATATAAAGGACCAAATTGAAATAAAACCATATAAATCGGTTACGTTTTACGGTTAGAAAGAACACGCAGGAAACCCTGGGAGCTTGGATCAACTTATGCTAAGGGATAAGGAGGAGTATTACCTTACAAATACCTTGTCTGTGGCAGGAATGGCATGCACCTCTTCTTCTGCTGCCTACTAGAAACTGAAAAGGCATGGAGTCAAAATTAGTACGTCCGTTTGGGATAAGCTGCGACCCTGGAGATGTGCCCCTGCGTCACCTGGAACATAACTGTGAAGCAGAATTTATTAGTATGTATATTTTATTTTGGTGGTATGGTGTGAGCTAGGCGGTCAGTAAGGACAGCGGCCGTCTGTGTGTGTCGTGGGTGGGGTCATATCTATCCAGTGAGGAAATGAGTGTTGATGTTGTATGTGCGTGAGCCTGTTTGTAGAACTTTGTTGCTAAGTGACGGAGGTGACGTTTAATGAAAGGCACTATCAAGTCAATGTGAAGCAGTGGTAATCTCTTACATCTAAGAGTCTCGTGATTATTCGCAAAACCTTGTTTTGGAATAACTGGAGTCTGCATATGCATGAGTTGCCTGCATGGCCCCAGACGGGTGATGCGTAAGTGAGTATGCTGCGCAACATAGATATGTATATAATAGTGGCCGCCCGTAGTGAAAGTGGGCTCGTTCTGTTAAGCATAGGATATAGTTGTGTTAATCTTATTGTTGCTTTCTTTAACGTCTTGGTAATGTGAGGGTCCCAAGTTGGCCTCTGTCGAGTATGACTCCCAGATATTTGACCTGGTTCCCCCAGTGAATGTTCTTGCCTAATAGTTTTAGTAGTGTGTTGAGTTTGTGTGTCCTACGTTTGGAGAGAAGCAAAGCCTGGCACTTGGCCTCATTCACCCTAACTCTCCAGTAGCTCAGCCATGATTCTAGTACTGTAAGGAGGTCCTTCCAAATTTGAATGTATTATTTAGTGGTGTGTTGAGTTTGTGTGTCCTACGTTTGGAGAGAAGCAGAGCCTTGCACTTGGCCACGTTCACCCTATCTCTCCAGTAGCTCAGCAATGATTCTAGTACTGTAAGGTCGTCCTTCCAAATTTGAGTGTATTAAATGTGGTTCCCATGACTGAGCGGATAACTCGGTGTCATCTGCAAATATGGTTACTTTTGTGTTGAGTGTTGTCGGTATGTCGTTGATGAAGATGTTGAACAATACGGGCCTAAATAATCGAGGCCTGAGGGACTCCGACCCGTATAGTCTGTACTTTAGATTGAGCTTGGTCTACATCAACCCTAAATTTACGGTTGGACAGGTATGAGCTAACTAGGTGTATGAGCCCGTCTGGAAAGCCATAGTGATGTATTTTCACTAAGAGCCGTCTGAGCCAGACCCAGTCAAAAACCTTTTCAATGTACAGGAAGACTACCCCAGTCGAGCAGTAATTGTTGAAACCCTTGGTTGCATGCTACACCACTCTTATCAACTGATGCGCGGCCTAGTGTTTTGTCCTAAAGCCAAATTGGTCTGGCTCATTATGTTGTGTGTGTAGTTATACTTGTTGATACGTTTGAGCAGGATTTTTTTTTTAAATACCTTGCCCATCGTATTCAACAAGTTTATCGGTCTGTATGAGGCAGGTTTGCTGTGGTCCTTTACCGGTTTGGGGAAGACCAAGATCTTGGCCTCCTTCCAAGCGTCCGGGAAATGTTGTGTCCGGAGTATAGCCTTGTAGATGTTTGAGAGATAAGTGATCGCTTTGTCCGTGCTGATGTTCAGCGTTGTGTGGGTGATGGTGTCTGACGGTTTGGTGGAGGTAATGGTAGGAAGTGGTAGCAAGATGTTTGGGTGTAGGAAATGGTCGGTGTGTTGTACCGTGTAGCAGGCACTTGTGTATGTTTTGGATGAAGGGGCTGGTTTTGGGGTTTTATCCCCGTCGGCCTTCTTCTTTACATAGGACTTGGATTTGGCGGCCTGTTTGTAAATCGTTGATTCAGAACCAAAGTTTTTGTTGCCTTGATAGAATTAATTAATGTTTATATACTACAATTTTGGAATGTAAAATAATTCGATATACTGTATATAACTATTTTTACAGATAGGATTTTCAATTATGATCATATAAGATAAAAAATTGAACTGCTAACTTATAATACAACCAAGCTGTGTTGCCACATTTACTTCAATGTAATGTCTAGAGTAAACAAACTAAAGGAAGAATGTCGAGGCGGCCCCAGCCAACTAAAGTAACAAATTCTTATCTCTACGATCTAGACTTTGAACAGCAAGGGAATCGGACAGTCAGCTGTGTTTCTTTAACTAGTGCGTATATATTATAGTTTCTTACTCGATTAGAGTTGTGATGAGTTTAGCTGTATTTTCACATTTTGTTTAAAGGTTTTTAAATTAAAAGTTTGTTTTCAAGTGTAATTAGTTTATAATAATTGGGACAGTTAGACGGTTTCAATTATTGTTTTCTATTAGGGCAAATATTTTTATTAACTACATAAGAAGAAATATATATATCTCACAAGTATTTTATGTTACGCTAAAATCCCACAAAGAAGATAGCTTGTAGTTTTGCCGAAACATGTATGTATAGAGAACTATATCCTGTTGTGAGTTTTGTGTTTCTATAATATTTCTTATAGTTAGATTATAACGATGCTATAAGAAGTTAATGTATTTGTTAGGCGAGATTTTATTTTTCCACTGTTTAATAAACCCTTGAAGCATTTACGTTATGTAGTCTATGTACGCAAAAGTAATTTTGTAGTCTGGTGTTGGCATTTGTATTCGTTGATGTTAATTCACAGACTCATAGTTAAACATGCACATAGGCACACAGAGACACACAGACATAGAGTATCACAGTTACACACACAGCAAACCAGCTGAACTATTATTGATAATATTAATTTTTGGGGATAAGAGAAAATTTAGGTTATAACCTGTTTTTATTCCCTGGGTACAGTTTTGCAAAGAAGCAAAAATCCTCATCCTATAGCAAACATTTGCTCAAGGTAAAATTGTTACATTTGTCGTTAATTTGGTTACTTCTATAGGTTACATGTGTGTCATGGTTAAGTAATAATGGGCTATGATTGCTTCAAGCATGAAGCTTTGGGGAATAGGTTTTTGGAAAACCTGCAAAGGAATAACATTGTTTGTGTTATAAAATACATTTGGTTTTCAAGAGCCATTCTGTGTGGAAATAACTAATAAACAAAAGTGTAGGACTTATCCTAAAAATCCAGTTTAAAAGTGTATAAAATAAGAAAAGATAAACACTAACCTATAACTATGGGATTAGATATAGAACAGAGAAGAACACTACGGTGGGTTTTATTTGAAATGTTTAAGTAATGTGTTTCATGCTATATTTATTTGTGTGTAATATTTAAGAAGCCAATTGAATATTAAAGTCTTGCTTCTGCATAGTTCGATTTATTTTAACGGGAACATTTGTGATAAAAAATCTAAAGTAAAACTGTTATTATCAAAATTTAATATAAAATCTTATTTGCAAAGGAAAAACCTTTGTTTTAACTTTAAAATTACTTTAAGCTACTAAACTGCAACAGGAACTTCACATAGTGTAATAAAAGTTATAGGAAGAAACAATTAATGTTGTTATTGCATTTGCAGACTAGTGGCAAGCCAAGCAGATGATAACTTGGGAAAGCTCCTTTCCTTAAAACGTGTTTGTAATTACCTTTTTATTACTTTAAAATATTGATTAGAATAACTTGACTCTAAAACTAATCCATTAATTATTTGCATTTTTGTTAATATGAAGACACAATTTTTCTAAGGGGAGACAAGGCTAGAATGGAGGCGAATCCCAATTAGTTAGAAATTTCAATGTATGTAAAAACGTATTTATTTCCGTTTGCGGAAAAAGTTTATAGAGACTCGGCACAAATTTTACTGAATAATTATTCCAAGAGTATATAATTCTAAACTTCACATATAACAAGGTACACACAAATTATCATGAAGGCCTTTGTCATGTTACTAACTGTATGACCTTCACACATGCCACAATCGGTAACAAAATGATGAATAATATAATATTACTTGTATATTTTACAGAACCAGCCCAAGATCCTGGCAGATAATGGGGATGGACACTGCAACTTGAATAACACATCATCTTAACTCAGAACCACATACGATGAGTTAACAAGGCTTCAAAGGTATGTTGCTATCTGTCTATCTACCTTTATACAGCATTACACTGGTTCCTTTCTCTATACAAGCTAATCGAGTCTGGGATCTGATACTTATAAACATCCTCAGTGGAAGTGAGTTTTAGGTTAAATTTTCCTGAGGTTTCAACCACGCTTCATTAGTTATAACACGCAGTATAAACTATTGGGGCTTTTAGACATAATTAAACCAAAATGGATGGTGTCAAAATATTGCGGATAATTTCAAAACCTCACACAAGTTAAAAATTATAACAAAACGAGACCCTCCAACTGCACGTGTAAAGAGAAGAGTGAGCCCGAATTTAACAGTTTGTGCTCCTCAGGCGATCCTCGCTAGGTTTAGTATCCTTGAATGTTGCGAGCTGAATGATTTTATTTTAATTATGTGCTACTGTTAAAAACTATTTAACCATATATTATTGTTTGTATTGTTTTATTTGTTGTAGCAGAAATATTTTACAAAACGATTTCTTGTTTTGTTTTGTATTACATCATACGACTTTTTTAAAAGGACTTTGAATTGTTTGTAATTCAGGAAAAGGATTTCAGTACTAAACTGATTTTATTACTGACGTGCGTCGTTCCCAATTAAAAGCAAATCATCTATTTCATTCTTAGAGCACAACCAATTCCTTCCACGTCTAGTGCAAAGCTTTATGTTGTTACCTAAATCGACGTTGCATCGTCCGGCCACGGCCAAACAAATTCCTCTTCGCTATTCTAAACGTTAATCTGTCCAACAATGGATCAGCTGTTTTTTGTCGCCAGAGCTATGTTAGTTTAAGGTTATCTTTTCGCCTCACAAATAATTGTAAATAACTGTACGTGTGTGAAATGTATGTTTGTTGTAATATAACTTAGAATCATTCAGAAATGTGGATATTTAAGTAAGTAAAGTTTATCTTTTGTTATTTGCCTAGATTTCTACATGAAGTAGTTCAATTTATAGTTAATAGAATCTAAAGTTAATATAGATTCTTAAAAATGTAATGTAATTTTCTCGTATTCTCAACACGGTTTTTATTTAGTGATGACAAAATCTATTAGGTATTCACGTAAACCTAAACTGCTAAATAGTATTACGGCTAACGTTATAATCTAAACAAATATTGAGTTTTACGTTCGCATGTTTATGCATTTACTTGCAATAATTGTTTACAATTAATTAGAATAGGCCTGTATTCTTAGTGGCAACATCCTAGTAGAACTCTTCAGTTACAATTGTAGGTTATAGGCTTTTAATTCTAATCACATGTTTTAGTGAGACCAAAAGTTGGTAATTGAATAGAACTGCTTTTCGTAATCTTTTTGTTAAGCAGAGTTTTTTTTTTATTTTGAAATAATTATAGATTCTCTCAAAATATACGTAGCATAAAAATTTCGTATTCACACAATGGTTTTTGTTTATTATTAACTCTAGTCAAAGTTATTTTTATTCTAAGCTTTTAAACAGAGTTCTCCGTTGGAAGCAACTTGAAGCAAGTGTGGTGTATTTTTCAATTAATGTAAATAAAATTTCTAAAATACGAATGTACTTATCTATTTATTCATTCTGTACATTTAGATTTTAGTCTTGAGAGGCATGAAAGCTGTCAGTGTCGGCAAAGCGTCGTAGTTCCATAAGCTATTTTTTTTTTAAAAGAAGTCACTCCTCGTTAAGTTTATAATTATATTAAATATAAAAATAATTTATTTATATCGTTAAGTTATTAAGTTTATATATTCTTGAATATTTATAAAGGATATTAGCACCCCATAGTTGCCTATACATTCTAAAGTTATATACAAATCTAAAGTTGTGGGAATTTTGGTCCCCAAGGAATGTTATTTGACATCCCTTGATGTTACAACTTTATTCACTAAACTTCCTGTGTATTTACCTACTAATAGTTTAAGACTTAGGTATTTAATAGGAGAACTCACTAAGTTTAATGAAGCAGGCTTTCTGGAATTAGTTACAATTTTACCTAATAATGCTTACTTTCAGTTAACAATGGAATTTACAAACAAATTTTAGGCTCTCCTGCGGGATCTAACACATAGCCTATATAATTCAATAGGGAATGGGGGATTTAGAATATCTGGGAAATGTAAAACACATTTAAATCTATATTAACAGCTTGGCTGCGATATTTTTACTGCTGTTCCTACGAAAAGAAATCATGATGCAGTCGGTTTATTTAATACTTATGAATAAATATAAAATTTAGGGTTGGAATAGAACTTAATACTTGTTTAAGGTTGTTACAGATATATGTTATAAGGGACAAGGGTGGGTATATTTTTGATAATTTGTTTAGGTAGAACACTTTTACTGGATGATATATTATTTAACGGTTTAGGACTACACGCGCTTCTAGTGATAAAAACATAGCCTGATTTTACATTTCCAGGTCAGCAGAATGCAAGGTTTTAATTCTTAAACCATCATATATCTGGAAGTATTCAACCCAACAAGAAGTTTCCTATACAAAACTAATGAAGAAAGCTTGTATTTTCAATCCCTGCTTTCATTTTAAAAATATCTTCTACAGTTTAGAAGTCTTTGAGTAACTATCCCGAGAAATCGAGTAATGTTCGACTTTTGCTGAATGTGAAAGGGAAATATTTCACCGTCAGTTTTACCAACATTTCGATGAAATATCAGATATTTTTATAATAGTAACAGAATGTAATGTAAAATGACGCCTTGCTAATAGTTTTTCAAAATATTTTGCAAAAGTTATTTGCATTTTTGTGCAGAGTTTAGTATATGAAACTATTGCTTGTTTTTTTAACCCGGGTCTGGACCCTCAAAACAGCCTCAGCCCTAATGGCAGCCAACCTCTAGTGAGCTACCTCAGTCTCACATGCGCATCCTGTTAGTATGTCTGCGAGTGAAGGAAGGAAACGGGATTGATTGCCCATGTACCAAGCTCATAAGCAGAATCAGGAGGTAGTGAAATGAAACAGTATGGTAAGTGTCGCGCTAAGAGCGGGATGAAAAAAACCTGGCAAGAAAGAAACCCTGCCAGGAAAAATCCCGGGACAGATCATGCAGGAACCCTGGGGGCTTGGGGTATTACCTTACAAGTACCTTGTTAGTCTAGTGAGTCTATGGCAGGAATGACATGCACCTCTTCTTCTGCTGCTTACTTGAAACAGAAAAGGCATGCAATAAAAATTAATCAATTAGTACCTCCTTTGGGACTAAACGGAGATTTGCCCCTGCGTCAGCTGGAACATAACTGTGAAGCAGAATCGATTAATATGTATATTAATATTGTTGTCTTATGGTTAGAGCTAGGCTATCAGTAGGGACAGCTGCCGTCTCTGTGTCGTGGGTGGGATTGTATCTACCCAGTGAGGAAATGAGCGCGGAGGTTGTATGTGCGTGAGCCTGTTTGTAGAACTTTGTGGCTAAGTTTCGGAGGTGTTATATGATGAAAGGCACTTTCAAGTCAATCTGAAGGAGTTTATTCTTGTACATCTAGGTGCCTTCGTGATTGTTTTGGAATAACTGGAGTCTGCGTGTGCATGAGTTGCTTGCATGGCTCCAGACGGGTGAAGCGTACGTGAGTATGCTGGGGAACATCGAGTAGTTGTATATAGTAGTGGCCGCCCGTAGTGAAAGTGGGCTTGTTCTGTTAAGCATAAGATACAGCTGTGTTATTCTAATTGTTGCTCTCTTTAACATGTTGGTAATGTGAGGGTCCCAAGTCAGGCCTCTGTCGAGTATGACTCCCAGATATTTGACCTGGTTCCACCAGTAAATGTCCTTGCCTAATAGTTTTAGTGGTGTGTTGAGTTTGTGTGTCCTACGTTTGAAGAGAAGCAGAGCCTGGCACTTGGCCACGTTCGCTTTAATTCTTCAGTAACTCAGCCATGATTCTGGTACTATAAGGAGGTCCTTAAAATTGGAGTTTATAGATGTGGTTCCTATGACTGAGCGAATAACGCTGTCTTCTGCAAATGAGGCCACTTGGTTGTTGAGTGTTGTCGGTATGTCGTTGATACAGATCATGAACAATACGGACCCAATAGTTGAGCCCTAAGTAAATTATTGGTTTTTTTTTAATCCGGGTCTGACCCCCAAAACCCGCCCAGCCCTCGTGGCAGCCAACCTCTAGCGAGCTACCTCCGTCTCACATGCGCATGCGGTTAGTATCCCTACCGCGAGTGAAGAAAACGGGATTGATTGCCCATGTACCCAACTCATAAGCTCTTTTCATGGATAATCAGGAGATAGTGAACAGAAACAGTACGGTAAGTGTCGCGCTAGTGCGGGATGAAAAAACCTGGCAAGAAATACATTATTGGTAAACCATATCGTCAGGTGCTGCCCTCGACGGACTTATCGTGAACTATTACGAACAAGAATGCTTTATGCAGCACGAAGGCGATTACTAATCGTTTTTTTGCCAATTACTCAAAAACAAAATATTTTTAAAATTTAAGTCAGCTAACACGAATATTGACTTGTCCGCGTTATATGGTATAACTCTTATCCTTTCTCGCAACACTCAACACCCATCTTTATAGTAATGGAAGTTACAGCACTAAAGCTTTCAGTGACTCATATGGTATAACTCTCCTCCTTTCTCGCAACACTCAACACCCATCTTTATAGTAAAGGGAGTTACAGCACTAAAACTTTCAGTGACTCATATGGTATAACTCTCCTCCTTTATCGCAACACTCAACACCCATCTTTATAGTAAAGGGAGTTACAGCACTAAAACTTTCAGTGACTCATATGGTATAACTCTCCTCCTTTCTCGCAACACTCAACACCCATCTTTATAGTAAAGGGAGTTACAGCACTAAAGCTTTCAGTGACTCATATGGTATAACTCTCCTCCTTTCTCGCAACACTCAACACCCATCTTTATAGTAAAGGAAGTTACAGCACTAAAGCTTTCAGTGACTCATATGGTATAACTTTCCTCCTTTCTCGCAACACTCAACACCCATATTTATAGTAAAGGGAGTTACAGCACTAAAGCTTTCAGTGACTCATATGGTATAAGAAAAGGTTTGTTGTGTTAAATATCTGTAGAAATGTCACTAAAGGCTCCGACAGAAACAAATAGATATCAGTCCCGGTTTGTAAATTTATACTCGTTTAAAGTGATAAAAACACGCCCTGATTTTATATTTACTGGTTTCATGATACAAGGATTTCTTAAAACAGTCATCTGCACATATTTAACCCAACAAGATGATATGTGCACTGAACGAAAGGAGAAGGTCTGTATTTTCATCCGATATTTTTCCTTCAATTTTCCTTGAAATGTTTTAAATAGCCCAACGTCTTCTGTAGCAGACAAAGCCAAACCGGTTCCCGCTGTTTTACAGGGAAAGCCACTGAATCTGTGCAATACCCGGCATCTTAACTGTCCTTCTCTGTTATAAAAGATTCAAGATATAGTAACTTAGATTTTAGTAACGAAAAAGGAAGGGTACGTGGTAAGTAAGCGATGCGTCAACATGCACCCAGACCGCTTCGCCAACTTACCTCCTCACGCTATCTTAGGTTGGAACTAATCTCGCTCTATACCAAAGTAAGTAAAAGTATGAAACAGCGGCTTGTTTTGTAGCTTGATAAAAGGCAAATGACGTGGTTTGTGACTAAAAACTTAGAAATTTGAGCAGTGGTGTTATAAAATAATACTTGTAACAAATATTTACTTAATTTTTTATAAAACAAACCATCCCAAACACTCACGAAACAACTAAGAATCTAGGTCTCAGATTACGTCCACACTGTTGTGTTACGTGGGGAAATACATCACCGAGCGGTCAGTGTTGTGAACTCATTAACATAGAATTCTTAGAAGCCACTGCGCCAACTTACCCGTGTGACAACTAGCCTTGGTCCTCCCCTACTTATAGGTTCTGCAACAATAACATAGCCAGTATGGTTACAAAATAAGATAAGGGTGTGTCCCTATCGTTATTTATAAAGTCAGGTATATTGCGGACATGGAGGGGGTTTGTGTGATACATCGCACCTTGTCTTGTTCTAAAAAATATTTTGTATAATGAAAAGAATATGTAGTAAGTCTAATTGCAAAAACCGAGGTCTATTTTGGGTTTAAGTATTGTTTATACGGAGGTTGTACAGCTTAGATGAGGACGATTTGATAGATGAGACTCTATCAGATATATATATATATATATATATATATATATATATATATATATATATATATATATATATATATATGTATGTATATAAGAGTATTAGGCCTACGTGCGGTGAGCATCGCTGGCAAGGCGAACTCTATGCGTCTTGGGAATCTCATTTTCTCTATGCCTGAGCAAGTCGATGCACGTCATCGGCAAGGCGTGAAGAATTCGCATCCCCCGTCTCACGTGACCTCGCTTGAGCCTTTCGTTTCTTATTATTTCCAAGGTCGATCTTGCGCTGTTATTCGTGATGTTCTGTAGCTGGCTTACGGCGTTTGACTAATCGTGCAACCTCACCTGCTTCAGGTTCCTCTTGCAGCCCAACTTGCCGTGTTTGCCTCTCCTCGTTGTGCAGCTGTCGCTTTAACCATTGTAACGATTGTCACAAACGCAACATTCACTCACACACGAAGCACAGATTTAAATGATGAGTGGGGGATATCGCAACGGTTCTCGCGTGAAGTGTTTAACGATCGGCCAGATCAGTGTATCTGTTGTGTTTAAAACCGCCAAATCCGCTTGGAAGCCATCGACTTTATACTGAGTTAGTTACCTTATAATTTGCCTCCTAAGGTAATTAAGAGTGTTGTGTGGAACGCATCGTTTTACCCCGTGTTGCAATGTCGCTGCAAAGGATAATATTTCGCCGCATTAAGAATTTTTCATGTGGGTTTAGGTGTATTTCTGTAATAAGGGCTAGTTTATAGTCATTTCTATGCATATAGCAAATAAGCTCTAGTTTTCTATCTTTAATGCCGTTGGCATTCCATATCAAGACCGGTAACCTATCCATGGTTGACAGAAGAGAACTAGTGGATGAAAGAAGTCAGGAATTCTAAGAAGGTTTTGGGGGGTGAGGAGAAGATCTTAACAAAGGAAAGACCCAGACCGACCGTGAAGGCTTTCCAGGTCTGTGCAGAGTTAATATCACTTAGGAGGTTCAATGAGTGTTTCGCCCAGTCTATAGAAGTGGGCGAGGAAGGTGCGGTTAAGGATGGGTCAACGGTTGCTGAAGGAGTCAAACGGAGCTCCGGCTTGGGTTATATGACCGTCATGGCCTTAGTAAGCTTGGGGTGTCTATCCTACTGTTCCTTTTCCGGGGGATTTACCCTGGGTTCAGGAATGGGGGGTGTTGCTGATGATCCTGACTCAGGACCAGAAGCGGGTTTGGGTTTCGGTAGATTAGGTGTAGGAATTAGGCCCGGCTTGGATGGGAACGCCGGTTTGGGGGAGGTATAGGTAGGAAGGTATTGCACCGGCTTCCCAGAGGTAGCTGGGGCAGATGCTTGGGTTTAGGAAATGGTCGGTGTTGTGTATCGTGAAGCTGGCACATGTGTTTGTGTTTTCGCTGAAGGGGCCAGGTTTTAGGTTTCATCCCCGTCAGCCTTCTTCTTTGCCCTATCCTTGGATTTGGTGACCTGCTTGTAAATGGCGCAGCCTCGATAGTTCGCGGTGTGGTTATCCCCGCAGAGGGTCCAATTGAAGTTGTCTCGATCCCTTGGAATCGTGGCCCTCGCCACATTTAACGCACCGAGGAGCGGCCTTACAACAACTTGTTGTATGGCCTATCCTCTGGCAGTTGTAACACTGCACAGGACCTGTGGGCTGCCTGTAGGCGTCCACTCGTATTCTCGTTAAACAAATATTAGTGAGGACATAGTTTTACGTGCGTCACTGTCGGATTCTAGCTCTACAAGGAACATGGGCAGAAGCTTCTTGGTAAAGTGTTCCTTCATTTTGGACACTTTGAGGAATTCCTTTCATTCATCCACCCCTCGAAATACTACTTTAACGTTTCTCGCTTTTTCTAGACGGAATACGTGGTGGGACACGCCCCTACCCCAAGTTTTCTCTGAAGGTTTACTAGTCGTCGAAGGTGCTAGTTTTATAGTTTCACCCCATCCTTCACCATAGTTGCCAAGTATAAGTAAGGGTTGTATTTGGACTTGAACTCCTTACTTATGTCTATTAAACGATGTTGTACTGGGTAGATTGCTGGGTTTTTGGCCGCTGCCCCGGCAGTGTTCGTGTTTGTAATGAGTCAATCTTTTGCGATTGACGACCTTTTTGGAGCTCTGTGAGCCTCTACGCTGGCTACAGCGCTTGCAGCCTTCACAGGGTCCACGGTCTTTGGTTTCACCTCGGTTTCAGTTCCGGGGTCGGACTGGCAGATTCCTCTTCCTCCTTACGACGGGCCGATATCCGGCATCATCGTAAGCGGATTCGGCAGCAGAACCCTCCGTCATAGTGTAATCTGTGCCTAGCTCTGATTGGGAGTTGGTGCTGACAGGAGTGGCTGGTAAAGATGGTCCCTCGGAGAGCTGAATATTTATATAAAAAACATTAGCTCAAAGTTATTCTTTGTAGGAAAAATATAAAATTTGTATTAGATAACCTTTGAAAGAATGTAGCTGTTCACGATCATTTCTTTCCCGACCAATAAATGTGGAAAATCCTACCAAGTGCTCAGTTCTCTTCGTACTACCATTTCTCCCAAGGTCATGGGAATCCTTTTTTAGGCCGTTCTACTTCAGGTTGTCGCCAGTCCTTCGGTCACAAAGCAGTCCTCTGGCCGTAATAGTGAAACTGATTGACCAAGTTTAAATCACAGAAAATAATAAAATTTTATCAATTACAAACTGATAATATACGGAAATTCGTACCGCCTAAAAGTAAAGGAATGGATTGTTAACATTAGCTGAACCTAATTTAGCAATTTTGCAATTTTAGCAAGTTTTGAACCTCTCACACCAAAATGTAACCATATATTAACCTGTTGATGCAGTGAACACTTATTAAAAGGATTATTTTATCCTCGTAATTCTAATCTAACGAGAATATGAATGTAATACAAGGTCGACATCCTAGATGGTCATGTAGCATTTGTACACAACTTGGCAGAGTGTATCGATTTAATACTTAGCTTCACATCTTTGTTCCATATATCCGTATATCTTAATCATCGCTATTTGTCATAAGCAATTTGGTTCATAGTGTGCTCTATCTTTTGTTTTTTTGCACATTGAATAGACTAGAACTATTGTTTTCTCACTAATGTAATGTTACTAGCTGACCCTACGAACCTCGTATCGCCTAATGGTTAATGAATGGCGTATTGACATTAGCTAAACTTAATCTAGTATTTTATTACCATAATAATAGCTGAACTTATAGTAGTCGATCAAGAAAAGTGTGACAATAATTGTTCTTCTTTGAATCTTATTTATTGAAGTGCATTCGGATATACAATATATTTCCTTTCACTCAGACGTTTTTCCGACGCAACTGTTAATGGGAGAAGTATGTATTTTCAAAATTAAGTTCAAATAATTTTAACTTGTTGAGTGTTGCTTAGCAACCAAAATTTGAAATGAATTCAATGAAATGTCTTAAGACAAGATGATATAGAAAACCATATTTTTTTCTGTGTTAGTCCTTTATATTTTATTTCTTATCTCGTTGGGAAGCTGTTTTGTTGAAAACCTAGCACCGTTTTATAGGTTGATATTTTTCTGATAAAATTATTTGGTTTTGGGGGGTCACGTGTCACCCCCATTGGCTACAACCTTAGAACCTACATAGATTCATTTTTATATCAATTATAATTCTTCTGGTAGGACGATCTAGAAAGATTAAAATAAGTCATACTTCTTTAGAAAACAATGTTTTACGTTGAATTTCTTTCAAGTGTAACTGAATTGGAGAAAATGTAGTAAATTGTTATTTTGTTCAAAATAGTTGTCAACCAGAATTTGTTAAAATAGCAAATAAAAAGTGTTGCCTCTTCAACATGCACTTCCGATTAATTGTTTCCGAACGAAATTTTTGTTGGCTTGATAGCATTAATTAATGTTTATATACTAAAGTATCTCGAATGTAACATAATTCGATATATTAACCTTTTATTACAGATTAGATTTTAAATTATGAACATATAAGATAATAAATAGAACTGTTAGCTTATAATACAACCAAACTGTGTTGCCACATTCACTTCAATGTAATGTCTAGGGTAAACAAACTGAAGGTAGAATGTCGAGCCAACTAGAGTAACAAATTCTTATCGCTACGTAACAGACTTTGAACTGCAAAGGAATCGGGCCGCAAGCTGTTTATTCGACCAGTGTGATTATTTCAACTTTTCTTATTCGATTAGAGCTTTGTCTAAAGGTTTTAAACTAAAAGTTTGTAGCCAAGTGTAATTAGTTTATAATAATTGAGACAGTAAGAGGCTTTCCATTATTGTTTTCTATTAAGGCAGATATTTTACAATAACCACATAGGAAGAAATATTTAAATTTCACAAGCAACTTTGTCACGCTAAAATGCACAAAGAACGATTTGTAGTTTTGCCGAATCATGTATGTATAGAGAACTACATCTTGTTATGGGTTTTGTGTTTTTTTTAATATTTCTTATAAATAGATTATAAAGATGCTATAGGAAAGTTAATGAATTTTTCAGGCGAGATTTTATATTAACTTTATATTTCTATTGTTTAATAAACCCTTGAATCATTTACCTTATGTAGTCTATGTACACAAAAGTAATTTTGTAGTCTGGTGTTGGCATTTGTAATTCATTGATTGTAATTCACAGACACACACAGACTCATAGTTACAGAGGCACTTGTTTGGGATGAGAAAAAATTTAGTTTATAACCTGTTTAATTCCATGGGTAGTTTTTTAAGGAAACAAATGCAAAAAAGCCTCATATTATTGCAAACATTTGTACAACTTAAAACTGTTACTTGTGTTGTTAATTTGATTACTTTTATAGGTTACGTGTGTGTGTAATGGTTAAGTGATAATTGGCTATGATTGATTCAAGCACGAAGCTTTGGGAAATAAGTTTTTGGAAAACCTGGAAAGGGATAACATTGATTGTGTTATAAAATACTTTTGGTTTTGAAGGACCATTTTGTGTGAAAAAAGTATTTAATACTGTGTGGGACATTCAACAAAAATGCTGTTAAAAAACGTGTATAGAAATAAGGAAAAATAAACACAATTCTAATAAAGAAGAACACTATAGTGGGTTTTATTTGAAATGTTTACGTAATAAGTTTAATGCTATATTTATTTGCGTATAATATTTAGAAAGTCAATTGAATATAGATGTCTTGCTTTTGTATAATTCGAGGCATTTTAACAAGAAAATTTGTAATAAAAAAAATCCAAAGTAAAACATTTACTACCAAAAGTTTAGATAAAATCTTATTAAAAACTTTTCCAGCGACAAACCAATAAGGCCTTTACTTAATGTACGAGGCAAGGTCTACATAAAGTTTAAAGAGTTTATGTTTAAATGGTCCATTTATTGTTACTTTGATATTCTCTACTGTGTTGTTTACAATATTGCAACAGGTTTCATTTTATGCAGTGAAACTTTGCATTGTGGCATTTCTAACCCATTTACGTGTTTCTATAATACGAGTCCTTCTTCATGTATCTGTCGGAAATCTCATTCCTTTAAACCATGTTTTATATTATCTTCTTACTAACTTGTATATATTTGCTAGAATATCTCGACTCTATATGAGGAGTTATTTTTCTCAGGGAGGACAAGGCTAGGATGGAGGCGAATCCTAATTAGCTAGAAACTTCAATGTATGTAAAAACGTATTTATTTCCGTTTGCGGAAACAATTTATAGAGACTCGGCTCAAATTTTACTGAATAATTATCCCAAGAGTAAACATAAGCTTCACATATAACAAGGTGCACACTAACTATCATGAAGGCCTTTGTCATGTTACTAACTATATGACCTTCACACATGCCACAATCGGGACAACATAATGATGAATAATATAATATTACTTGTATATTTTACAGAACCAGCCCAAGATACCGGCAGATAATGGGGCTGGACACTGCGACTTGGATAACACACCATCTTCCCTCAGGACTCCATGGGACTCAGGCTTTAAGGTATGTTGCTACCTGTCTATTTACTTTTATACAACTTTACACTGCTTTCTTCCTCTAAACAAGCGAGCCGAGTCTGGGATCTGATGAACTTATAAACATTTTTAGAATAAATTTTCCTGAGGTTTGAATCAACACGCTTCATTTGTTATTACATCCAGTATAAACTATTGGGGCTTTTAGACATACTAACTAAACCAAAGTGGATGGTGTCAAAACATTGCGGATAATTTCAAAACCTCATAAAAATTAAAAATTATAACACGAAAAACTCTAAATACACGTGTAAAGAGAAGGGTGAGCCCGAATTTGATAGATTGTGCCCCTCAGGCGATCCTCGCTAAGTTTTGTATCCTTGAAAGTTGCGAGTTTAATGATTTTATTTGTAATTTGTGGAACTGTTATAAACTATTTAGCCTATAGTATTATTTGGTGTTACCTCTATGTAGGTTGTTTTAGATACACAATTCTTAGAACACAACAAATTCCTTACTTCCACGGCCTGTGGAAAGCTTTCTGCTGCCACGGATATCAACGTTGCTTCGTCCGGCCTATTCCGATTCCTCTTCCCTATTCTAAACGTTAATCTAGCCAACAATGAATCAGCTGTTTTTGTTGCCAGAGTTATGTTAGTTTAAGGCTATGTTTCCGACTCACAAATATGTGTAAATAACTGAACGTGTGTGAAATGTATGTTTGTTGTAACTTGGAATTATTCCTAAATGTCGATATTTAAGTAAGTAAATTTTATCTTTCGTTATTCGCCTGGATTTCTGTTTGAAGTAGTTTAATTTATAGTTAATAGAATCTAAAGTTAGTATAGGTTCTTAAACACTTAATGTTTTTTCTCGTATTCTCAACACGGATTTATTTAGCAATGGCAAAAGCTGTAAGGTATTCACGTAGACCTAAACTGCTAAACAGGATAATAGTTAAGGTTATAATCTAATCGAATATTGAGTTTTACTTTCGTGTGATTTTGCCTTTACTTGCAATATTGGTTTACAAATAATTAGGTTAGGCCAGTATTCTTACTGACAACATCCTGGTAGAACTCTTCTCAAATAGTTGCAGTTATAATCATTTTCGAATGTATTTTTCTATTTAATTATTTTGTACATTTGGATTTCAAAACAATCTTCAGTTAACAATCGTCAGTTATAATAATCTTCAATTATTTAAATATATAATTTTTTAAATTATGATATAATTATATATTCTGTGATATTTTTAGTCTGGAGGGGGTCACAAAAACTGTCAGTGAGGTCCATAAAACTATTTTTTTTAAATTAAGTGAATACTGGTCACGTTTTAGATATTAATGACGTAAATTAGGTTTAAATTATTATAAATATAAAATAATGTATTTATATCATAAGTCTGTTACGTTTATATATTCGTGCATATTTATAAAGGATATTAGCACCCCATAGTTGCTTATATACATGGCATTGCGGTTTATTGCCTAACTCTTTCCTTCGCGGGGAGGTTTATTTTCCAGATAACATTGCTATTATATAATACGTCAGACGATGATAATATTAACGGTGCAAAGTAATTTATGTATCAAAAGTATAAGCATTGTAACACAACTACGTATGGGAAATACTGTACAGGGTGTACATGGATTACACTAATATAGCCGTCAAATTTTAGTCTATCCACAACTTGTTGTAAAAAAGGTTTTGAAAAATTTGTTCTGACAAATCCAAGACATTTCAAAATGATTGTCATGAAAAGTTAAAAATCAGATCGAACTGTTGCAGTTCTAAATAATCTCAGAGATTTCAAAATGGAGGTCATACAAAGTTAGAGAACTGCTAACTGATGGGAAGGCCACTTTAGCTGTAAGCAAAGACCCTCACTAACCAAGGCTAAGGAACTGCTCGAACTCTTGCTTTAGGCCACTTTAGCTGTAAGCAAAAACCTTCTCTAACTGTAGCTAAGGATCTGCTCACCCCTTGCCTTAGGCCACGTTAGTTGTAAGCAAAGACCCTCTCTAACGTTAGCTAAGGAACTGCTCGAACTCTTGCTTTAGGCAACTTTAACTGTAAGCAAAGATCCTCTCTAACTGTAGCTTAGGAACTGCTCGCACTCTTGCCTTTGGACACAATAATTGTAAGCAAAGACCCTCTCTAACTGTAGCTAAGGAACTGCTCGAACTCCTGTCTTAGGCTGATTTAGCTGTAAGCAAAGATCCTCTCATATGTAGCTAAAGAACTGCTCGAACTCTTACATTTGGCCACTTTAGCTGTAATCAAAGATCCTCTCTAAATGTAGCTAAGGATCTGATAATTGTTGCCGTGGGCCGCTTTAGCTGTAAGCAAAAATCCTCTCTAACTGTAGCTAAGGAACTGCTCGAGCTCTTGCCTAAGGCCAATTTAGCTGTAAGCAAAGACCCTCTCTAGCAGTAGCTATGGAACGGCTAACTCTACCGTATGACGCTTTATCTGTAAGCAAATATTCTCTCTAACTGTAGCTAATAAACTGCTAACTGTTGCCGTAGGCGGCTTTAGCGGTAAGCAAAGACCCTCTCTAACTGTAGCTAAGGACCTGCTAATTGTTGCCGTAGGCCACTTTAACATTAAGCAAAGACCCTCTCTAACTGTAGCTAAGAAACTGTTCAAACTCCTGCCTTAGGCCATTCTAGCTGTAAGCAAAGCCCTTCTCTAACTGTAGCTAAATTACTGCAAGGCCTTTTGCATTCGGTCACTTTAGCTGTAGGCAAAGACCCTCTGTTACTGTAGATATGGAACGGCTAACTGTTGCCGTAGGCGGCTTTAGCTGTAAGCAAAAATCCTCTCTAACTGTAGCTAAGAATCTGCTCGAACGCTTGTCTTAGGCAAATTTAGATGTAAGCAAAGACTCTCTCTAACTGCAGGTATGATACTGCACGACCTCTTGTCTTCGGCATCTTTAGCTTTAAACAAAGACCCCCTCTCACTGTTGCTAAGGAACTGCTCGACCCTTTGCCTTAGGCCAATATAGCTGTAAGCAAAGACTCTCTCTAACTGTATCTATGGAACTGCTCGAACTCATGTCTAAGGCAACTTTAGCTGTATGAAAAGATCCTCTCTAACTGTAGCTAAGGAACTGCTCGAGCCCTTGCCTTAGGCTATTATAGCTTTAAGCAAAGACCCACTAACCTTAGCTAAGGATCTGCTCGAACTGTTGCCGAAGGCGGCTTTAGATATAACCAAAGGCCCTCTCTACCAGTAGCTAAGGAAATGCGAATTGTTGTCGTAGGCCGCTTTAGCTGTAAGCAAAGATCCTCTAACTGTATATAAGGAACTCTCGAACTCTTTCTTAGGCCACTTTAACTGTAGGCAAAGGCCCTCTCTAACTGTAGCTAAGAATGTGCTCGAACTCTTGTCTTAGGCAAATTTAGCTTTAAACAAAGACCCTCTCTATCTGTAGCTAAGGACTTGCTCGACCCTTTGCCTTAAGCCACTATAGCTTTAAGCAAAGACCCCACTAACTGTATATAAGAATATGTTCTAACTGTTGAAGGTAGGCCACTTTAGATGTAAGCAAAGACCCTCTCTAACTGTAGCTAAGGAACTGCTCGACCCTTTGCCTTAGGCCACTATAGCTTTAAGCAAAGATCCCACTAACTGTATCTAAGAATATGTTCGAACTGTTGAAGGTAGGCCACTCTAGATGTAAGCAAAGTTCCTCTCTAACTGTAGCTAAGAAACTGCTCGACCCTTTGCCTTAGGCCACTATAGCTTTAAGCAAAGACCCCACTAACTGTATCTAAGAATATGTTCGAACTGTTGAAGGTAGGCCACTTTAGATGTAAGCAAAGACCCTCTCTAATTGTAGCTAAGGAACTGCTCGACCCTTTGCCTTAGGCCACTATAGCTTTAAACAAAGACCCCACTAACTGTATCTAAGAATATGTTCGAACTGTTGAAGGTAGGCCACTCTAGATGTAAGCAAAGTTCCTCTCTAACTGTAACTAAGGATCTGCTCGAACTGTTGCCGAAGGCCGCTTAAACTGTAAGCAAAAACCCTCTCTAACTGTTGCTAAGGAACTGCTCGAAATCTTGCCTTCGGCCACATTAACTCTAAGCAAAGACCCTCTCTAACTTTTGCTAAGGAACAGCTCGAACTTTTGCCTTAGGCTACTTTAGGTGTAAGCAAAGTTCCTCTCTAACTGCTAATAAACTGCTAACTGTTGCCGTAGGCGGCTTTAGCGGTAAGCAAAGACCCTCTCTAACTGTAGCTAATCACCTGCTCGACCTCTTGAATTATGCCTCTTTAGATCTAAAAAAGTCCTCTCTAACTGTAGCTAAGCAACTGCTCAAAGTCCTGCCTCAGGCCACTTTAGCTGTAAGCAAATGCCCTCTCTACCAGTAGCTAAGGAAATGCGAATTGTTGCCGTAGGCCGCTTTAGCTGTAAGCAAAGTTCCTCTCTAACTGTATATAAGAAACTGCTCGAAAGCTTGCCTTACGCCACTCTAGCTGTACGCAAAGCCCCTCCCTAACTGTAGCTAAATTACTGCACGACCTATTACCCTCGGCAACTTTAGGTGTAGGCAAAGACCTTCTCTAACTGTAGAAAAGTAAGTGCTAACTGTTTCCGTAGGCCGCTTTAGCCACTGGCAACAGCCCTCACTAACTGTACTCAAGGCACTTCTCGACCTTTTGCCTTAGTCCACTTTAGATGAACGCAAAGACCCTCTCCTAATGTAGCTGAAGAACTGCTTAACATCTAGCCTTATGCAACTTAAGCTGTAAACGAAAACCGACTCTAACTGTAGTTAAGGAGTTGCTCGACCTCTTGCCTTAGAACTCTTTAGCTGTAAGCAAAGATCATCTCCAACTGTAGCTATTGAACTGCTCGAACACTTACCTTAGACTACTTAAGCTGTAAGCAAAGATCTTCTCTAACTGTAGCTAAGCATTAGTTCGAACTGTTGCCGTAGGCCACTTTAGATGTAAGCAAAGAGCCACTCTAATGTTAGCTTAGGAACTACTCGACCTCTAGCATTAGGCCACGTTAACTGTTAGCAAAGATCCTCTCTAACTGTAGCTTAGGACCTGCTCGAACTGTTGCCTTAGGCCACTTTAGCTGTAAGCAAAGACTCTCTCTAACTACAGATAAGGAACTGCTCGAACTCCTGCCTTAGGCCACGTTAGCTTTAAGCAAAGACTCTTTTTAACTATAGCTAAGGAACTGCTAACGTTTGCCGTAGGCCGCTTTAGCTGTAAGCAAGGATCCTCTCTAACTATAGCTAAGGAACCGCTAACTTTTGCCGTATTCCTCTTTAGCTGTAAGCAAGGACCCTCTCTAACTGTAGCTATGGAACTGCTAACTTTGCCTTAGGCCGCTTTAGCTGTAAGGTAAGGTTCTATCTAACTGTAGCTACGGAACTGCTCGAATTCTCGCCTTACTCCACTTTAGCTATAAACAAAGATACTCTTTAACTGTAGCCGTGGAACAGCTCGAACTTTTGCCTTAAGCTACTTTAGATGTAAAAAGGCCTTAGACCAGTTTATGTAATCAAAGACCCTCTCTAACTGTAGTTAAGGAACTGCTTGACATCTTGCCTTAGGCCACTTTAGCTGTAAGCAAAAATCCTTTCTAATTATAGCTTAAGAATTGCTCGACCTCTTGCCTAAGGCCAACTCTAACTGTAAGCAAAGATCCTCTTTAACTGTAGATAAGAAACTGCTCTAACCTATTCCTTACGCCATTTCAGCTGTAAGCAAAGATCCTCTCTAACTGTAGCTAAGGAACTGCTCGAACTCTTGCCTTAGGCCACATTAGCTGTACGCAAAGACTCTTTTTAACTGTAGCTATGGAACTGCTAACGTTTGCCGTAGGCCACTTGGGCTGTAAGCAAAGAACCTCCTCTAACTGTAGCTTTGGAACTGCTAACTTTTGCCGTAGGCCGCTTTCACTGTAAGCTAAGTTCCTATCTAACTGTAGCTAAGGAACTGCTCGAATTCTTGCCTTACTCCACTTTAGCTGTAAGCAAAGACTCTTTTTAACTGTAGCTATGGAACTGCTAACGTTTGCCGTAGGCCACTTGGGCTGTAAGCAAAGAACCTCCTCTAACTGTAGCTTTGGAACTGCTAACTTTTGCCGTAGGCCGCTTTCACTGTAAGCTAAGTTCCTATCTAACTGTAGCTAAGGAACTGCTCATATTCTTGCCTTACTCCACTTTAGCTCTAAGCAAAGACTCTCTATAACTGTAGCTAAGTAACTGCGCGAACTCTTGATTTTTTCCACTTTAGCTGTAAGCAAAGATCCACTCTAACTCTAGCTAAGAAACTGGTCGAACTGTTGCCTTAGGGTACTTTAACTGTAAACAAAAATCCTCACTAACTGTATATAAGGAACTGCTCGAACTGTTGCCTTTAGCTACTTTAGCTGTAAGTAAAGACCCTCTCTAACTGTAGCTAAGGTACTGTTCGCACTTTAACCTTTGGCCACTTTAGCTGTAAGCAAAGTTCCATTCAAACTGTAGCTAAGTAACTGCTCGAACTCTTGCCCTAGGCTGCCTTAGCTGTAAGCAAAGGTCCTCTCTACCTCTAGCTTAGGAACTGCTCGAACTGTTGCCTTTGGTCACTTTAGCTGTAAGCAAAGATTGCCTCTAAATGTAGTTTAGGAACTGCTCGACCTCTTGAATTAGGCCACTTTAGCTGTAAGCCAAGACCCTCTCTAACTCTTGCTAAGGAACTGCTCGAACTATTGCCTTTGGCCACGTTAGCTGTAAGCATAGACGCTCTCTAACTGTAGCTAAGGAAATGCTCGACCTCTTGCCTTGCGTCACATGAGCTGTAATCAAATACCCTTTATAACTGTAGTTATAGTGCTCGAACTCTTGCCTTAGGCCACTTTATTTGTAAGCAAAGATCCTTTCTTACTCTAGCTAAGAAACTGGTCGAACTGTTGCCTTAGTGCACTTTAACTGTAAACAAAAATCCTTACTAACTGTATATAAGGAACTGTTGTCTTTGTCCACCATAGATGTAAGCAAAAACCCACTTTAACTGTAGTTAAGTAACTGCTCGAACTGTTGCTTTTAACCACTTTAACTGTAACCAAAGACCCTCTCTATCTGTAGCTAAGGAACTGCTCGAAGTCATGCCTTAGGCCACTTTAGCTGTTAGCAAAGTTCCTCTCTACCTGTAGCTAAGGCACTGCTCGAACGCTTGCCTTAAGCCTCTTTAGCTGCAAGCAAAGATCCTCTCTGTCTGTAGCTATGGAACTGCTCGTACTGTTTCCTTAGGCCACTTTAGCTGTATGCAAAGACCCTCTCTAACTGTAGTCGAGGAACTGCTAACTTTGCCGTAGGCCGCTTTAGCTGTAAGCAAAGATCCTCTCTAACTTCATATAAGGAACTGCTCGAACTATATCCTTTAGCCACTTTAGCTATAAGCAAAGACTCTCTCTAACTGTAGCTAAGAATCTGCTCGAACTCTTGTCTTAGGCAACTTTAGCTGTAAGTAAACACTCTCTCTAACTGTAGCTATGGAACTGCTCGAACTCTTGTCTTAGGCAACTTTAGCTGTAAACAAAGACCCTGTCTAACTAATGCTAAGGAACTGCTCGAACTCTTGCCTAATGCCATTTTAGTTGTTAGCAAAGACCCTCTCTATCTTTAGTTGAAGAACTGCTTGATCTCTTTGCTTAGGTCATTATAGTTTTAAGCAAAGACCCCACTAACTGTAGCTAAGGATATGTTCGAACTGTTGCCGTAGGCCACTCTAGATGGAAGCAAAGTTCCTCTCTAACGGTAGCTAATGAACTGCTCGACCTCTTGCCTTAAGCCACTTTAGCTGTAAGCAAAGATCCTCTCAAAATGTATATAAGGAACTGCTACAACTCTTGCCTTAGGCCACATTAGCAATAGGTAAAGGCCCTCTCTACCTGTAGCTAAGGAACTGCTAATGGTTGCCGTAGGCCACTTAAGCTGAAAGCAAAGATCCTCTGTATCTGTATTTAAGAAACTGCTCGAACTCTTGCCTTAGGCCACTATAGGTGTAAGCAAAGAACCCCTTTAACTGTAGCTAAATTACTGCACGACCTCTTTCCTTCGACCACTTTAGCTGTAGGCAAAGACCCTCTCTAACTGTAGCTATGGAACGGCTAACTGTGCCGTATGACGCTTTATTTGTAAGCAAAGATCCTCTCTAACTGTAGCTAAGGAACTGCTCAAACTCTTGCCTTAGGCCACTTTAACTGTAAGGAAAGATCCTCTCGCTGTATATAAGGAACTCTCAAACTCTTGTCTTAGGCTACTTTAACAATAGGTAAAGGCCCTCTCTACCTGTAGCTAAGGATCTGCTAATTGTTGCCGTTGGCCGCTTTAGCTGTAAGCAAAGACCCTCTCTAACTGTAGCTATGGAACGGCTAACTGTGCCGTATGACGCTTTATTTGTAAGCAAAGATCCTCTCTAACTGTAGCTAAGGAACTGCTCGAGCTCTTGCCTAAGGCCACTTTAGCTGTAAGCAAAGACCCTCTCTAACAGTAGCTATGGAACGGTTAACTCTACCGTATGACGCTTTATCTGTAAGCAAATATTCTCTCTAACTGTAGCTAATAAACTGCTAACTGTTGCCGTAGGCGTCTTTAGCGGTAAGCAAAGACCCTCTCTAACTGTAGCTAAGGACCTGCTAATTGTTGCCGTAGGCCACTTTAGCATTAAGCAAAGACCCTCTCTAACTGTAGCTAAGAAACTGTTCAAACTCCTGCCTTAGGCCATTCTAGCTGTAAGCAAAGCCCTTCTCTAACTGTAGCTAAATTACTGCACGGCCTTTTGTATTCGGTCACTTTAGCTGTAGGCAAAGACCCTCTCTAACTGTAGCTATGGAACGGCTAACTGTGCCGTATGACGCTTTATTTGTAAGCAAAGATCCTCTCTAACTGTAGCTAAGGAACTGCTCGTACTCTTGCCTTAGGCCACTTTAGCTGTAAGCGAAGACCCTCTCTAACTGAATCTAAGGTACTGCTCGACCACCTGTCTTAGGCCACTTTAGATGTAAGCAAAGAAAGTCTCTAACTGTAACTAAGGAACTGCTCGAACTCTTGTTTTGGGCCACTTCAGCTGTAAGCAAAGACACTCTCTAACTGTAGTTAAGGAACTTCTCGACCTCTTGCCTTAGGCCACTCTAGCTGTAAGCAAGAACTCTCTAACTGTAGCTAAAGAACTGCTTAACATCTTGCTTTAAACAACTTAAGTTGTAAACAAAGACACTATCTAACTTTAGCTAAGGAACTGCTCGACCTCTTGCCTTAGGACACTTTAGCTGTAAGCAAAGATCGTCTCTAAATGTAGCTAAGGATATGTTCGAAATCTTGCCGTAGTTCACACTAACTGTAAGCAAAGACCCTCTTTAACTGTAGCTAAGGAATTGCTAACTTTTGCCGTAGGCCGCTTTAGCTGTAAGCAAGGGCCCTCTCTAACTGTAGTTAAGGAATTCCTCGACCTCTTGCCTTAGGCCACTTTAGCTGTAAGCAAAAATCCTCTCTAATTATAGCTTAAGAACTGCTCGACTTCTTGCCTAAGGAAATCTTTGACTGTAAGCAAAGATCCTCTTTAACTGTAGGTAAGAAACTGCTCGAACCTATTCCTTACGCCACTTTAGCTCAATTCAAAGATCCTCTCTATCTGTGGCCAAGGAACTGCTCAAACTCTTGCCTTAGGCCACATTCGCTGTAAGCAAAGACCCTCTTTAACTGTAGCTAAGGAACCGCTCACTTTTGCCGTAGACCGCTTTAGCCGTAAGCATGGACCCACTCTAACTGTAGCTAAGGTACTCATTGACCTCTTGCCTTAGGCCACTTTAGCTGTAAGCAAAGACCCTCTTTAACTGTAGCTAAGGAACAGCTCAACCTCTTGCCACAGGCCACTTTAGCCATAAGCAAGGGCCATCTCTAACTGTAGCTAAGGTACTCCTCGAACTCTTGCCGTA
Organism: Prosapia bicincta; assembly: GCA_036971475.1. Lineage (NCBI taxonomy): Eukaryota > Metazoa > Arthropoda > Insecta > Hemiptera > Cercopidae > Prosapia > Prosapia bicincta. The sequence goes on from JBAIZL010000005.1 coordinate 130,159,279, forward strand.
GAACGGGGAAAACTGTAGCCAGAGAACTGTCGAACTGTAGCCAGATATCTGCCTTATCTATGTCAGAGAACATTTTGAACAGCAGCCATAGAAATGCTTTGAATTGTTGCCAAAGAGTTGCTCAAACTCTAGTCAAAGAACAAATTTAACTGTAATCAGAGAAAAGCTATGATTGCAAGCACAGAAAAGCTGGAACTCCAGTTATAGAAATGCTTGAATTGTAGCCAGCTAACTGCTCGACCAGTAGTCGGAGAACTGTTTGAACTGTAAGCATTAAACGGCTTGAACCGTAGCAAGGGAAGTAGCTCGAACCGTAGCCAGAGAACTAAACGAACCTTAACTAGAGAACTGATGAATTTTGCTGACACTGTAGGTAGAAAACTGCTGGAATTCTAGGCAGGAATTTACTTAAACTGTAGGCAGAAATATGTCCAAATTGTAGGCAGGGAACTCCTGGAACTAAAGTCAGAGAACTGCTCGAACTGTAGCCAGATATCGGTCCAAACAGTAGGTAGGCAAAACTACTGGAACTGTAGGGAGAGAACTGTTTTAACAAAAGCCAGAGATTTGCTCTAACTGTAGACAGAGAACTCCTCGGACTCTGCCCTGAGAACCCTTAGAATTTAAACTATAGAGCTCCTCAAACTGTAGCAAGAGAATTTCTCGGTCTGTTGCCTGAGAACTTCTCCACTTGTTGCCTGAGAACTTCTTTACCTGTTGCCTGAGAACTCCTCGAACTGTAGCCAGAGAACTCTTCGAAATGTAGCAAGAGATCTCCTCGAACTGTAGTCAGAGAACTCCTCGAACTGTGGTCAGAGAACTCCTCGAACTATAGGCAGAGAACTTCTCGAAATATAGTCAGAGACCTCCTTGAACTGTTGCTTGAGGTCTTCTCGAATTTCAGCCAGAGACCTCTTCAAACTATATTCAGAGAACTTCTTGAACTGTTGCCTGAGAACTTCTCGAACTGTAGCCAGAGAACTCTCCGAACTGTAGCAAGAGAACTCTTCGATCTGTTGCCTGAGAGCTCTTCAAACTGTTGCCTGAGAACTGCTCGAATTGTAGCCTGAGAACTTCTCGAACTGTAGTCAGAGAACTCTTTGAACTGCAGCCTGAGAACTCCTCGAAATGTAGTCAGAGAACTCTTCAAACTGTAGGAAGAGAACTCCTCGAACTGTTGCCTGAGAACTTCTCGAACTGTAGTCAGAGAACTCTTCGAACTGTAGCCTGAGAACTCCATGAACTTTAGCCTGAGAACTCCTCAAACTGTAGAACGAGAAATCCTCGAACTGTTGCCTGAGAACTTCTCGAACTGTAGCCAGAGAGCTCTCCGAACTGTAGCAAGAGAATTACTCGATCTGTTGCCTGAGAACTCTTCAAACTGTAGTCAGAGTACTCCTCGAACTGTTGCCTGAGATCTCTTCGAACTGTAGTCAGATAACTTTACGAACTGTAGCAAGGGAACTCCTTGATCTGTTGCCTGAGAACTTCTTGAACTTTAGTCAGAGAACTCTTTGAACTGTAGCCTGAGAACCCCTCGAACTGTAGCCTGAGAACTCCTCGAACTGTTGCCTGAGAACTCCTCGAACTGTAGCCAGAGAACTCTTAAAATTGTAGAAAGAGAAATCCTCGAACTGTTGCCTGAGAACTTCTCGAACTGTAGCCAGAGAGCTCTCCGAACTGTAGCAAGAGAATTCCTCGATCTGTTGCCTGAGAACTCTTCAAACTGTAGTCAGAGTACTCTCCGAACTGTAGCAAGAGAACTAATTGATCTGTTGCCTAAGAACTCCTCAAACTGTAGCCAGAGAACTCTTTAAACTGTAGTCAGAGAACTCCTTCAACTGTTGCCTTAGAACTGCTCGAACTACAGCCAGAGAACTATCCGAACTGTAGCCAGAGAACTTTTCGAACTGTAGTCAGAGAACTGCTCGAACTACAGCCATAGAACTCTCCATACTGTAGCCAGAGAACTCCTCGAACTGTAGCCAGAGAGCTCTCAGAACTGTAGCAAGAGAACTCCTCGATCTGTTTAATGAGAACTCTTCAAACTATAGTCAGAGAACTCTCCGAACTGTAGCAAGAGAACTACTTGATCTGTTGATTGAGAACCCCTCAAACTGTAGCCAGAGAACTCTTCAAACTGTAGTCAGAGAACTCCTTGAACTGTTGCCTGAGAACTGCTCGAACTGTAGCCAGAGAATTCTCCGAACTGTAGCAAGAGAACTTCTCGATCTGTCACCTGAGACCTCCTAGAACAGTAGACAGAAAACTCTTCAAACTCTAGTCAGAGAACTTCTCGAACTGTAGTCAGAGAACTCCTTGAACTGTTACTTGAGATCTCCTCGAACTGAAGAATGAAAACTCCTTAAACTGTAGCCTGAGAACTCCTCGAACTGTACCCACAGAACTCTATAACTGTTACCTGAGAACTCCTCGAACTATAGCCAGAAAACTCTTAAACTCTAGTCAGAGAGCTCCTCGAATTGTTGCCTGGGAACTGCTTGAACTGCAGCCAGAGAACTCTCCAAACTGTAGCCAGAGAACTCCTCGAACTGTTGTCTGAGATCTCTTCGAACTGTAGTCAGAGAACTCTCCGAACAGTAGCAAGAGATCTCCTTGATCTGTTGCCTGAGAACTCCTCAAACTGTAGCCTCAGAACTCCTCGAACTGTAGTCAGAGAACTCTTCGAACTGTAGCCTGAGAACTCCATGAACTTTATCCTGAGAACTCTTCAAACTGTAGAAAGAGAAATCCTCGAACTGTTGCCTGAGAACTTCTCGAACTGTAGCCAGAGAGCTCTCCGAACTGTAGCAAGAGAATTCCTCGATCTGTTGCCTGAGAACTCTTCAAACTGTAGTCAGAGTACTCCTCGAACTGTTGCCTGAGATCTCTTCGAACTGTAGTCAGATAACTCTCCGAACTGTAGCAAGGGAACTCCTTGATCTGTTGCCTGAGAACTCCTCAATCTGTAGCCTAAGAACATCTTGAACTTTAGTAAGAGAACTCTTTGAACTGTAGCCTGAGAACCCCTCGAACTGTAGCCAGAGAACACTTCACACTGTAGTCAGAGAACTCCTTGAACTATAGTCAGAGAACTCCTTGAACTGTTGCTTGAGATCTCCTCGAACTGAAGAATGAAAACTCCTTAAACTGTAGCCTGAGAACTCCTCGAACAGTAGTCAGAGAACCTTTCGAACTGTAGCCTGAGAACTCCTCGAACTGTTGCCTGAGAACTCCTCGAACTGTAGCCAGAGAACTCTTCAAACTGTAGAAAGAGATATCCTCGAACTGTTGCCTGAGAACTTCTCGAACTGTAGCCAGAGAGCTCTCCGAACTGTAGCAAGAGAATTCCTCGATCTGTTGCCTGAGAACTCTTCAAACTGTAGTCAGAGTACTCTCCGAACTGTAGCAAGAGAACTAATTGGTTTGTTGCCTAAGAACTCCTCAAACTGTAGCCAGAGAACTCTTTAAACTGTAGTCAGAGAACTCCTTCAACTGTTGCTTTAGAACTGCTCGAACTACAGCCAGAGAACTGTCCGAACTGTAGCCAGAGAACTTTTCGAACTGTAGTCAGAGAACTGCTCGAACTACAGCCATAGAACTCTCCGAACTGTAGCCAGAGAACTCCTTTAACTGTTGCCTGAGATTTCTTCGAACTGTAGTCAGAGAACTCCTCGAACTGTTGCCTAAGAACTTCTCGAACTGTAGTCAGAGAACTCCTTGAACTGTTGCTTGAGATCTCCTCGAACTGAAGAATGAAAACTCCTTAAACTGTAGCCTGAGAACTCCTCGAACTGTACCCACAGAACTCTATAACTGTTACCTGAGAACTCCTCGAACTATAGCCAGAAAACTCTTAAACTCTAGTCAGAGAACTCCTCGAATTGTTGCCTGAGAACAGCTTGAACTGCAGCCAGAGAACTCTCCGAACTGTAGCCTGAGAACTCCTCGAACTATAGCCAGAAAACTCTTCAAACTGTAGTCAGAGAACTCCTTGAACTGTTGCCTCAGAACTTCTCGAACTGTAGCCAGAGAACTCTTCAAACTGTAGTCAGAGAACTCTCCGAACTGTAGCAAGGGAACTCCTTGATCTGTTGCCTGAGAACTCCTCAATCTGTAGCCTAAGAACATCTTGAACTTTAGTAAGAGAACTCTTTGAACTGTAGCCTGAGAACCCCTCGAACTGTAGCCAGAGAACACTTCACACTGTAGTCAGAGAACTCCTTGAACTATAGTCAGAGAACTCCTTGAACTGTTGCTTGAGATCTCCTCGAACTGAAGAATGAAAACTCCTTAAACTGTAGCCTGAGAACTCCTCGAACAGTAGTCAGAGAACCTTTCGAACTGTAGCCTGAGAACTCCTCGAACTGTTGCCTGAGAACTCCTCGAACTGTAGCCAGAGAACTCTTCAAACTGTAGAAAGAGATATCCTCGAACTGTTGCCTGAGAACTTCTCGAACTGTAGCCAGAGAGCTCTCCGAACTGTAGCAAGAGAATTCCTCGATCTGTTGCCTGAGAACTCTTCAAACTGTAGTCAGAGTACTCTCCGAACTGTAGCAAGAGAACTAATTGGTTTGTTGCCTAAGAACTCCTCAAACTGTAGCCAGAGAACTCTTTAAACTGTAGTCAGAGAACTCCTTCAACTGTTGCTTTAGAACTGCTCGAACTACAGCCAGAGAACTGTCCGAACTGTAGCCAGAGAACTTTTCGAACTGTAGTCAGAGAACTGCTCGAACTACAGCCATAGAACTCTCCGAACTGTAGCCAGAGAACTCCTTTAACTGTTGCCTGAGATTTCTTCGAACTGTAGTCAGAGAACTCCTCGAACTGTTGCCTAAGAACTTCTCGAACTGTAGTCAGAGAACTCCTTGAACTGTTGCTTGAGATCTCCTCGAACTGAAGAATGAAAACTCCTTAAACTGTAGCCTGAGAACTCCTCGAACTGTACCCACAGAACTCTATAACTGTTACCTGAGAACTCCTCGAACTATAGCCAGAAAACTCTTAAACTCTAGTCAGAGAACTCCTCGAATTGTTGCCTGAGAACAGCTTGAACTGCAGCCAGAGAACTCTCCGAACTGTAGCCTGAGAACTCCTCGAACTATAGCCAGAAAACTCTTCAAACTGTAGTCAGAGAACTCCTTGAACTGTTGCCTCAGAACTTCTCGAACTGTAGCCAGAGAACTCTTCAAACTGTAGTCAGAGAACTCTCCGAACTGTAGCAAGGGAACTCCTTGATCTGTTGCCTGAGAACCCCTCAATCTGTAGCCTGAGAACTTCTAGAACTGTAGTCAGAGAACTCTTTGAACTGTAGCCTGAGAACCCCTCGAACTGTAGCCAGAGAACCTTCAAACTGTAGCAAGAGAACTTCTCGATCTGTTACCTGAGAACTCCTGGAACAGTAGCCAGAAAACTCTTCAAACTGTAGTCAGAGAACTTCTCGAACTGTAGTCAGAGAACTCCATGAACTGTTGCTTGAGATCTCCTCGAACTGAAGAATGAAAACTCCTTAAACTGTAGCCTGAGAACTCCTCGAACTGTAGTCAGAGAACCTTTCGAACTGTAGCCAGAGAACTCCTCGAACTGTTGCCTGAGATCTCTTCGAACTGTAATCAGAGAACTCTCCGAACTGTAGCAAGAGAACTCCTTGATCTGTTGCCTGAGAACTCCTCAAACTGTAGCCTGAGAACTCTTCGAACTGTTACCTGAGAACTCCTCGAACTATAGCCAGAAAACTCTTTAAACTGTAGTCAGAAAACTCTTCGAACTGTAGCCTGAGAACTCCTCGAACTATAGCCAAAAAATTCTTCAAACTGTAGTCAGAGAACTCCTTGAACTGTTGCCTGAGAACTTCTCGACCTGTAGCCAAAGAACTCTCTGAACTGTAGCCAGAGAACTCCTCGAACTGTTGCCTGAGATCTCTTTGAACCTTTGCCTGAGAACTTCTCGAACTGTAGCCAGAGAACTCCTCGAACTGTTGCCTGAGATCTCTTCGAACTGTTGCCGGAGAACTCCTTGAACTGTAGCCAGAAACCTCTTCAAACTGTAGTCAGAGAACTCCTCGAATCGTAGTCGAAGAATTGTTTCAGCAGTAGCGAAAGTGTTTTTAAGTAGTTATTTTTAAATGATTGCACCACCTTCTATTTGTCTTACTGAATATTAAAGGCCATACTTAAGGTTATATTAAGTATGCACATAAGTTCATCGCATTATTACAGGCAGGATCATATTATTTGTTTAATAATATTCCCGAGTGATTTAAACTCTTCCCGTAACTAATATTATTTTAATAATACTCAGTGCCAGGTTGGGGACATTAGGTGACATCGCTCTATGCAGGGTTTAGGATGCAATTTGGGTGAGTATATGAGTTATGATGTCAGGCCCACAGAACACTTAATATAGTGCTCTGTGGTCAGGCCTATGTTGGGTAGACGAAAACAACCAGATTGCAATGATTTTCAACAACTTGCATTCAGACAGAATGTGTTGGCACTATATTTTCCTTTTATGGTACCAAGGTGTCCTCAAGTGTTAAAGGTAGTGTAAATTGTTTGTATTGACTTCATCGTTGTAGTCCTTTTGTAGCATAGGCGTATCTGAGATCTCAAAGACACCGTCCCTACCTAATAGGGGATAGCGCCCCAGGGATCGTATTATTCCTAGTGAGGGTCCGATACCCCGGAGATCGTAACAATCGTAATTGGGGGCTGAGACCCCATTGATTTTGACCCTCCTAGATTTGCTGGGACCTCAGATATCACATCTAACATATATAGAGAGTGAGACCTCTGGTATCACAACCCTCCTAGATAGGTGCTGAAAACTCAGGGATAACGATCCTCCTAAGAAGAGGTCTCAGGTATCGTGACCCTCCTAGGAATGGGGTGAGATCTCAGAGATCAGTCCTAGAAAGGAGTTAAGACTTCAGAGATTGCAACTGTCCTATTTGCGGGCTAAGACCTTAGAGATGGCGACCCACCTAGATAACATCTGAGACCTAAGAGATCTCAACTATCCTACTTAGGGACTAATACCTCAGAGTTGGCGAAGCACCTAGTTAGGGACTGGGGGAAAGACCTCAGAGATGGCAACTCTTCTAGTTAGTGCTAGCTACATCCTGAGCTTTGTCAATATGCTTTGCTTTCGTGTCTTGTGTCCAGCTACACCTGGCTCCACAACCCCGCAAGTCTAATATATTCAGTCACAATAAGAGGAGACATCGCCACTCCACAACTTCTTCCCTCGCATTGAACGACGTCGTCACGTCTCTGCAGGAACATTTAAGTTTGCTTACATCCTGAGCTTGCTCAATCTACGTTGCTTTCGTGTCTTGTGTCCAGCTACATCTGGCTCCACAACCCCGCAAGTCTAATAGGTTCAATCACAAGGTGAAGAGTCATCGGATAAAGAAAAGGGAAGGAGCCGATCTATACATGTCAGTGGTCATCGATGTACATATTTATTCTATCCTTTACATTGCGCATGGAATTGAAATTCTATCTTCAGCTGTGCTTGGTTCTAGACTCTGCGTATATTGTGAAAAGTCAAACCCCATTATATTGTGTGTGTAATAGTCTTACTGTTTTTAATTCTCATAATATATTATTTTATAATTACAATTTTTCATTTATTAATTTCCATTTTTGTTACAGGTGACCCCCTGAAGACATCTGACCGAATGTAATAAACTTGTAGCCCAGTGGTTCCCAAACGTTTAACCCGTGGCTCCCTCGAGGTAATATGTGTTTATTAAGTAAGCTTCTACAGAAAATTGCTTTACTTTGTTATTAATAAAGTGTGAAGTAGTTCTTTCAGTGCTGTTCTTCATACAATAGAAGCACATAGGCTATAACGGTGTATTCTTTAAAATTTCTTTTAATTTGGGAACTTTTATTCAAAACATTTTTTATACAAAGAAATACATATTTAAAAAGAATAAGAAAAAAATACAATTTTATTTAGATACATGAAAAACTTATTTTACTAGGGAGACTGCTTCAGCTTCTCTCCGTCGTTGCCTTCGCCAAGTCCGCTGCTTGTTCCGCCACCGGCGTTTAGTGCGGAGCTCTTTTTCCTAATCATCTCTCATATTCTCTTCATACAGTTGGATGTGGCCATTGGCGAATACTTGGTCCTTGACGTAGACCCCCGGAGCAAGAACGAGCTCAGTAATCTCCCGAAAAGAGGTTGAAAACTCGTCGGCAGGGATCAGCTCAGCGATGACTTCGTCCGCCTCCTCGGAGTCCCAGAAGGAATACTCCTCGACACGGACCGGCTTGGTCTTCAGCCGACGGCGGCGACGCCGACTCTCTCCCAGCCGGTAGCCACAGCAGCGGGATCCTCCCTGTACTCGATGTTGCGGTACTTCCTCTTACGAGGGGGAGCTGTTGTCTTAGATACCCCAGTATTCGGCGGCGACGACGTCGCAGCCTCTTTGCATACTGTAAGATTATAAACTCATAAACTGTAAAATTATACAATAGACGGATGGTTTAGTCGTGACGTCAGCCATTGCAAGAATTCTACAAGGAAAGGCAGACCATTGTTGTATAGTCAGTAGGTCTCTACTCTTAAACAAATTATTTTATCCTTTTACTGACACTCCAATATTGTAATTCGTCCACAATATTTTTAATTCAATCGTTCAATTCTGAAGCTCGCCCCTGGCGCTCCTGATGATGATATAAAGGATAGCCACGGCGCACACTTTGGGAACCACTGTTGTAAACTATATACATATAAGTTGCATATATTATAATTTTCTTCAAATTGTATTCTAGTATTCAAAATGTACTTGAAAATGTGTGAAAAGTTATTATAAATGTTATTATTATTATTATTATTATCATGAATATTACTATTATACTGTTTTGTAATTATGTAAAAAGAAAATGTAAAACATATTGAAAAAATAAAAAATGTTTATATATTTTCTGGCGTTTTATTTCAAAAGTTCACCATATTGTGTCTGATGAGTGATTTTCCATTTTAATTGCATCCTGAGAGAAGCTGTGAACGTCATTGGTGGTCACACATATCTTTACATGTGGTAAAAATATGTTTAGCCAAAATGATATATAAAGAGGTTTGGCATAAACCACTTCACGTGTTATATACTCCTGATACTTGGAAGAGAATTTTAGAAAGTTTAGATTTTTCAAAATCCGGCCAAAGAAATTAACCGAATAAATATGTTAAGATCAACAACCTCTTTTCTCATTATAGGCTCCTGATACTACCTGGTGAGAGTTTTTTAAAATTTTACTTTAAGAAAGTATCAGGGGAATATGAGATGATAAGAGGTATATCGTCTACCTCTTGTAACATTATAGTCTCCTGATACTTCATGTTAAAGAATTTTAAAATTTTACTTACACAATGTAACAGGTGAATATAAGATGCTAGGAGGTATATCGTAAACCTCTTTTAACGTTATAGTCTCCTGATACTTTGGTGTGTTGCATAAAATGTCGAAATGTATCAGGAGCATATAAGTTATGAAGAGGTAGGCGGTATTGGTATTCCCCGCCCAATCAACCCATCCAGTAGGTGCTGCTATCTGGTTGTAGAAAAATTAACTATACAAAAGAGAACCTTGTTTGTGCTGCTCTCTGGTTGTAAAAAATGTAACTATAAGAGAACCTTGTATGTGCTGCTATCTCTACTACTATTTTCGAACTTTTAACAGTTGTATTGAGGAAATAATTCTTACTATCTATTTAATATGATAGGAAAATGGACAATAAATGAAACAATACTTTGCAGTAATTTTCAAATTTTATTAATATACTCAAAATACATATTATTTATAAATATTTACAGATCGTAAAATATTTTAATTAGCAGTTGATTTATACAATAATTTCAATTACATAATATATTATTTTAACTTGAAGCATAAATTAATTTCCTTTTGAAATCCAAGCCCTCTTGTGTTCAGTCTCATAGCATCGTTCTGGAACAAAAAATATAGTCAATTAGCAAGTAATTAGGTACCTTCATTACAAATTAGTGTAAAGTGTGTTTGTTGATTATAATTTATTTCATTATTGCTCTTATTTTCAAATAAATACACTTCAAAATTATAAACAAATATTTATATGACAAAATGTGTTTCCTTATCCTATGCAGCCCAACATTGAAATGTAATTATTTAGTAAAACCCAGATTACTTCCACTTTGGCGATCCGGGAGTTCCAGACCGTCTCAAAGGTGCTGCCACAAGTCCGATGCTGCGACACATAAGGAGTTGTAAACGACGCTGAGCCTTTAGGCAATCCTCTTGGTGTTACGGTCGCCAGGATATTCAAGGTGCTGCCACACGTCCACTGCTGCGAAACCTAAGGGGTCCAAACATTGCTGAGCCTTTAGGCATCCATCTTGGTGTTACGGTCGCCAGGATATTCAAGGTGCTACCACACGTCCACTGCTGCGAAACCTAAGGGGTCCAAACATTGCTGAGCCTTTAGGCATCCATCTTGGTGTTACGGTCGCCAGGATATTCAAGGTGCTGCCACACGTCCACTGCTGCGAAACCTAAGGGGTCCAAACTTTGCTGAGCCTTTAGGCATCCATCTTGGTGTTACGGTCGCCAGGATATTCAAGGTGCTACCACACGTCCACTGCTGCGAAACCTAAGGGGTCCAAACATTGCTGAGCCTTTAGGCATCCATCTTGGTGTTACGGCTGCCAGGTTATTCAAGATGTTACCACAAGCCCACTGCTGCGAAACCTAAGGGGTCCAAACATTTCTGAGCCATTAGGCATCCATCTTGGTGTTACGGTCTCCAGGATATTCAAGGTGCTGCCACACGTCCACTGCTGCGAAACCTAAGGGGTCCAAACATTGCTGAGCCTTTAGGCATCCATCTTGGTGTTACAGTCGCCAGGATATTCAAGGTGCTACCACACGTCCACTGCTGCGAAACCTAAGGGGTCCAAACATTGCTGAGCCTTTAGGCATCCATCTTGGTGTTACGGTCGCCAGGATATTCAAGGTGCTACCACACGTCCACTGGTGCGAAACCTAAGGGGTCCAAACATTGCTGTGCCTTTAGGCATCCATCTTGGTGTTACGGTCGCCAGGATATTCAAGGTGCTACCACACGTCCACTGCTGCGAAACCTAAGGGGTCCAAACTTTGCTGAGCCTTTAGGCATCCATCTTGGTGTTACGGTCGCCAGGATATTCAAGGTGCTACCACACGTCCACTGCTGCGAAACCTAAGGGGTCCAAACATTGCTGAGCCTTTAGGCATCCATCTTGGTGTTACGGCTGCCAGGTTATTCAAGATGTTACCACAAGCCCACTGCTGCGAAACCTAAGGGGTCCAAACATTTCTGAGCCATTAGGCATCCATCTTGGTGTTACGGTCTCCAGGATATTCAAGGTGCTGCCACACGTCCACTGCTGCGAAACCTAAGGGGTCCAAACATTGCTGAGCCTTTAGGCATCCATCTTGGTGTTACAGTCGCCAGGATATTCAAGGTGCTACCACACGTCCACTGCTGCGAAACCTAAGGGGTCCAAACATTGCTGAGCCTTTAGGCATCCATCTTGGTGTTACGGTCGCCAGGATATTCAAGGTGCTACCACAAGTCCACTGCTGCGAAACCTAAGGGGTCCAAACATTGCTGTGCCTTTAGGCATCCATCTTGGTGTTACGGTCGCCAGGATATTCAAGGTGCTACCACACGTCCACTGCTGCGAAACCTAAGGGGTCCAAACATTGCTGAGCCTTTAGGCATCCATCTTGGTGTTACGGTCGCCAGGATATTCAAGGTGCTGCCACACGTCCACTGCTGCGAAACCTAAGGGGTCCAAACTTTGCTGAGCCTTTAGGCATCCATCTTGGTGTTACGGTCGCCAGGATATTCAAGGTGCTACCACACGTCCACTGCTGCGAAACCTAAGGGGTCCAAACATTGCTGAGCCTTTAGGCATCCATCTTGGTGTTACGGCTGCCAGGTTATTCAAGATGTTACCACAAGCCCACTGCTGCGAAACCTAAGGGGTCCAAACATTTCTGAGCCATTAGGCATCCATCTTGGTGTTACGGTCTCCAGGATATTCAAGGTGCTGCCACACGTCCACTGCTGCGAAACCTAAGGGGTCCAAACATTGCTGAGCCTTTAGGCATCCATCTTGGTGTTACAGTCGCCAGGATATTCAAGGTGCTACCACACGTCCACTGCTGCGAAACCTAAGGGGTCCAAACATTGCTGAGCCTTTAGGCATCCATCTTGGTGTTACGGTCGCCAGGATATTCAAGGTGCTACCACACGTCCACTGGTGCGAAACCTAAGGGGTCCAAACATTGCTGTGCCTTTAGGCATCCATCTTGGTGTTACGGTCGCCAGGATATTCAAGGTGCTACCACACGTCCACTGCTGCGAAACCTAAGGGGTTTAAACTTTGCTGAGCCTTTAGGCATCCATCTTGGTGTTACGGTCGCCAGGATATTCAAGGTGCTACCACACGTCCACTGCTGCGAAACCTAAGGGGTCCAAACATTGCTGAGCCTTTAGGCATCCATCTTGGTGTTACGGCTGCCAGGTTATTCAAGATGTTACCACAAGCCCACTGCTGCGAAACCTAAGGGGTCCAAACATTTCTGAGCCATTAGGCATCCATCTTGGTGTTACGGTCTCCAGGATATTCAAGGTGCTGCCACACGTCCACTGCTGCGAAACCTAAGTGGTCCAAACATTGCTGAGCCTTTAGGCATCCATCTTGGTGTTACAGTCGCCAGGATATTCAAGGTGCTACCACACGTCCACTGCTGCGAAACCTAAGGGGTCCAAACATTGCTGAGCCTTTAGGCATCCATCTTGGTGTTACGGTCGCCAGGATATTCAAGGTGCTACCACACGTCCACTGCTGCGAAACCTAAGGGGTCCAAACATTGCTGTGCCTTTAGGCATCCATCTTGGTGTTACGGTCGCCAGGATATTCAAGGTGCTACCACACGTCCACTGCTGCGAAACCTAAGGGGTCCAAACATTGCTGAGCCTTTAGGCATCCATCTTGGTGTTACGGTCGCCAGGATATTCAAGGTGCTGCCACACGTCCACTGCTGCGAAACCTAAGGGGTACAAACTTTGCTGAGCCTTTAGGCATCCATCTTGGTGTTACGGTCGCCAGGATATTCAAGGTGCTACCACACGTCCACTGCTGCGACACCTAAGGGGTCCAAACTTTGCTGAGCCTTTAGGCATCCATCTTGGTGTTACGGTCGCCAGGATATTCAAGGTGCTGCCACACGTTCACTGCTGCGAAACATAAGGGGTCCAAACATTGCTGAGCCTTTAGGCATCCATCTTGGTGCTACGGCTGCCAGGTTATTCAAGGTGCTACCACACGTCTACTGCTGCGACACTTAAGGGGCCCAAACATTGCTGAGCCTATAGGCATCCATCTTGGTGCTACGGCTGCCAGGTTATTCAAGATGTTACCACAAGCCTACTGCTGCGACACCTGAGGGGCCCAAACACTGCTGAGCCTATAGGCATCCATCTTGGTGCTACGGTCGCCAGGATATTCAAGGTGCTGCCACACGTCCACTGCTGCGAAACCTAAGGGGTCCAAACTTTGCTGAGCCTTTAGGCATCCATCTTGGTGTTACGGTCGCCAGGATATTCAAGGTGCTGCCACACGTCCACTGCTGCGAAACCTAAGGGGTCCAAACTTTGCTGAGCCTTTAGGCATCCATCTTGGTGTTACGGTCGCCAGGATATTCAAGGTGCTACCACACGTCCACTGCTGCGAAACCTAAGGGGTCCAAACATTGCTGAGCCTTTAGGCATCCATCTTGGTGTTACGGCTGCCAGGTTATTCAAGATGTTACCACAAGCCCACTGCTGCGAAACCTAAGGGGTCCAAACATTTCTGAGCCATTAGGCATCCATCTTGGTGTTACGGTCTCCAGGATATTCAAGGTGCTGCCACACGTCCACTGCTGCGAAACCTAAGGGGTCCAAACATTGCTGAGCCTTTAGGCATCCATCTTGGTGTTACAGTCGCCAGGATATTCAAGGTGCTACCACACGTCCACTGCTGCGAAACCTAAGGGGTCCAAACATTGCTGAGCCTTTAGGCATCCATCTTGGTGTTACGGTCGCCAGGATATTCAAGGTGCTACCACACGTCCACTGCTGCGAAACCTAAGGGGTCCAAACATTGCTGTGCCTTTAGGCATCCATCTTGGTGTTACGGTCGCCAGGATATTCAAGGTGCTACCACACGTCCACTGCTGCGAAACCTAAGGGGTCCAAACATTGTTGAGCCTTTAGGCATCCATCTTGGTGTTACGGTCGCCAGGATATTCAAGGTGCTGCCACACGTCCACTGCTGCGAAACCTAAGGGGTACAAACTTTGCTGAGCCTTTAGGCATCCATCTTGGTGTTACGGTCGCCAGGATATTCAAGGTGCTACCACACGTCCACTGCTGCGAGACCTAAGGGGTCCAAACTTTGCTGAGCCTTTAGGCATCCATCTTGGTGTTACGGTCGCCAGGATATTCAAGGTGCTGCCACACGTCCACTGCTGCGAAACATAAGGGGTCCAAACATTGCTGAGCCTTTAGGCATCCATCTTGGTGCTACGGCTGCCAGGTTATTCAAGGTGCTACCACACGTCTACTGCTGCGACACTTAAGGGGCCCAAACATTGGTGAGCCTATAGGCATCCATCTTGGTGCTACGGCTGCCAGGTTATTCAAGATGTTACCACAAGCCTACTGCTGCGACACCTAAGGGGCCCAAACACTGCTGAGCCTATAGGCATCCATCTTGGTGCTACGGCTGCCAGGTTATTCAAGATGTTACCACAAGCCCACTGCTACGACACCTGAGGGGTCTAATACCACAAGTCCGCTGCTGCGACACACAAGAAGTTGCAAAAAATGCCGAGCCATCAGGCGTCTTTGTATTACAGTAGCCAGGCCCTGTAAGGTGCTGTCACAGGTCAACTGCTGAGACACAAGGGATTGCAAACATTTCTGAGCCTCTATGCATCCATCTTGGTGTCACGGTAGCCAGGTCCTGCAAGGTGCTGCAACAGATCAGATGCTGCAACACACATGAGGTTGCAAACACAGCTGAGCTTTTATGCATCCATCTTGGTGTTACGGTAGCCAGGTCCTACAAGGTGCTGCAACAGGTCTGATGCTGCGACACACATGGGGTTGAAAATACTGCTCAGCCTTTATGCATCCATCTTAGTGTTACGGTAGCCAGGTCCTGCAAGGTGCTGTAGCAGGTTAGATGCTGCGACACATAAGGAGTTGCAAGCATTGCTGAGCCTTTATGCATCCATCTTGGTGTTACGGTCGCCAGGTGCTGCAACAGGTCAGATGCTGCGACACACTAGGAGTTGCAAACACTGCTGAGATTTTAGGTATCCATCTTGGTGTTACTGTCGCCAAGACCTGCAAGGTGGAGCCACAGGTCCACTGCTGCGACACACAAGGATATGCAAACATTTTTGAGCCTTTAGGCATCCATCTTGGTGTTAGGGTCGCCAGGACCTGCAAGGTGCTGCAACTGGTCAGATGCTGCGACACACAATTAATTGCAAACATTTCTGAGCATTTATGAATCCATCTTGGTGTTACGGTCGCCAGGTTCTGCAAGGTGGAGCCACAGGTCCACTGCTACGACACACAAGGAATTGCAAACATTTCTGAGCCTTCATGGCTCCATTTCGGTGTTACGGGCGCCAGGACCTGCAAGGTGCTGTCACAGGTCCACTGCTGCGACACACAAGGAATTGCAAACATTTCTGAGCCTTTATGCATCCATCTTGGTGTTACGGTAGCCAGGACCTGCAAGAGGCTGCAACATGTCAGATACTGCGACACACATGGGGTTGCACACACTGATGAGCCTTTATGCATCCATCTTGGTGTTACGGTAGCCAGGTCCTGCAAGGTGGAGCCACAGGTCCACTGCTACGACACACAAGGAGTTGCAATCACTGCTGAGCCTTGCAAACAAGCGAGGCATCCTGGTCATCAGATCTTTTCGCTGTCTGGTGAAGTTAATAAGAGCAGTCTTTTTCGGATTTACCCCAAGGTTCTCCATAATGGTGTAGTTGACATCGCTCCCAGTGTGCACAGACAGGCCAATCTCTGGATAGAGCTCAGTTTAGCTCTTGTCTGTGCCTGGTTGGCCTTTGTCCACCACACCAGAGCTCCATAGGTAATCTGGAGCCATACTTTATTGGCTTCCAAACCTTATAATGCGGAGCCCTAGATGCTGTATTAGGTGAATTTAAGCCTCTTTACCAGGAATTACCAAAGCCTAACTTACTCAGAGAATGTTTACGCAGAAGCACTCAAACCGACACTGAGACCTCTTACTCGGCCATACTTTATTGGCTTCCACACCATACACTGTGGAGCCCTAGATGCTGTATTAGGTGAATTTAAGCCTCTCTACCAGGAATTACCAAAGCCTAACTTGCTCAGAGAATGTTTACACAGAAGCACTCAAACCGTCACTGAGACCTCTTACTCGGCCATACTTTATTGGCTTCAAAACCTTATAATGCGGAGCTCTAGATGCTGTATTAGGTGAATTTAAGCCTCTCTATCAGGAATTACCAAAGCCTAACTTGCTCAGAGAATGTTTACACAGAAGCACTCAAACCGTCACTGAGACCTCTTACTCGGCCATACTTTATTGGCTTCAAAACCTTATAATGCGGAGCCCTAGATGCTGTATTAGGTGAATTTAAGCCTCTTTACCAGGAATTACCAAAGCCTAACTTGCTCAGAGAATGTTTACACAGAAGCACTCAAACCGTCACTGAGACCTCTTACTCGGCCTTACTTTGTTTGCTTCCACACCTTACAATGTGAAACCCTAGATGCTGTAATAGTTGCAATTAAGCCACTTTACCAGGAATTACCAAAGCCTAACTTGCTCAGAGAATGTTTACACAGAAGCACTCAAACCGTCACTGAGACCTCTTACTCGGCCTTACTTTGTTTGCTTCCACACCTTACAATGTGAAACCCTAGATGCTGTAATAGTTGCAATTAAGCCACTCTACCAGGAATTACCAAAGCCTAACTTGCTCAGAGAATGTTTACGCGGATGCACTAAAACCGTCGCTGAGAGCATTTACTCTGCTATACTTTGTTGGCTTCCAAACCTTACAATGTGGAACCCTAGATGCTGTAATAGTAGCAATTAAGCCTCTTTACCAGGAATTACCAAAGCCTAACTTGCTCAGAGAATGTTTACGCGGATGCACTCAAAACGTCACTGAGAGCTTTTACTCGGCCATACTTTGTTGGCTTTTAAACCTTACAATGTGGAACCCTAGATGCTGTAATAGTTGCAATTAAGCCTCTTTACCAGGAATTACCAAAGCCTAACTTACTCAGAGAATGTTTACGCGGATGCACTCAAAACGTCACTGAGAGCTTTTACTCGGACATACTTTGTTGGCTTTTAAACCTTACAATGTGGAACCCTAGATGCTGTAATAGTTGCAATTAAGCCTCTTTACCAGGAATTACCAAAGCCTAACTTGCTCAGAGAATGTTTACGCGGATGCACTCAAAACGTCACTGAGAGCTTTTACTCGGCCATACTTTGTTGGCTTTTAAACCTTACAATGTGGAACCCTAGATGCTGTAATAGTAGCAATTAAGCCTCTTTACCAGAAATTACCAAAGCCTAACTTGCTCAGAGAATGTTTACGCGGATGCACTCAAAACGTCACTGAGAGCTTTTACTCGGCCATACTTTGTTGGCTTTTAAACCTTACAATGTGGAGCCCTAGATGCTGTAATAGTAGCAATTAAGCCTCTTTACCAGGAATTACCAAAGCCTAACTTACTCAGAGAATGTTTACGCGGATACACTCAAACCGTCACTGAGACCTCTTACTCGGCCATACTTTGTTGGCTTTTAAACCTTACAATGTGGAGCCCTAGATGCTGCAATAGTAGCAATTAAGCCTCTTTACCAGGAATTACCAAAGCCTAACTTGCTCACAGAATGTTTACGCGGATGCACTCAAACCGTCACTGAGAGCTTTTACTCGGCCATACTTTGTTAACTTCCAAACCTTACAATGTGGAGCCCTAGATGCTGTAATAGTAGCAATTAAGCCTCTTTACCAGGAATTACCAAAGCCTAACTTACTCAGAGAATGTTTACGCGGATACACTCAAACCGTCACTGAGACCTCTTACTCGGCCATACTTTGTTGGCTTTTAAACCTTACAATGTGGAGCCCTAGATGCTGTAATAGTAGCAATTAAGCCTCTTTACCAGGAATTACCAAAGCCTAACTTGCTCAGAGAATGTTTACGCGGATGCACTAAAACCGTCGCTGAGAGCATTTACTCTGCCATACTTTGTTAACTTCCAAACCTTACAATGTGGAACCCTAGATGCTGTAATAGTTGCAATTAAGTCTCTTTACCAGGAATTACAAAAGCCTAACTTACTCAGAGAATGTTTACACGGATGCACTCAAACCGTCACTGAGAGCTTTCACTCTGCCATACTTTGATGGCTTCCAAACCTTACAATGTGGAGCCCTAGATGCTGTAATAGTTGCAATTAAGTCTCTTTACCAGGAATTACAAAAGCCTAACTTACTCAGAGAATGTTTACGCGGATGCACTAAAGCCGTCGCTGAGAGCATTTACTCTGCCATACTTTGTTAACTTCCAAACCTTACAATGCAGAGACCTAGATGCTGTAATAGTTGCAATTAAGTCTCTTTACCAGGAATTACAAAAGCCTAACTTACTCAGAGAATGTTTACACGGATGCACTCAAACCGTCACTGAGAGCTTTCACTCTGCCATACTTTGATGGCTTCCAAACCTTACAATGTGGAGCCCTAGATGCTGTAATAGTTGCAATTAAGTCTCTTTACCAGGAATTACCAAAGACTAACTTGCTCAGAGAATGTTTACACGGATGCACTCAAACCGTCACTGAGAGCTTTCACTCTGCCATACTTTGATGGCTTCCAAACCTTACAATGTGGAGCCCTAGATGCTGTAATAGTTGCAATTAAGTCTCTTTACCAGGAATTACCAAAGACTAACTTCCTCAGAGAATGTTTACACGGATGCACTCAAACCGTCACTGAGAGCTTTCACTCTGCCATACTTTGTTAACTTCCAAACCTTACAATGTGGAACCCTAGATGCTGTAATAGTAGCAATTAAGCCTCTTTACCAGGAATTACAAAAGCCTAACTTACTCAGAGAATGTTTACACGGATGCACTCAAACCGTCACTGAGAGCTTTCACTCTGCCATACTTTGATGGCTTCCAAACCTTACAATGTGGAGCCCTAGATGCTGTAATAGTTGCAATTAAGTCTCTTTACCAGGAATTACCAAAGACTAACTTGCTCAGAGAATGTTTACGCGGATGCACTCAAACCGTCGCTGAGAGCTTTTACTCTGCCATACTTTGATGGCTTCCAAACCTTATAATGCGGAGCCCTAGATGCTGTATTAGGTAAATATAAGCCTCTTTACCAGGAATTACAAAAGCCTAACTTACTCAGAGAATGTTTACGCGGATGCACTCAAACCGTCGCTGAGAGCATTTACTCTGCCATACTTTGTTGGCTTCCAAACCTTACAATGCGGATCCCTAGATGCTGTAATAGTAGCAATTAAGCCACTTTACCAGGAATTACCAAAGACTAACTTGCTCAGAGAATGTTTACGCGGATGCACTCAAACCGTCACTGAGACCTCTTACTCGGCCATACTTTGTTTGCTTCCACACCTTACAATGTTGAGCCCTAGTATCTGTAATAGTTGCAATTAAGCCTCTTTACCAGGAATTACCAAAGACTAACTTGCTCAGAGAATGTTTACGCGGATGCACTCAAACCGTCACTGAGACCTCTTACTCGGCCATACTTTGTTAACCTCCAAACCTTACAATGCGGAGCCCTAGATGCTGTAATAGTTGCAATTAAGCCTCTTTACCAGGAATTACCAAAGTTTAACTTGCTCAGAGAATGTTTACACGGATGCACTCAAAGCGTCACTGAGAGCTTTTACTTTCTTGACTTCCAAACCTTACAATGTAGAGCCAAAGATGCTGTAATAGTTGCATTTAAGCCTCTTTACCAGGAATTACCAAAGACTAACTTGCTCAGAGAATGTTTACACGGATGCACTCAAACCGTCACTGAGACCTCTTACTCGGCCATACTTTGTTTGCTTCCACACCTTACAATGTTGAGCCCTAGATGCTGTAATAGTTGCAATTAAGCCTCTTTACCAGGAATTACCAAAGACTAACTTGCTCAGAGAATGTTTACGCGGATGCACTCAAAACGTCACTGAGAGCTTTTACTCGGCCATACTTTGTTGGCTTTTAAACCTTACAATGTGGAGCCCTAGATGCTGTAATAGTAGCAATTAAGCCTCTTTACCAGGAATTACCAAAGCCTAACTTACTCAGAGAATGTTTACGCGGATACACTCAAACCGTCACTGAGACCTCTTACTCGGCCATACTTTGTTGGCTTTTAAACCTTACAATGTGGAGCCCTAGATGCTGTAATAGTAGCAATTAAGCCTCTTTACCAGGAATTACCAAAGCCTAACTTGCTCAGAGAATGTTTACGCGGATGTACTCAAACCGTCACTGAGAGCTTTTACTCGGCCATACTTTGTTAACTTCCAAACCTTACAATGTGGAGCCCTAGATGCTGTAATAGTAGCAATTAAGCCTCTTTACCAGGAATTACCAAAGCCTAACTTACTCAGAGAATGTTTACGCGGATACACTCAAACCGTCACTGAGACCTCTTACTCGGCCATACTTTGTTGGCTTTTAAACCTTACAATGTGGAGCCCTAGATGCTGTAATAGTAGCAATTAAGCCTCTTTACCAGGAATTACCAAAGCCTAACTTGCTCAGAGAATGTTTACGCGGATGCACTAAAACCGTCGCTGAGAGCATTTACTCTGCCATACTTTGTTAACTTCCAAACCTTACAATGTGGAACCCTAGATGCTGTAATAGTTGCAATTAAGTCTCTTTACCAGGAATTACAAAAGCCTAACTTACTCAGAGAATGTTTACACGGATGCACTCAAACCGTCACTGAGAGCTTTCACTCTGCCATACTTTGATGGCTTCCAAACCTTACAATGTGGAGCCCTAGATGCTGTAATAGTTGCAATTAAGTCTCTTTACCAGGAATTACAAAAGCCTAACTTACTCAGAGAATGTTTACGCGGATGCACTAAAGCCGTCGCTGAGAGCATTTACTCTGCCATACTTTGTTAACTTCCAAACCTTACAATGCAGAGACCTAGATGCTGTAATAGTTGCAATTAAGTCTCTTTACCAGGAATTACAAAAGCCTAACTTACTCAGAGAATGTTTACACGGATGCACTCAAACCGTCACTGAGAGCTTTCACTCTGCCATACTTTGATGGCTTCCAAACCTTACAATGTGGAGCCCTAGATGCTGTAATAGTTGCAATTAAGTCTCTTTACCAGGAATTACCAAAGACTAACTTGCTCAGAGAATGTTTACACGGATGCACTCAAACCGTCACTGAGAGCTTTCACTCTGCCATACTTTGATGGCTTCCAAACCTTACAATGTGGAGCCCTAGATGCTGTAATAGTTGCAATTAAGTCTCTTTACCAGGAATTACCAAAGACTAACTTCCTCAGAGAATGTTTACACGGATGCACTCAAACCGTCACTGAGAGCTTTCACTCTGCCATACTTTGTTAACTTCCAAACCTTACAATGTGGAACCCTAGATGCTGTAATAGTAGCAATTAAGCCTCTTTACCAGGAATTACAAAAGCCTAACTTACTCAGAGAATGTTTACACGGATGCACTCAAACCGTCACTGAGAGCTTTCACTCTGCCATACTTTGATGGCTTCCAAACCTTACAATGTGGAGCCCTAGATGCTGTAATAGTTGCAATTAAGTCTCTTTACCAGGAATTACCAAAGACTAACTTGCTCAGAGAATGTTTACGCGGATGCACTCAAACCGTCGCTGAGAGCTTTTACTCTGCCATACTTTGATGGCTTCCAAACCTTATAATGCGGAGCCCTAGATGCTGTATTAGGTAAATATAAGCCTCTTTACCAGGAATTACAAAAGCCTAACTTACTCAGAGAATGTTTACGCGGATGCACTCAAACCGTCGCTGAGAGCATTTACTCTGCCATACTTTGTTGGCTTCCAAACCTTACAATGCGGAGCCCTAGATGCTGTAATAGTAGCAATTAAGCCACTTTACCAGGAATTACCAAAGACTAACTTGCTCAGAGAATGTTTACGCGGATGCACTCAAACCGTCACTGAGACCTCTTACTCGGCCATACTTTGTTTGCTTCCACACCTTACAATGTTGAGCCCTAGTATCTGTAATAGTTGCAATTAAGCCTCTTTACCAGGAATTACCAAAGACTAACTTGCTCAGAGAATGTTTACGCGGATGCACTCAAACCGTCACTGAGACCTCTTACTCGGCCATACTTTGTTAACCTCCAAACCTTACAATGCGGAGCCCTAGATGCTGTAATAGTTGCAATTAAGCCTCTTTACCAGGAATTACCAAAGTTTAACTTGCTCAGAGAATGTTTACACGGATGCACTCAAAGCGTCACTGAGAGCTTTTACTTTCTTGACTTCCAAACCTTACAATGTAGAGCCAAAGATGCTGTAATAGTTGCATTTAAGCCTCTTTACCAGGAATTACCAAAGACTAACTTGCTCAGAGAATGTTTACACGGATGCACTCAAACCGTCACTGAGACCTCTTACTCGGCCATACTTTGTTTGCTTCCACACCTTACAATGTTGAGCCCTAGATGCTGTAATAGTTGCAATTAAGCCTCTTTACCAGGAATTACCAAAGACTAACTTGCTCAGAGAATGTTTACACGGATGCACTCAAAGCGTCACTGAGAGCTTTTACTTTCTTGACTTCCAAACCTTACAATGTGGAGCCCTAGTTGCTGTAATAGTTGCAATTAAGCCTCTTTACCAGGAATTACCAAAGACTAACTTGCTCAGAGAATGTTTACGCGGATGCACTCAAACCGTCACTGAGACCTCTTACTCGGCCATATTTTGTTAACTTCCAAACCTTACAATGCGGAGCCCTAGATGCTGTAATAGTTGCAATTAAGCCTCTTTACCAGGAATTACCAAAGTTTAACTTGCTCAGAGAATGTTTACACGGATGCACTCAATAATTCCCATTTATATTAAAATAAACATACATCGCACTCTCGTTCAGTTATTTACAATTATTTGCGAATCGGAAAAGATAACCTTAGACTAGAGTAACTGTGGCTACTAAAACAGCTGACTAGGATAATTCATTGTTGACCTGTTGTAAGACAAGATTTATAAAAACAATAACGCCAATAACTACTAGTTTGTAACAGTTGCGCATAATACAAATAAAATAAGCAAACTTGCACATTCAAGGATACAGCCCTTAGCCAGGGCGCACCCTTCTCTTTACACGCGTATTTGGAGGTTCATTACGAAATTTGTAAGAATTATGAAATTCTTAATTAATGTTATATTTTGAAATTATTAGCAGTATTTTGGTTGGATTAGGATGTCTAAAAGCCCGAAATAGTTGCTACTGAATAACAGTTAAACGTGTTTGTTCAAATCTCAAGTCTAAAAAATTTAGTCCAAAAACCACTTCCGCTGAAGATGTTTATAAATAAAAGAAGGAAGCATTGTAAAGTTGTATAAAAGTAAAGAGGCAAATTGCAACATACCTTAAAGCCTTGTCCACTCATCCCATGTAGTCCTGAGGGAAGATGGTGTGTTACCCAAGTTGCAGTGTCCAATCCCACAATCTGCCGGGTTCTTGGGCTGGTTCTGTAAAATGTCCAAGTTACCTTATATTATTCATCATCATGTCACCGTCTCTGGCATGAGGGAAGGTTATATAGTTAGTAGCAAGACTTAGGCCTTCACGATAGTGTGTACGTTGTTATATGTGAAACTTAGAATTATTTAGTAGTTTTCTTTGACAGACTTAAGAAAAGGTTTGTTAAAATGTAAGGTTATTTGGTTTTGTTTCCTTCAATTCCTTCTATTACTACGCACTCTCCTTGTATATATCTTGTTCAAATTTTCTATCGTTATTAAAATGATTTATATTCGTACACTCAAGTTTAGCCATATATTCTTAAACTTTCGCAACTATGGTTAGTTGAATCTATAACAAAATAAATAGGTGTAACAAGAGAAGAGGAAAATCATGAAATATTAAAAACAATTGCATGTAGGATCCTTACACTAACCATTGTAGTAGGCTTCAGGACATATATGAACAAATGGAAATATAGAATTATTGCCCAAATATAAAATCTTATGTTCAAACTTTGGTAAGCCTTTGGGATACATTGAAGAAATAAATGCGAAAGGACACCTCAGAGTTTAGAAATGAATTTAACGCTGAGACCTCTTCAAGTAGTTCACGTAGATTGTATTACGTAGCTCCTCATATATGTCTAAATATGTCGTGTTGCCGCTGCGCAAGCGGGAACTTATGACCTACGACTTTCCCTTATGTTTACTTCGGACTTAGTTCCCATGGTAACCTAAGGCACCTGAAGGCTGTAAGCAAAACCACCTGTACTATTGCTTCTCGGGTGAATACATTCGGCAACTGCTATTTCTCGCGTTTTATCCCAAGTGTGGCCTTCAGCCTGGTCCTTACTCTACACTCTGGACCTTATCCAGGACCCCAAGAAGGATAAAGTTACAAACCTGTTACAGACATGCAGCTACCTCTGCTACATTTGCCAAGGTATTTACATTGTTTTAACGTATTTAAGCATATTTTAGCTGAGCTTATGAAGTGATGGTAATAATTCATTAATAATGCTCCCTAACTCACACATATATAAAATATAATGACTGAAGCTCGTTTCGAAGCCAATGACGTTATCATCCCTTCGATGGCATCAGTTTACAATAGTTACAACTCAATGATGATGCCATTACAAACGATTGTTAATATATTATTACTCGCGATTCAATGTGGATTATCAATAATTATTAGGAGTAATATAAGATATAAAAGCGTACAAATACATCCATATCTTTAACTAAACATTTTGTTTAAACGTGAGGAGTAGAATAATCAAAGAAAGCGGATTAAACTCCATCAGTTTTCAATTCCACAAATATATTTGTAGAATGGTTAGTACGCAACTCCACAAACATTTTACATGATTAAATTGACTTTGCTTCTAAGCTTAGAGTGACCTTGAAACAATGTTTTGGAGCACGGAATACCTAATCGAACGGAAATTTGTACTAGAATAATCATTTAACCCGCAGTACCATTTACTCGCAATATTCTTGCGAAATATATCGGACGACTTAAATTTAGGTGACAACAGAAAGATATTGCTCTAGCCATGGAGGTAGGGAATTGGTTATTCTACGAATTAAATAATGTCTGCTTATTCTAATAATTGTCGTTATTGAGAAGTTATAGGAAATAATAAATAACTAATTTGGATTATTCTACAACCAATCACAGTCAAATTAGAGTCGCACATCTGCAATCTTGTATGACCTTATTACTTTATTTGTATTAATAAGGTAATAGTTTATTTTATTATTGTCTTCTAATTTGAGGGTAAAAGTTAGGTTTAGTATTGAGTTAATTAGCAGCTCATCTAGTAAGAAGAATTCACAACGGTAAAATTAAAGCAATTTACTCTAAATCTTACTACACATTAGTTTATTAACACAAACAGGCTAGTTTCGGCGACGATGTCAGTGTTTGGGTGTAGAATTTGTGTTATGAGTTTAGTGAGTGTGGTGATTTCTTGGGTGAGTTTTTGAGGAGTTTTGTTTGTTGTCAGCATGTTTTCTAGTGTTTGAAGTGGTTGTTTAATGGGTGCGTTGGTGTGAAGGGTTTTTATGTCGAATGGTACTGTAGTTGTGTGGGATATAAATGGGTTTATGCCATTGTGTATGGATGTGTAGTTGTTAAAGTTTGTATGTGTATTTGGCTATATTACCTGAAGGTGCCTGCGTGTGGTTTGTTATTGCAGAATATGTGTTTTGTTTTAGTGTATCTCTTGTTCTGGTTTAATGATTTCGGTGAATTTGCTTAAGTGATTTTTCATTTGTGTTTGATATTTTTTTATAGAGACTAAAGGGAGTTCGGTTATGTTGTTTTTGTCATGTATTTATTTACTTTATTGTCAACGTCTTCTAGGCGCATTATTACTATAGATGAGCCTTTATCTGTTTTAAAATATCGAGGTTAGTTTGTATGATGGATGTAAGGGTTGGGTGTGTATTAGATGTGCTTTGTTTAGTGTTTAATGTGTGTATGATGAGCATTTTATATTCAATGCCTTATCTAATGTATTCATGGTGAATGGATCTGTGCTTTGAGTTGCTGATTCTGTGTCCAAACGTTTGTTTGTAATTGTATTTTTGGGGTGAGAGACTTGTTCAAATGATTTGTTTAAGTCCTAACTCGTTTATATTAAATTCGATGTTAATGGTGTTTATTGTGCGTAGGTGGTGGGTGTAAAAGTGCTGTTTTGCGTCAGACTTTTGTTAGTGTCTGATGCTCTGTTGCTGTCTGTGAGTATGTGCTTTGGTGTATTGGACGGTTTCTCCGAGTACTAATTGCAGAGTATCAACGATTATGTATAATTATTGTTTTTATAGGTCATTAAATAAAACCCATACAACAAACTTTACTTTTAATACTTGAGAATTTTAGGATATCAAACATTTTTAAAATCAAACAAATAAGACACATCTATTTAATCAATCAAAAAATATAGTCGGGAAATGGGAAAATAATATAAAATTATTTATTGTAAAAATATAACAATATTTTTGTGTAAAGATATTAATAATGACTGAAGTGTGGTTGACTGGTATCACGCGTTAAGGTTACATTGTTGTTTTAATGGAAAGGTTCATTGTTCCTGGAATTTAAAGGAAAAAGGTAATTTTATCTAGGTATGTATCCAAATTATTGTATGTTTAATAATAGCATAAACCTATACAAGGTTTCTTGGATTATTTTCACTTTGCTTGTTTCATCTTATTATTTTCATCCTCACAACTATTCATACATTACAGCAAACATCAACTCACCTTCTTGCAGTTTACTGTGCGGGGAGGCTCCGGGGATCTCCTAGGGGTTTCCGGGGTGCTTTGGGGGGGCATCCTCTACTTGGCTCACCAATAGCCTGCAAATGCAATAACAACATTATTTGTTTCCATCTATAACTTAGTATTACACTATGTGAAGGTCACTTTTATGGTTAGTGCCTAAAATAAAATTACTTATAAAGATAAACGTTTTTCTGTTTTTCATAAGATTTTATAGGATGTTGGTATTAAATGTTTCCAATAAAACACTCTGTAGTGTTCTTCTCTGCTTTATATCTAAATACATAGTTTACTAAATACGTAGTTTTAGGTTTGTGATTTTATTCCTAATTTGTATACACTTTTTTAAACAGGATTTTGGGAAATGTCCTACACTGATGTTAAATACTTCTTTTCACATTAAATAGTCCCTCAAAACCAAATGTATTTTGTAACACAAACAATGTAATTCTTTTGCAGGTTTCCCCAAGGACCTATATCCCAAAGCTTCATGCTTAAGGCAGTCATAGCCAATTACCACAACCTGTTTATGATGAACGTTTTATATTCAATCCCTTGCCCAATGTATCCATGGTGAATGGATCTGTGCTTTGTAAAGCTGATTCTGTGTCCAAACGTTTGTTTGTAGTTTTATTTTTTGGGTTGAGAGCTTTATTTAGGTCATTTGTTTAAGTCTTAATTCGTCTATATTACATTCGCTATCTATGGTGTTTATTTGTGCGTGGGTAAAACTGTGGTCTGTCTGTGTGTATGTTCTTCGGTTGTTTGAACGGTTTCTTCGAGTACTAATTTTGGTGTATATAGGTCATTAAGTAAAACCCTTTTATCCAGCTTTATATGTAATTATTTGAGTATTTTGGGTTATGAAAGTTTTAAAAAAACTAAACTAATAAAACACATCTTTAGAATCAATCAAAAAATGTAGTCGGGAAATTCGGCAAATAATATAAAATTATTTATTGTATCAATATAAGAATATTTTCTTGTAAACATATTAACAATGACTGATGTATGGTTGCCTGGTAACACGCGTTGAGGTTACATTATCGTTTCCATGGAAAGATTCATTCTTCCTGCAATCTATATTTTAAGCTAGAAAACAGGCAATTTTATCTGGGTGTATATCCAAATTATTTTATGTTTAAAAATAGCATAAACCTGACGTAAATGGATTTAATTTTGGCCAGTCTTCGTACCAGCTCTCTCGGATTATTTTACCTTAGCTTCATTCATCTTATTATTTTCATCCACACCAACATCTGTACTGCTTCTATTGCATTAAAACCCTTTACATAGCAGAGCACAATGCAAACCAAACACGCAACTATTTGTACACTACAGTAAACATAACCAACCCATCAACTCACCTTTGTGCTAAGCACGATGCTGGATGGCTCTTGAGGCCTTGGAGAAGGGCTCCGGGAGGGCTTTCCCAACTCATCCTCTGCTTGACTCACCATTAGTCTGCAATTGCAATAACAACATTAATTGTTTCCATCTATAACTTAGTATTACACTATGCAGTTCTCTCTGCAGTTTAGAATCTTAAAGTAAAAAGATAGGCTAAACGTTTTTACTTTTTTAATAAGATTCTATCTAAAATTTTGGTAAAAATAGTTTACCTTAGATTATTTAATCACAACTTAGATAATAACAGTTACAACTTTTCCCGTTAAAATACCTCGAATTATACAAAAGCAATACATCAATATTTAATTCGCTTCCTAAATATTACACACAAAGAGATATAGCATGAAAGATATTACGTAACATTTCCAATAAAACCCACTGAAGTGTTCGTCTCTGTTTTTTATATCTAAACATATTGTTTTAGGTTTATATTTTATCATTCCTAATTTTTAAACACTTTTGTAAACAGGATTTTTGGGAAACGCCCTACTCTAGTGTTAAATAATTATTTCCACACAGAATGGTCATTCAAAACCAAATGTATTTTCTAATATAAACAATGTTATTCCTTAGCAGGTTTTCCAAAAACCTATTTCCCAAAGCTTCATGCTTGAAGCCATCATAGCCAATTATTACTTCACCATTACACACACATGTAATCTATAAAAGTAGCCAATTTAAGAAAAACTATAAAATTATCTATTTATAAGAAATATGATAAAAACACAAAACCCACAACAAAATATAGTTCTCAATACATAGGCCTACATGTATCGGCAAAACTACAAGTTGTCTTCTTTGTGCGATTTTAGCAGGACAAAGGTACTTGTGAAATTTAAATATTTCTTCCTATCTGGTTATTGTAAAATATCTGCCTTGATGGAAAACAATAAAGGAAAGCCTCTAACTGTCTCAATTATTATAAACTAATTACACTTGACAACAAACTTTTAATTTAAAAACTGTTTTACAAAATGCGAAAACACAGCTAAATTCATCACAACTTTAATCGAGTAAGACAAGATAAAATAAACGCACTGGTCGAATAAACAGCTGACTGCCTGATTCCCTTGCAGTCCAAAGTCTAGATCGTAGCGATAAGAATTTGTTACCCTAGTTGACTGTGGCTGCCTCGACTTTCTTCCTTTAGTTTATTTACTCTAGACATTAGATTGAAGTGAATGTGGCAACATAGCTTGGTTGTATTATAAGTTAGCAGTTCAATTGTCTTTTATGATCATAATTGAAAAATCCAATTTTAAAAAAGGGTTATATATCGAATTATTCACATTCGAGAACTGTAGTACATTAACATTAATTAATTCTACCAGAGCCAACAAAATTTTTGTTCGGAATTAAGTATTCGGAAGTGCATGTTGAAAAGACAACATTGTTTTAATACGATTTTAAATAATTCTGTTTGAAAGCTATTTTGAACAAAATAAAAAATTACTACGTGTTCTCCAATTCATTTACACTTAAAAGAAATTCAACGAAAAACAGTCCTTTCTCAAGAAGTATGATTTATTTTAATCTTTCTAGATCGTTCTACCACGTATGTTATATCTGATATCAAAATGAATCCTTGTATGTATGAGCCTTATGCATTACTAAAACACTAACCAGATCCCCCATGAAACATTGGGAAATTGTTGAGTACATTCCTTGGGAGGTTTCTGAGATAAGTAGGTCTTAGTGGCGTAGCCCAGGAGTGACACGTGACCCTCCCCAAAACCAATTAATTTCAGCAGAAAAATATCAACCAATAATATAGATTTGTAACAAAATAGCTTCCCAACGACATACCATGTAAATTTTTTAAGTCCCAATACAGCATAAAATATGATTTTCTATCTCATCTTATCTTAAGACATTTCATTGAATTCTTTCCAAATTTTTGTTTCTAAGAAACACTAAAATTAAAATTATTTTGACTTAGTTTTGAAAATACATACTTCTCATATTAACATTTTTATGCGGCATGCTCATAAGTGAAAAACCTTCTGATTTTTATGTGTACACACCAGAAAGAAAAACCAATAATATCGTATACCCGAGTGCACTTCAATAAATAACACTCAAACAAGAACTATGAATGTCCCACTTTTCTCGAGCGACTACTAAAAGTTCAGCTATTATTATAATAAAATACTAAATCAGGTTCAGCCACTGTTAAGAATCCATTCCATTACTTTTAGGCGGTACGAAGTTCGCTGGGTCTGTTAGTAATTGATACAATTTTATTATTTTTGCAATTTAAACTTGACCAATCACTTTCATTTATTACGGCTAGAGGTCGGCTTTGTGGCCGAAACATTGGCGACAACCTGGAGCAGAAGTGCTTAGCACGACCTAAAGAAGGATTCCCAGGACCTCAGGAGAAATGGTAGTTACTATGGGGAGAACTGAGCACTTGGTAGGATTTTCTTAACACATTTATTGGTCGTGAAAAACTGATAAGGACGGCTACATTATTTCAAAGGTTATCTAATACAAATTTTATATTTGTCTTGCAAAGAAAAACTTTGGGCTAATGTTTTTTATATTTTTTTACATAGGTCATCGGTAGAATTATTATTTACCCTTTGGAGTGGTCATAGTTTGTTCAAACTGACGTTTGACATAAAACGACCAAAGTTTTACAAAGAGAGCCAAGCCAAGGTATGGGAAGGAATTATTTTATTTTTTTAATTTTTCAGCAAATATTAATAATTCTTCAGTAAATATTATTAATTTTATAAATAGTTATAAAAAAGTATAAATACTTTAATGATGTTTTCTTAGGGGTAAAGATGCTAATTTCAATAAATAATTAATGCCTGTAAATGTGCGCATACTTTACCACCTTATAAATAGAAAATTTGATTTCCAATTAGCAGTCGTTAGTGATGATTTTGCTGAATGACACGCAGTTTCAGTTTCTTACTAAAAGGTTTCCAAGTACCAAACGCCTCAAATAGCAGACACCCACCCCGAGTATTATACTAGTATAGGGAGATACTCCGCTAATTAGTTGTTCATATGAAATCTAGGAATTCATTCTTAGGAGATCTAGACAGGGATGTTACATGCTTCGGTTGACTGACCGAAATTCCTCCAAGGTCATTCTACCATTGCAGGGCAACTGATAAGTATTAGGGGTACCTAGAATAAGGGACAGGATCAACCAGGTATTAGGAATGGCAGGTCCTAATACTTAGCAGGTAAGGAAGAGTCTCGGAGAAATAAATAATGAAGTATAATAAATAAGGATAGTTCAGCATAGATAATAAGAAAAAAGGCCCGTCGCAGTGCGTATGCGTGTGTATATGTGCGTGCGAGCGTGTGTGCATGCGAGTGTGTGTGTGTGTGTGTGTGTGTGTGTGTGTGTGTGTGTGTGTGTGTGTGTATGTGTGTGTGTGTGTGTGTGTGTGTGTGTGTGTGTGTGTTTCATATTACTAAGAATCATACTTCTACCAGTTGTTTAGTTTTACGAAATATTTACACAAAATGTCATTATATTCGCTACACCTTCACCACAAAATGTAGGATTACTCGTCACAACTGTGTAAAATTGCACACAACCTGTTTGTACTTATTGCGTAGATTATAGAAATAGATGAACGATATTTTCTAGAATGCCCAATTTAAGCTTTTCCAAAATCTGTATCCATGAATTACCAATGGCTGCACCAGGCTAAAAAATTACTTTTGCGTACATAATAAGGTAAATGCTTCAATGGTTTAACAAACAGCAGAAATATAAAGTTAATATTAAACCTCGCCTGAGAAACACATTATCATTCTTATATGCTATAGCCATTATTGACTAAAATCTGGTCATAAAAGCACACAAAATTATACATACATGTTTCGGCAGCACTACAAGTTTTCTTCTTTGTGCGATTTTAACAGGACAAAGTTACTTGTGAAATGTAAATATTCCTTCCTATATGGTTATTGTAGAATACTTGCCTTAATAGAAAACAATAATGAAAACCCTCTAATTGCAGCAATTATTATAAACTAATTACACTTGTTCAGCAAACTTTCAATTTAAAAACTTTCGGACAAAAGCTGTACACCATTAAATTCTAATCGAGTAAGAAATGATAAAATAAACTTACTGGTCGAAGAAACACAGCTGACTGCCCGATTCCCTTGCAGTCCAAAGTCTAGATCGTAGCGATAAGAATTTGTTACTCTAGTTGGCTGAGGCCGCCTCGACATTCTTTCTTTAGTTTGTTTACTCTAGACATTACATTGAAGTGAATGTGGCAACACAGTTTGGTTGTCTTATAAGTTAGAAATTCAATTAATTGTCTTATGTTCATAACTGGAAAATAGAATCTAAAAAAAGTTTAATACTTTGAATCCTTTCACATTCGAGAAACTGTAGTACAGTAATCATTAATTACGATATTCTACCAAATCCAACAAAAAGTTGATTCGGAATCAATTTTATTTGAGAACATGTTGGAAAAACATCATTGTTATTGACATTTTAGCAAAGTCTGGATGAAATCGATTTTGAAAAAAATAATTTACTATATTTTCTCCAATTCAGTCACACATATTGCACTTTAAAATAAAATTCAACGAATAACGTTTCTTTCCCAAGAATTGTGATTAATTGTAAACTTTTTAGATTGTGCTACTATGATTATTATTATAATTGATAAAATTGTACTATTTTCTGTAATTTTAACTAGGCCAATCAGTTTCACTATTACGGCCAGAAGACTGCTTTGTGACCAAAGCACTGGCGACAACCTGGAGCTTAGCACGACCTAAGGAAGGATTCCCAGGACCTCAGGGGAAATCGTAATTAGTAATGAGAGAACTGAGCACTATGTAGGATTTTCTGACCACATTTATTGGTCGGAAAAGAACCTACAGGGGACGGCTACAGGTATAAACTTGTTCTATATGACTTCCGTGCAATTTGAGGCAACACTTGTACCGTTTGTGAAGGTTTTGCATCATTTTGGTGAAGAGGTGTTGTTACACGTGGTTATTTTTCACCATTCCGGAAAATCTTCTTCACCATTCCCCAATTGTAGGCGTCAGGTGGTGTAAGATCTAGGAAGTGGGCTGGGTAAGGAAAGTTTGTTCTGAGGCAGATGAGGCGGTTACCTACTACAGTTTCTTGAAGGAAAGCAATGTTGTCTAAGGCTGTCAAATTCCAAATGATCGAAAATATTGCTCTAGGATAAAATATTTTATCTGCAGTAGTTAGTACCATGCCAGCAAAAACTAACCTGAAATGGAATATGCCAAAACGAGTACGTGGCGACAATCAAAGGTTTATTTTGCGGTAAATCTAGACTAACCAATGAAGAGATTTAAAATCAATTTTATTTACATACAGCTTCATAACCTGGTTATATGTTTGAGACGATAAGGAATAAGATGCCCAATACATTGCTCTTTGAACCCCCCCCCCCCCCCCCGAATTTCGTTAATGGGGGCCAAGGACACAGCAACAGGGGAGCATCAACTCGGATGAAATATCCCCACACAACAGTCAAGTTACCTAATTGCGCGCTTCGTTTTACTTTAGGACGCAAACTCAACAACCTTCTATCCTTATTAAAGGATATTCCTGAAGCCTTATATTATTGATGCATTTAAATATATATAACATTTTAATTTGGTATTTAACTAATGCTTCTAATACCTCAGGCATAAATAAAACTGAAAGATGTATTAATAACACTTATTTATTGGTAAATCTTGGTAGTTAAATTTATATACGACGCAATGGAGGACGACGGGCGTAATTTCTTTTTCTCTACATTTTCAGACTACATTTTCAGGTTGCACTTGCAAGGCGTTTTAAAAGTCATCTCTCTGGAAATATTTAACACAAGATTTTCATTATACTGAATGAAAAAAGAAAATCAATTTTTATTTATTTTCTTCGATTTTTAAATATATATATATATATATATATATATATAAGTAACAGTGTTTGAGTAATTGGTTATAGAAAACTAGTAATTTTCGATCGGATTTGTACTGCATAGATCAATCTTGTACCAATTAGTTTAGAAAATATCCGCTTCACAGCAGTATCTGACAATTCGTTGTAACAATAATTTCCTTACAAAAAAATGTAAATAACTCGAAAACTAGACAAAATTCTGAAAAACCACTAACACCATGCTCTTCTACGTTACATACTAAAACAATCGATGCATAGAACAAAAAATCTGATTTTACTACGTTTTTATTAGTTCGGTTCCCGTCACATCTGTCTGTCTGTCAGAGTGAAATTTTGCAAACAAGTTTGAACTTACTTTCCAATGAGCTAGAGGCTTGAAATTTTAAATATAGGTCAGAATCAGATAACAATGAAATATTAACTAGGTTTCTTGTCTCTACATTTGTTTAAACCATGGTTATTTAAACAAATCGAACTTGGGAGATGAGCTAGAGACTCAAATTAAATTTGATTGAGGAGTTACAGACTTGAAGGTACAGACTTGAAGGTACATACTTGAAATTTAACTTACATTCAGGAATGGATGACAATGCAAGATTCTCTCGCATTAAGTCTGCAACACGTTAGGTTTGCTAGTGTGCACGTGTGTAGTTGCAGTACTTGTGTACATGTATGTTACCTGTGTGCGCGTGTCGCGTGTCCCGCCTCTAGTTTAACGCATACTAGCGTATAATAGTGACCTAAGCGTGTGAGTGAATGTTGGGACAATCGTTACAAAGGTTAGTCACGGCTACTGTAACAGAAGAAACTTAGTGACTTTCTGTCTTTTCATTGAAAGCCTTTGCACAGCAGAACACAATACAACCAAACACCCATCTATTCGTACAATACAGCAAATATAAGCAGCCCACCAACTCTCCTTAGCGCAAGGCACGATGCAGGGGGCTCTGGGAGCTTTCCCAAGTCGTCCTCTGCTTGGCTCACCTCCACTTGCGGTAGGGATACTAACCGCAAGTGCATGTGAGATAGTGGTAGCTCGCTAGAGGTTGGGTTTTGGGGGCCCAGATCCGGGTTGAAAAAAATCTATGTTCAAAAATCTATAGCCCTTTTTGAATTTAGGTTTATGTTTACTATGCTGTCTGTTAATAAAGCAACTTATAGGCTACATTACCCTATAACATAAATTACCGTTTAAAAATAACAATATTTCTCTTTTACGAAAGTATTCATTAATATTTTACTATGGAATTGTCTATTTATTCACTTATTTTCATGTTTACTTAAAGACTGTAAAAAAAAATTTTAGAATGACAACCGAGGATAAAAATACAAGATTTCTTCTTTAGTTTCGTATAAGAAACATCTTGTTGGGTTGAATATTTCCAGAGATGTGACCGTTTGTAAATAAAAACTTTGCATTCGTCAATCCTGGAAATATAAAATCAGGCTAGCTTTTCATCACTAACAGCGCGTACAATTTCTAAACCGATAATTAATATATCATCCTATAAAAGTGTTCTACCTGAACCAATTATTAATAATATACCCACCCTTACCCTTTTAACATATATTTTTATAAACACCTTAAACAACTATTAATTTTTATTCTAACCGTAAATTTTGTATTTCTATCATAACCACATGATAGGTGATAGTGCATAGTGACCTGGTTTTCCCCGTCAAACGTGAAGTTAATTTTGTGCTAAGTGTGTGAGTGAATGTTGCGTTTGTGACAATCTTTTTAAAGAGACGGTTACACAACGAGGAGAGGCAAACACGGCAAGTTGGGCGGCAAGAGGAACCTTAAGCAGATAAGGTTGCACGATTAGCCAAACGCTGTATAAAACATCCCGAAGAACAGGGTAAGATCGACCTTGGAGATAATAACAAAAGAAAGGCTCGAGCGTGGTCACGTGAGACAAGGCACGCAAATTCTTCTTGCCGTGCCGATTGCGTGCCTCGACTTGCTCAAGCAAGAGCAAACAATACTCCCAAGCCACACTACTCAACTTGCCAGCGACGCAAGCCGCATGTAGGCCTACTACTCGCATATATGTCCCTGACAGAGTCTCATCTATATTACAATATCGATTGATATTTGTCACCCGGACATGATTCTAAACAGCAGAAAATAATACATAACATTTTAAGAAAATTAAATATGCCACGCTTTTAAAACTGACTAAAAAGCCACTAAAATTACAAAGGAACTCTCTAAGTTTTTTCATTTATACTCATTATCACTAAGTTTTCATTTTTTAATTTGTAATAAAAAATAATAAATTAAATAAATGTCTTTTCGATATACCACGGTTTTAAAACTGACTAAAATGTATAAAGTAATTTTTCATTGCCCTAGTAGAGATACTAGTAGAGAATCCGAAAATATTCACATACGATTTCAGTGAATTGAAAATGGCATTGACTGTAATTTATTTCATTCTCAGTGCCCTATATCATGGATCCTCTACTTGTATTATTTACTGGCAGCGCCCCACGTTTTCCTCTCTAAATATTACAATTATATCCATAGTTACTAACAATTCTCCCTTAAAATTGTAGAAGGGCCATGAAAAATTATTTTATACATTTTAGTCAGTTTTAAGAACGTGCTATACTGAAATAAACATTTATTTAATTTATTACTTTTCTTTACAAATTAGGCAAGTTTAAAAACTAAGTGATAGTGAGTATAAATGGAAAAACTTGGAGAGTTCCTTTGTTATTGAATAAATATATCACCTGAAGCGATGTGAAATAATACTCACTGGGGTCCAAAATGCCATCAGCTTTAGATCTAAGCCGCTAACCATTCCTAATATAAGTTTACGGTATTAGACAAACCTTACATAACTTTTTATGAAGGACGTAGGTATATTTATATAAGATAGTTAAGTCCTTAAAGGCAAATCGCCCGTATAAACAATACTTAAACCCAAAATAAACATCAAGGTTTTACAATTGGACTTATATATATAATGTTTTCATTATAAAACGTATTTTATAGAACAAGGCAAGGTGCGATGTATCAGACAAACCTTCTCCATGTCCGCAATATACCTGACTTTATAAATAACGATAGGGACTTACCCTTATCTTATTTTGTAACCATAAAGGCTTTGTTATTGTTGCAGAACCTATAAGTAGGAGACCAGCGCTAATTGTCACACGGGTAAGTTGGCGCAGTGGCTTCTAATTCTATGTTAATGAGTTCACAACACTGACCGCTCGGTGATGTATTTCCCCACGTAACACAACAGTGTGGACGTAATCTGAGACCTAGATTCTTAGTTGTTTCCTGAGTGTTTGGGATGGTTTGTTTTACAAAAAGTTAATTAAGAATTTGTTACTACAAGTATTATTTTATAACACCATTGCTCTAACTTCTAATTCTTTAAGCACAAACCACGTCATTTGTCTTTTATCTCGCTACAAAACAAGCCGCTGTTTCATACTTTTACTTACTTTGGTAGGGTGCGAAATTAGTTCTAACCCAAGATGGCGTGAGGAGGTAAGTTGGCGAAGCGGTCTGGGTGCATGTTGACCCATTCTTACTCACCCCTTACCCTTCTTATTTCGTTACTAAAATCTGAGTTAACATATCTTGAATCTTTTATAACAGAGGAGGACAGTTTGTATAGATTCAGAGACTTTCCCTGTAAAACAGTGGGAACCGGTTTGGCTTTAACTACTACAGAAGACAAGGAAAAATGAAGTAAAGAAATATCGAATGAAAATACAGACTTTCTCCTTTTGTTAAATATACATAACATCTTGTTGGGTAAATATGTGCAGAGATATGACGGTTTTAAGAATTCCTTGTATCATGGAACCAGGAAATAAAAGATCAGGCGCCTTAAACCTATACAATTTATAAACCGGCGCTGAAATCGATTTGTTTCTATAGTGACGTGTCACTACAGATATGTTTCTACAGATATTTAACACAAAATTTTTCTTATAACATATGAGCCACCGAAATAAATTAGTGGTGTAAGTCACTTTATTATTGACGGGTATTATTATTATTATTATTGATAAGATGGGTTTTGAGTGTTGAGAGAAAATAAGGAAAGCTATATGAGTGTTATACCATATGAAGGAGAAAAGTCAATATTAGTGCTGACTTAAATTTAGAAAAATATTTTGTGGTTTATGAGTAATTTGCTAAAAAAAACTATTAATATTCCACTTCGTGCTGCATAAAGCCTTCTTGTTTGCAATAGTTCACCGTAAGTCCGCTGGTATGCAGCACCTAACGATATCTTTTAACAAAAAGTTACACAATTGTTAACCGCCTTGAGAGGCAAATTAGGCGAGAACTAATGCAGTACAAAGTCGATCGCTTCCAAGCGGATTTGGCGACCTTAAACACAACAGATACACCCATCTGGCCGATGGTTAAACACTTCACGCGAGAAACACTGCGCTATCCCACACTCATCGGCCCGAATAACTCAAACAGACCGATAAGCTTGTTGAATAGGATGGGCAAGGTATTTGGAAAAAACCCTACACAAACGTATCAACACGCATATCCACACACTAAGGCCAGAGCAATGTGGCTTTAGGACAAAACACTCTGCCACGCATCTGCTGATGAGAGGGGTGGAGAATGCAACCAAGAATTTCAGTAATTACTGCTCGACTGGAGTAGTCTTCCTGGAAATTGAAAAGGGGTTTGACCAGGTCTGGCACAACGGGAAACTACGATCTTAGTAAAACTAAGGGACTATAGATTTCCAAACGGGCTTATACACCTAGCTAGCTCATACCTCTCAAACCGTAAGGTTTTGACAATCAATCTCCAGGAAAGCGCCTAGACCAGACACCATCACAACACAACGCAGATAAACGTCACGGAGAAAGCGACGAAAGTACCTTTTATCAAACAACTCCTCCGACACCTAGCAACAAGGTTCTACAAACAGACTCATGCACATAGTACAACATCCACACTTATTTCCTCACTGGGTAGATATGACCCCACCCACGACACACAGACGGCCGCTGTCCCTACTGACCGCTTAGCTCTAACCATAATACAACAATAAGAATATAAATACTAATAGATGCTGCTTCACAGATATGTTCCAGGTGACGCAAGGGCACATCCCCAGGGTCGCAGCTTAGCCCCAACGGAAGTACTAATTTGATTGCATGCCTTTTCAGTTACGAGTAGGCAGCAGAAGAAGAGGTTCATATCGTTCCTGCTTGATACTCACTAACAAGGTATTTGTAAAGTAACACCCCTCCTTATTCCTTAGCATAGGGATATCCTAGTCTCTAGGGTACCTGCATGAACTGTAGCGGGATTTTTCCTGCCAGGGTTTCATTCGTGCTAGCCTTTTTCATCCCGCTCTTAGCGCGACACTTATCGTACTGTTTCATTTCACTATCTCCTGATTCTTAATGGAAAGAGCTTATGAGCTTGGTACATGGGCAATCAATCCCGTTGCCTTCACTCGTGATGTGAGAGGGAGGTAGCTCTCTAGAGGTTGTCTGCCACCAGGGATGAGTGGGTTTTGAGGGTCCAGACCCGAGTTAAAAAAAACAAGCAATAGTTTCATATACTAAACCTTGCACAAAATGCAAATATGTTTCGCAAACTATTTTGAAACCTCATTTCCAATCCCGTCATTTTACATTACATACTGCTACTGCTTTAAAAGAATCTGATATTTCATCGAAATATTGGTAAAACTCACAGTGAAGTATTTTCCCTTCACATTCAGCAAACGTAGAACATTCCTCGTTTTCTCGGGATAGTTACTCAAAAACTGTTTAACTATAGAAGATATTTTGAACAGGAAAGCAGCGGATGAAAATACCAGATTTTTTCTTTAGTTTTGTATAAGAAACATCTTGTTGGGTTGAATATTTCCGTATATATGACGGTTTAAGAATAGAAACCTTGAATTCTGCTGTCCTGGAATTATAAAATCAGGCTATTTTTTATCACTAGAAGCGTCTGTAGTTCCTAAACCGTTAATTAATATATCATCCTGTAAAATTGTTCTCCCTATACCAATTATCAATAATATAACTTCCCTTATCCCTTATAACATATATCTGTAAAAACCTTAAACAAGTATTAAGTTCTATTCCAACCCTAAATTTTATATTTCTTTATAAGTATTAAACAAACCGACTGCATTACGCGTTCTTTACCTAGGAACAGCAGTAAAAATATCTTAGGCATGCCGTTAATATAGAATTAAATGTGTTTTACTTCTCCCAAATATTCTAGATCCCCCATTCCCTATTGGATTATGTAGGCTATGTGTTAGATCCCACAGGAGAGCCTACAATTTGTTTGTAAAGTCCATTGTTCTGAAAGTTTAGTCAACTGAAAGTAAGCATTATTAGGTAAAATTGTAACTAATTCCAGAAAGCCTGCTTCATTAAACTTAGTGAGTTCTCTTATTCAATACCTAAGTTTTTAAACTATTAGTAGCTAAACATGGAGGAGGTTTAGTGAATAAAGTTGTAACATCAAGGGATGACAAATAACATTCATTGGGGACCAAAATGCCCAAAACCATAGATTTATGATCTCAGCTGTACTTATTAGGGATAGTTGTACAATCTTACAAATAGTACAAGACTTACCTTTATAAGTAATTTTGGTCATTTATAAAATATGATTTTCCGGCTCTAGAAGTTGTCGCATGTTTTCCTTTCAGAAGCCTGTTACCGACGTCTGCATCTGTAATCAGCAAAATGTGTTTATAATTTTCATCATATTGCTATTTATAAAAGAAAGTTTTATGAGCTGCAAAACTGTGAGTTGAAGATTTATAATTTGACCAATAATAAAAAGGATTAATAATTAGTTCCTTGTAAAGTCTTGTATTACAAATGTGGTAACAGAAATTGTTCATGTGAAATCTCATTTATAATAAATAAATGTAATATTAGATAGTTTTATACTTATTATGTCATGGTAGATTTAGCCCCTGCAATACGTAGGCAGACAACTAAGTACACAAGCCAGCTAAACAAATAGACTACGTAGCAATTGCAGGGGCAAAGCCTGAAGTGTGATATTAAAGAAACATTTTTAGGTGCCTTTGTGCTTTAAGTAAAAAACTATTAGAGTTAGTTAGAATGCAAATGGAGAGGACAAAATTACAAAAATAGAAAATTATCAATGTTAACAATGTGTGACTATTTAATGAAAAAAACCTCTGGTTTTGATAATATAATAACAGACACAGCTGCAAATAGTATGAAACTTACCGTTAATAATGCACTTTTGGTCCTTTTTAAAATATGATTTTCCGGATCCAGAAGTTGTCGTAAGTTTTCCTTTCAGAAGCCTGTTTCCGACGTCTTCATCTGTAACCAGGAAAGTGTGTTTATAATTTCAATCATATTGTTATTTATAAAAGAACATTTTCAAACATTGTAATAATAGTAAAGTTGCATTTCTATTCTACGAAAAACTACCAGGATTTTAACTTTTTAAAAACAATATTTTGGGTAAAAACAAAAACTTTAGATTACATTATTTCAGCAATACCAACCTAGGAGCAGCCCTAAACGCCTTATATAATGAGACATTATAGTTCACCATAATTAGAAACGAAAAAAAGAAAACGAATAAATAATAACAAACAAACAAAATAGGCCATCATAAAAAATTCCAAGTAAATTCTCTTTTTATTTTACCACTTAATATTCTGATTTTTAATTAATCACTTTAACAATAGTTTATGACTATCCGAACTTTAAATTTGGTAAATTTGTAAAAACTTACAGAGACAGAACGTTTTCAATCGCATGTGACGATGTTCATCAGTGTCTTCTGCTTGGAGATGTTGGGTCAAGCGGTGACTGTTTTAAAGGCAGGTTTTCGATAATATCATAGAGTATGTCTGATTTGTATTGGGTTTTTTCGTTTAATATGTTTGTACTTTGTGTTTTGTATGTCTGTAAATTTCATATTGTGTAAATGTTTAATTTACATAAAACAAACCCTTAAAACTGTATACAAAAATAAAGACTCACTGAACCAAAAGTTATACCAACTTCACCTAAATCTCCCCAACACGATCGGACGCGAACTCACAACAAATCATAATAGGCACTAATAATTGGGTAACAAATAAACTAATAAACATTAAAAATAAACACAATAAAAAGTTTAATCAACTATTATGTAAAACAAAAAAACACAATATACTCTCAATTAAAACACAAAAATTCTACCTCCGTACATTTAACCTTACTAACAACAAATTCACACAAAACTTTGAATTGAATAAACAAAGGCCTTAAATAGAACCTACATTAAAAATCAAATAATATTACAAATACAAACATTATACTACAAACTGAAACCGCAACACACAAAACCGTCACCAATGACCAAAACTCACTTCGATATGACACAAAAAACCTAAACGAACACAAAAACATAACCATTAAAAACGTGAACAATTAAATTAAAATCGCAACAAACATAAAACAAAAAGCTACACTATACATCACACTCACACAGTAATTGTTATTACAAACAGTCTAAATGACATAATCAATGAATACATAACAAATAATAATATAATGCAACTAAATACAGATCCAACTGAGAAATATCACAGAACCATCAAAAAACTAATTAATACATCCGAATACATTATCAGCAAAAACAAAAAAAACCACCACCTAAAACAAATCCACCCTAAAGTACCTACCCTCCAAGCTCTCTCTAATACTCACAAACCCAATGTCCCCATCCGAGCCATCATCAACTAGACAAATGCCCCTTAACATAAAGTAACAAAAACATAACAAAATAATCTGACAATCTATAAACTTAAACACAGGAACACCAATATAAAACAGAATAAACCTCATAAATAAAATAAGACATAAACATACCACACAATTCAACACAACTATCACTCGAGATAACAAATATGTACACCAACATACCCATACCCGAAACGCTCAATATCATAGAAATTAATACAAAACAACATACCGAAAACCCACGTTACCGAAATCCTATACATCCTCCAAACCATCTCTAAACAAAACTATTTCACCCACACACCTAATTTCTATTCATAGCCAGATGGCCTACCCATGGGGAAGTCCTATCAGCAGTGCCCTAAGCGAAATTTTCCTACAACACATAAGAACACCAAGATAAACACAAGTAATATA
Organism: Prosapia bicincta; assembly: GCA_036971475.1. Taxonomy (NCBI): domain Eukaryota; kingdom Metazoa; phylum Arthropoda; class Insecta; order Hemiptera; family Cercopidae; genus Prosapia; species Prosapia bicincta. The sequence continues at coordinate 130,202,966 of JBAIZL010000005.1, forward strand.
CACGCACACAAATTCATTTAAAGGCATAGATAGGTCGTTGATATCATAACACTATACAGAGGCAACACCTAACAATGCGTAAAACTCCACACCTACACTACTAAAATACGCCCAAAAATCAAGTTCACCTCAGAAATTGAAAACAACCTATCTTTAAACATCATTGGCCTCCCCATAACAAAAAGCCACACACAAAAACAGCTTCTACATTTACAGGAAACCCATAACTACAGGCACACTTATCCACAACACCCCAAACCACTCTAGCCAGCACAAACACGCTGCATTCAGACTTAAAGAAATTTCAATGACCGCAGAAAACCTAAACATAGAACTATACAATATTAAATATTTAACATAAACAAATGGATACAACACCACAATTATAGACAAACTGCACAATGTACAAAAAGCACTAAAATTAACACTACAGAGAGGGAAAACAAATACATCACAACACCATACATAAACAAAACATCAAATAAAATTGCTCACAAATTTCAAAAAAAAGGATACAAAATAGCATACAAAACCAATAACAATTTACAATACAAAGTACTGCATGACACCTACAACAAAAATAAACTATATAGAAACAGAACTGCGACGAATGCAACACATTCTACAGTGAGCAAACAGGTCGTAGTTTTAAACAAGGAGTCGAAGAACACAAACGAAACACCAACTTAATTTTTGGTGTTACAGATTATGGAGAATGGTATCACACCATGCTATGCTAAATAAAGAGATTTTTAACATATTTTAAGTATATATTCATACGTAACATATTCGTGAAAACTTACTTTTTTTTACAAATCAAGTATAAAACTATATTTTTTCGTTTTTCACGTTTTAGTTATGTTTTGGAGACGTAGAATATTAACAAATATTTTAGACTAGGTTGACCATTAAAAACTCTTAGTCTATTCTTATTTAATTATTTTTCGTACAAACATCCCAATGGTAAATGACTACTTCCATCTAAGTTGGCACAATTTTTCGTGAGCCCAGTCCTCACACATTGACACCGCTTTCAGTCTTCTTCAGAACTCTCGCCGCAAATTATGTAGCGAGTGACAACGTTAGTCTTGTTTGGGATAATTTCGTCGTTATTATTTAAACCTTTCTTAAACTTATACTTTTGTAATATTTCCTCATTTTGTTTTCCACAACTTTCATTTGCAATGAGTGTTTCACCACTTCCCCATAGATATAGCTCTGTGTCTATCCCCTAATGAGCTTCTTGGAAGATTGTATTTTTCACTTGTTTCCCTTATTGTCATTTTTAATTTTAAACCTATTCTATTGTTCTCTTCTACACTCTTTACTATTTTCCTCTTATTATTCTCATTTGTCTTTGGTAAAAACATTCTTTGTCTAGAGTTTTAATTGTAAATATTTTTAGATTATTTTTTGTCTGATATCTTCCGAAAGTGTTTTGTCCGATACCACCCGAACGCCAATTGACATGGATTCAACTATAGAGAAGTTATTAGTTTGTGTAGGAATTCATATAACATATTACTTATAGAGGAACATAGTACGTTTAAGATGGTGAACAAAATACATATAAATGCTTACATTTGCTGAAGTTATAATCTCCCAAACCTAACTTTGTACTGCAACAAACACGAAAAAACAAAAAAACATGACACTGCAAATAAACGACGCAGGGATATCATCCAATATGTTGACAACGGCTCTGTTTTCCTTAAAGAAACAATTTGATGGCAGGACACGTGCTGCCTTTCGTCGTTTGCTGGCTAAACATGATTTGTCCGATACCATTCTCTCTCCGATATTATACAACTTTCCTCTATATTGACTAAGTATAACAGTCTTGTTTAGTCAATAATAATTGAAATAAATAAATTCAGAAATAAACACTACCTGTATGTTTTGTGGTTAGGCAAAATATTGAACTGATATGGTTTAATTATTATTGAGCACGGAAATGGCATTTACAATATCACAAAGGCTTTCTTCATCTTCATAGCTTTAACATCCATAATCACAGCTCCTACTTACAGATTCACGTTCCCTCACAACATCCTGGGCAAAGCTGAACACGTAAACCTACTATAGCTTGCCTATATACATTGTCAGCTTTATATATTGTCAACTAGAGTAGCATAACTATTATTAGTGTTTGCTGACTTAAATTTTAAAAAAATATTTAGTGGTTTTTGAGTAATTAGATAAAAAAACGATTAGTTATTGACTTCGCGCTGCAAATAGCATTCTTGATTGTAATAGTTCAAGGTAAGTCCGTCGAGGGCAGCACCTGACGATATCATTTACCAATAATTTACTTAGGGCTCAATTATTGGGCCTGTGTTGTTCATGATCTACATCAACGACATATCGTCAACACCCAACACACAAGTCGCCATATTTGCAGATGACACCGCGTTATCCGCTCAGTCATGGGAACCACATCTAATACACTCAAATTTACAGGACCACCTTACAGTACTAGAATCATGGCTGAGCTACTGGAGAGATAGGGTGAACGTGGCCAAGTGCCAGGCTTTGATTCTCTCCAAATGTAGGACTCACGAAACTCAACACACCAATAAAAGTATTATGCGAGGACTTTCACTGGGGGAACTAGGTCAAATCTCTGGGAGTCGTACTCGACAGAGGCCTGACTTGGGACCCTCACATTACCAACATGTTAAAGAGAGCGACAATTAGAATAACACAGCTATTTCCTATGCCTAACGAAAAACGCCTACTTTCACTACGAGTGACCACTACTATATACGTATCTATGTTACTCACGTACGCTTCACACGTCTGGGGCTATGCAGGCAACTCATGCACACGCAGACTCCAGTTATTCCAAAATAATCACGAAGGCACCTAGATGTACAAGATTAACACTGGTTCAGACTAACTTTAAAGTGCCTATCATCAAATAACCACCTCCTACACTTTGTCTCAAGGTTCTACAAACAGGCTCATGAACATACAACATCAACACTCATTTCCTCACTGGGTAGATACACACCTACCCACCCACGACACACGCAGACGGCCGCTCTCCATATTTAAATAGTATAGGCAAATTTATATCTAAGTAACGTCAACAAAATTGCTAAAACCTTATGCCTGACGATGTACAAAGTCAACGGAAACACGAAACCTAATTCCTAGGTTCCACAAATTTGCAAAAATTGCAAAATAACATTGTTACACCACAAACTCTATACACCGGAGGTTTATATAAAACATGCCCCTTTTATATAATACAAATATATATATATATATATATATATATATATATATATATATATATATATATATATATATATATATATAGCTACAAAGTATGTGATAAGGATAGATTTGGTTGTAACACAAACCAGGTAATGTATACGAAGGTAGGCTAATATACTCTTTAGGAGAACCCTAAATTACATATTTCTATTATAACTCTAGTACATTTATTAAACAAACCGACTACATCACGCATTCTATTCGGAGGAACGGCAGTGAAAATATCATTCTCAAGCAGTTAATATAGTCTCAAATGTGTTTTACTTTTCCCAAATATTCTAGATCTCCCATTCTCCATTGGATTATATAGGCTAGGTGTTAGATCCCACAGGAGAGTCTACAATTTGTTTGTAAAATCCATTGTTAACTTAAATTAAGTATTATTAGGTAAAATTTTAACTAATTCCTGAAAGCAAGCTTCATTAAACTTAGTGAGTTCTTCTATTAAATACCTAAGTTAAAAGTATTAGTTGGCACGTTTAGAACAATGTAATTTGTAAAAAAAAAATGACATGGTTTTAAACTTTACGCTGCATCTTAGAATTTGCCCCTTCAATTATAAAAAATGCTACTAAGATGTCAAAGAATGCGTACGGGCTAATAGAAGGGGCACTGCTTGTAGCTAATTAAACAAGTTATTTAATATGTTTTTGTCCTTTAAATAAAAAGTATTATAGGTATTCAAACTGTAAATAAAGAGGAATAAAAAGGTAAAAATACAAGCATAATAATGTGGACTAATATGATTACAGTTGTTCCTCCATATCCGCGGGTAATCAGGACTAGCTGTGTTGAATACTATGTTTACAGACAATTACAGTATACAGTAGTGTAAACATGTACATAGATACGGGAATTGCATATGTATATTACATACTGTATAATTTGTAAAATATTACAATACAGTACATAAGTATTGCTATGTACAGAAGAGCCATTGGGATTGCTGTTTGTACTTACACTCACGTAGTGTACAGTACTCCATTCCCCTTGCAGCCACCAACAACCCATGTTTGTTATCAAACGTGGAGGCAGTTATTTGATTTTGAGAACCTATTTAATAGAGCTGTACAGAGAGTATGTATGTGTGAAATGGTGCACTTCATAATTTACACGTTACTACGTACGAAAAGAAGTTTTAAGTTGAAATGGAGAACAAGAAAGATTTACTCAGAAACATCTTCATCTGAAAGTAGAGAAGACTCGAAAAAGAACGGTCTTTTCTGTTTACTGATGCTGACGATAACTAGCTCTTTCGTATTTCTAATTGAAAATACGTTGTGTAGGAGATTGATTTTTGTTCATTTCGCTGAAGAGGCTGCGTCTTTATCCAGCGCAATGGCAATTATATGACTTTAAGAACTTATTTAATAAAGCTGTACAGAGAGAAGGTCTATATATGTGGGAAATAGTACACTTTACAAAGAACAAGTTAAAACAATTATCACGTACAAAAAGAAGTTTTAAGTTAAAGTTAGGAACAAGAAATATTTTTAGTCAGAAACTTTAAAAAAATTCACGTGGAAGTGAAAAAGTCTCGGTGTTGGAAAAAGAACTGTCTAGTGAACCTGGCGCTAATGGGGAAGTTGAAATAGGTTTATAATGGGTTTATTGGCAAAACGATAATGCCAATAATTTAAACATGCTTTACTGTCTGTAAGCTGTATGCTGCATTAGAGGTCATGTGAACACCATTGCACGCCGAGGAAGTTATAATTCTACATGTAAATTGAAATCAACTACCATTTAAACACTCTTTATATACGGGAATAAAGGGTTATACCAGCAAAGTTCTGATACCTCACACAAAGACAAAGAAGGTAGTTTACAAGATTAGGTTTCCTACAAGAAAATAAATCTACAAAACAAAGAATTTACACAAAAATGTAATACACAATAAAACGAAATCTACAAGAAAACTAATATAATAAAAGGCAATCTACAAGTAAGTGCTGTCTATAAGAAAAGAATGGTCATCGACAAGAAGAAGTAATTTATAGGAACATGTAATATAAAAGTAATCACGAATGCTATTTTAGTCGAGATTTGTTAAACCGTAGAATTATAGAAAAATAGCAACGAACAGAAAAGGTTTATTGTAAAATAAAAGATAAGAAAGCGACGCCGCTAAACGCGCGAGCCATGAGTCACTGGCCTTACAACTATCAATTATACAAGAGTGGTTGAAAATAAACTGAAAAGTTTACGAAATTTCACAAGATGTAGATTGATAAAATGCACTGAAATACATGTTGGTTAAATATATATTACCACAATAACGCCTCACCAGTGTACAATAGATACGCCCTTGGCAGTAAGGCAGTTCTCATTAGGGAATACTATTGTGCTATAAAAGTACTGTTGCTATAGTAGGGTGAGGAACAGCACACAGCGTTAGTTCCAATATTGTTTATTGATTTGTCTTAAAGCCCATACTTTACCGTGTTATTATTCGTTTACGAATTGCTAAACGTTCTTAGACTGACAAATTGTTTTGTACACACTAAACCACTATCAATACTGTGAACTCTCAAGGTATGTGAAGACGTCTCTTTAAATTATGTTGCAGCCTCTAAGTGTGTACATTTTATTATCTCTGTTGTAAGTGAGGCCAAGCAGGGATGTAACACTTTCCATGACGGAATATCGGCTCAACTCAACACTTCGTTTTAAGCAAGACAGAAGACGATAGAAAGAAATGTTACTGTAGGCAATAATTTACAGAATTTCTACATAAATGCTTTGAGTTTCTTCAATGCGTTACTCAGTTATTGATTATTATTTTAAAAAATCAAGACTGGTAGCGATACATTGTAAGAAAAAAATTTTAATAAGTGCGCCAAATTTACTGAACAAGGAGCCATTGCCTTGTTAAAATTCAGGTTGTGTCTCGACAAAAGCCATCCTACAACGCTAAGTCTAAAGCCAAAAGAACCTATCGGGGTAAATATCAAGCTAGAAATGTTTACTTTATAGTATAATAAATTTACCTTCTCCATTCACTTGAGTTCAAGGTCTTTTATTTTCCAAGTGTAAACGTCTACAGCACAGAGTAAAACATTAGGTCCAGCTTGCGGCACGTCTAAAGCTCTATTAGTTCATGCGTGAATCCTCATCTGGAACAAATAATTTCATTTAGGCTAAACAACGGCTTTCCTCTGAATTTAGAGGTTATGTTAATATCGTTTTCAATGTTAATTCCTATAAATATAGAAACTGACTATTTGCTAAATGCATATATTTAATACCTATGTATAGTTATTGGGAACTTTGTGATAAAATAGAAACTACAAACAATAGTAAATAAAATAAAATCTAATAATTTTTAAAAATCTTAATTTTTTACCTGGACTAAAATCACAACTTACTGATATTTCTCATCAAATTATAATTTATTATCTGGTTATAAGGAAATATTGCACTCTATTTTGTGTTTTAATGCGTTTCCTTAAGGGAATTAGAGCGAGTACAATAAACCATGAGCTTGATAATATTGAATATTGATAGTTTTATATTAAATATTGTAAGTTATTAGATTTGAAGAGGAGATTTATCAGAATCCACCTATCAAACTGAGTATTTGTTAAACCCATCTGGAATGTTTATATACAAGTATTTCTGAAAATAGGCTAACACACAAACTCACACACACACACACACGAACAGACACACACACATACACACATACACACACACACACACAGCACAACACAATACAACACAACACAAACACACAACACACAAATAACACACACACACACACACACACACACACACACACACACAATATCACAAATACTTAAAAGATCATAATTATATTAGAAATTTTCATATTTGTGATCAAATAACTAGCCTGAAAATCTTCTAATTCTTCCTTTTTATGCTGCTAAAACAATAACTTATTTATATGATTTTATAATAACATTCTATTTCGTTTGCTATGGTTATTACTTTAAGGATGATTAACCCTATTTCCTACCTAAGGATAAACCCTAATGATATTTCCTTCTAAAAAAATATTTATGGGCCCTGGATACTAACAAAAGGTTCAATCAAAATTATTTTTAATCTTAACAGTGAATTTATTTTTCAAAACAGATTAAGTGAAGCATGAATATAATTCATTTCAAATCCTTATTTTAAGTACATTAACATTATTTCAAACATTTCATTTATGTAGCCTGACATTTCTGCATGACCCTAAATTTTGTTTATTTCTAACTGGCTTTGTATATATTGGATTTATAACTGATTAACCAACTGCCCTAATTCCTATCAAACAACTAACCATTTAATTTTTAAATTACAAGAACATAATTAGATACACATTTTCTATAACCACATTTATTTCTAAATCAAAAACCCTCTAGATATAATATATATTTTAAATAAAGAAATTGCCATCAGTTTAGTTCCCTAGAAGTAGCACAATTATATATGTTAAGGTTCCTCTTTTACCTTTATTTAAGGTTGAAGTGATTATTTCAAATTTTGACTATTTCTAAACGTTTCTTTACATCTGACTAGTTTAATACCGCCATCTTGGTTTTATGACGTAAACCAGTATGGCGTCGTATTTGTCTCAGGCCTTATTTGTTCTGCCAAGATATAGCCACTATACTCAAAAACATGTTTTCATGAAAGTTGACTTCAAAAGAAATTTGTTTATTTTCCATTTCAACCTCAAAAAATTGAACTTTATAATTATTTGAAAGACATAAGAAAGCTCTAACCTTTTGAAACTGGAGCAGGTTCCAGCGTCCTTGTAAACGTTGGTACAAGTTTGTTGCAGACCTCTCAGGTTGTTTTAGACGATCTACTTTGTGATCCGATTGAGTCCTTCTCTATGTATTATTTTGAGTTAGTTATCGCTCTTCTGCCTCCATTCTTTCTTTAGTGTTTACGTGTTACCGCAAATTTAGCTTTCAAAATTCGAAAGTTCTTTATTTATTACAAGGTTATAATTTCACTATCTTTATACTTTTTTTATCTATGTCAATTCATTTCCGGCTTAAGGCTATAATTTTAGAATTTCGATTTCTTTAGAATTTTCTCAAACCGACAATTTAAAACATTTAAATCTGACCTTGGTAACTTGAAAATTAGTCATTGCTCTGCTTCTACATTAGAAATACAAATTTCACTGCCTTTTTTTTACTGACTTCAATAATTAGGAAACACAACACAATTCCATGTTAAAAAGACCACATTTAGAGAGTAAAATCCATACAATGGTTGGGAAACTCACATATCAGGCTACCAGGCTACCACTACAAACGAACTTAGGCCATATGATTCTTCTACACTTTATTTTAAAAAGCACAGCGAGTTCGAAACGACTTTCCGGGTTAACTACTCATACGACGCTAAAAACTGCCTTCGTTGTCTTCGGCTTCCCTTTCTGGCTACTCCTCATCTGCTGCTGAGACTTCCTCCAATCACAAAATTCTTAAGATACGTTGTGACCTATCATACGATATATTCTTGCTGGTATTTTCCAATGCCAATGGTCTTCCTAGCTGCATTTTCGCTTCCTTTCACTGTTTATATTCTACTTCTCTTCCAAATGAACAAAACAGTCCCTTCTTTAGAATGGTTTTTCTTTACACATTCTTGTTAATAGGTATTTGGATAGGGCATGATATTTGTAGTTAAATCCTGTTTGTTTAGAATTTACGATTAAAATTTTAAATTTTTAAATTGTATATATATAATTTTACATATATATAATTATAATAATGTATTAGATTAAAAAAAAAGTCAACACGGCAATAACACAAAATGACTGAAAGTTATATTTCTTGTTACAAAAATGTCAACGTGTTCTATTGGCGTTCGTTTTGCATTTTAAGGCTCTGCTTCATTTACTTTATTTGAATTTTTTGCTGTAATTTTGAAGTTCTGGTTTGATTGTTTACTGGATTTTTCTGCCTGGTCGGCCTTTTTTTACTGGTCGGCTCTACTTTTATTCACTAAAATTGTGTTTCACTGATGCTTCGTCCGTCTTCTTCCGCACATCCCGGGAGGAAATCTTTCTGTCAATGTTTCACATCGCGTAAGAATTTATTGTTAGTCTTTGAATGCAGGTAAACTTCAGTCACCTCAGTTCTGTTTTACTCAAGTTTGTTAATATCTTGCGTTATTGTTTGCTACAAACCCATTTTGCAAACGGCGTAGTTCCGTTCCCCGGGATGTACGTGTGCGGTGCACGGACGCGGGTTGGTTACATCCCATAAATTTTGATGATAAGGCCGAAACGGTGCCGATCCTAGGCCGGCGTCAAAGCAAGAAGAATTTCGATGACTCTGGTGGCAGCTAAATCAGAATAAACAGATTTATTGTAACTTCGTATCATGTATTTTTCTAAATTACTTATTTTAAAAATATTTATTCCTTTTATTTAATCTAAATTGTATGGAATTAAAGTGCATCACACTTGATAAATTTTACGAGCACACCGCTTTTTCATATATTTAGTACAAATTAATTTTTATGTACAATGATTTTTCTATAGCTGCCCAGACTGAAGTACACTATGTTATACAGTTGCGCTGATTCCGAGTTTCTATTCCAGGAGTCGTTGATTGTAATGGTATCTAGTGATAGTCGATACTCGATTCTGCATTGATTAAAGCGCCGATTCCGATTCCTGTTTTTTTAATTGTTAAAATAAGTGAACTGTGTAATATATTGGGAAAATAACTAATCATCAACTGTGTCTTATTTATGTATTAGTTGGTTTGAATGAATTTAAACGCAAATTGTGATCACAAAAATATTATTAATATTTGTAACGAACTACAACAAAGACGATAGCAAGCACTCATGGTCCGTTTATTTGTCATTTTTATCCGATATATTTGTCATGCTTTCAGATATTCCTATTCATAATCATAACAAACAACATTTTGTGCAGCCTATTACATTAAAACAGAGTTTTCAAAAGGCTTCACTATATTGTAGGCTAAATTATTATTAGAGAATATCATGGAGGCATATATAACAAGAAAAATCGAGAATTGACCTAAATATCTAGAATCGAAAGAAAAGGTTTAGAATCGAAATTGGTAACGGAATCGAAACGTTTAGGAACCGTTCCATCCCTACTATATTATAATAGGTTTTTTTCTCCTGAAAAGTACAACAATATAATGTTTTACGGGGCTGGGGGAGGGGTATGAAAATTATATGACATACGGCACAGTACTGACATAGGTCGAGAACCCCTCAAATGGTTTTTTGGTATTGTTAGTGCGTCATATCCGGATTGTTTAACTTTGAAATAGCTGTGAACGTTTCTTTCTTATCACGCCAATGAAGCAGGCACAGTGTAGCGGCTTCAACAAAGTATGAAACGGCACTAGAAAATTGGCATCCTTAGTGAAAGTGACAGGTACGGAGCTTACAATTTCTCCAAAATTATGAATTCAAAGGACAGATTCAACTCCTCTCACTACACCTGGACCTGGACTTCAACATGTAATAGTTTTGCATTTTGTACTTTAATTAAAACTAAAGCACCTCTTGAATGTACTTGTAAAAAACTTGTGGTAGCATCAAATTTATTATCCATACGTAAGAATGGTTTTCCCCTTAAAGTGAGTGGGTAGGCAAACCATGGAATACTTACTAATAAGTAATATAACTCCAATTATTTTGCGTGTAATCTACAATTTAAGTTTAAGAATTTGAGAATTCCTGTCAATGTAGCGACCGATGAGGGGGTCTTTGAAAACATTTTGTGGCGAAGCACTGCCAAAAACGAATTTGTTTAGGTATTCTTGTAGAGCCAAAAATTAAAATAAAAACATTTTACGTTTAGGTTCTGTTACAAGTATATATTATTTTATTTCCAATTTAATTGCTTATTTATAGATATTCCTCTAAATCCATATGATTGCTAAAGGTTTATGATTGTTCCCTCAGAAACGACGCTACGGCAATATAAAGCATTCTATAGAGTTATCGTAACAACATATTCGAATAAGAAAGTTCAGAGAAGAAGAATTTAAAATCGTCTCAACACATTTGTAGTAAAAGTGTCTGGAACAATCGTAGACTAGACTGGAACAATCAAATACAAAACCAGTCACATATTTTTATATTTTGTCTCCACGCCGCGACCTGCAGGGTGTAGAAGTTATCGTCCAACAATGATGCACGAGTGTAAACATCTTTTTAAATAATTTCGTAAGCTGAATCTTAAAAGAAGATTGTGGAAGCTTGGAATATCGTACAGAGCTGGGAGACGGCTCGTAGGAGCAGAGGAAAAATAGGGGTTTTCATAGGACTTGGGGGGGGTTTAAATTGCAATCAAAAACACCTGAGTATGATTTGTAAATGAATATTATAACCAAACGCTTTCACATAAAATATAATTTACAAAAAAAAATTTACTTTGAAAAATTGAATTATATGAAATTCAATTTGTATTTAAAAATAAAATTATACAAAAGTTTAAAATTTGTATAAATATGAATACAGGCATTTGCCCCTACATGCCCCTAGTTAATGTTATATATTCCAAATTTCCGCTTTAACCATTTCCACAAAATGAATTTCATATACTTGAGTATTAGACATTTTGTCTAAATAGAGTAATATAAATGCAAGGTATATTAGACATTGACAATTTTTGTGAATAAGAAGTGCAGGATTACCAGAGGTTAAGGGCGTATGTGACGTAATAATGTGCAAGGCTAGAGCTAACTTTACTCCCTTAGGACACCTTTAGGCCACAAACCCTATCCGACACGTTGTGACGTATGTACCAGAACTTCCTAAGGAAATAATTAGGAAACGTTTTCAGTGTATAAATGTATTGATAAAGTAAATCTTACTCGAGAAAACGTCTCTCTTTCTTCGGCGCAAGACTCCACACTTTGTCGAGTGTTGACAATAGATTAGATTTTGTTGTTATTAATAATTTACTCAGAAGATTCAATAAATAAAAAAAGTAAACCGTATAAATTTAAACATCAGCCCCATTTATTCACGAAATACAACGCATAAAATTCACTTACACCGTTCACCCCTGCTATTAACTAACATTTTATTTAGCATAAAATAATTTACAAAATAATGTATATTGATTTAGAAATTTAAATAAAAAGTTTTTTGTAACTGACCAACATACAATTTAGTGTATTGTTTTATTTTAATAAGTAATTTTGTTCGTTGCTTACCTGAAATGACCCTGTTCTTCAAGAGATTTAGAAAAGGTTGTGTCGAAAGGGGTAATTTCGAAGATATGGTCGAGACAAAGAACATGTAAGCGGGTAGACATTCATTTCAGCATTCTGTGAATAGAAAATAAATATTAAAAATAAATTTAAATTCAGATCAACAGTTCTTCAATACATATTTATGTAAAGTTTTTTAAATGTTCGTCTGGACTATGTAAACCAGCGCAACACAACATTTCTTATACAAAAGTGTAAAGTCATTGTGATTGTAACAAGTAATTGTCATCCTAAAATGTTCCAAGAAACAGGATCTTCACTCCGTTACACTTTACAACACTCTTCTCGGGTACAATATAAAACATAACACTATCATCATGCGTTCATGATAATGCCAAATACCCCTCAAGTTCTTACACTGGTTGCAAATTGTCTCGCGCTGTAAAAGTACGCTATGCTCTGATCAGGTGTTGCCATCATCGCGGAGCGTTGCAGGCAGAGAACATAATAACTAAATACAATAAAACTCCCGCTTATCCGACATAATGGGGGCGAAACCTTTTCGGATGAGCCATGCTAAGTATCCTAAAGTATATTTTTTCAAGTAAAACCCATAAAACCTTTTCTAATGTTAAATATCACAGTAGTTGTATTTTCTAACAAAACCTCCCGCATCTCCCCTCACGTTTACCGTGTTGGGGTAAAAATCACGTAACAGTCCTATTTGACCTATTTAACCCGGGTTTCGTTTACGGGAAGTTCAGATGAAACGAGGCTGTACTAACGAACACCAACACACAGTCAATAGTTAATTCTTCAGTGAGTTAAGTTGCAAAGCCATCGTAAGTGAGTATAGCTAATATAACACGTAAACTTCAAGAATACGGTTAAAATTATAACTATTTACTAACACTATATTCACACTGGTTTAGACAGATTAGTTATAGCTTGGACTATTCACTGAACTAATTAGTTTAAATGAATTCATCAGAGAGACTCGCCCATGATGAAGACTGTCTTTTTATTAAAAATAGTTTCTTACTCAACCAATGAAATAATTTCTTTCAACCCTTAGTGGATGGCAATTGATGTTAATACAGCTTTTTCTAATATTTATTTATTATTTAAATTTGTAAAAGTTGATGTTTTGGAGGCGTTTAAACTGAATAACTAAGTGTTTGAAATTCAGCCCTTAGGCATTGAGATGACAATCCCATAGCTAGAAATTCAATACATAGGATGTATATGTAATTATAAGAGAAAGGTTCCTTGCAATAATGAAGCATTACAAGAGGTGGATAGAGTGATAAGTTATAGACCACCATCAGCTTCATAAATTAGAAACCAAATAAAAGAATTCATATAAACAGTAACCAAACAAAAATTATAGTCCATAATCATATAGTGTATAGGAAGGAAATTCAAAATTGCAAAGAAATTCGATTTCTATTTCGCCAATATAGTGATTCTGATCTCTTTCTCTCTCTCTCTCTCTCTCTCTCTCTCTATATATATATATATATATATATATAAACCGTATATATACATATATATATATATATATATATATATAAATTTATAATAATTGTAATTATAAATTAAAGTATCGCTAAATTAAAATATTTCTTTGTTAAGCTCAGTAGGAATGACTTTACAAATTTTTTTCTCTATATTGTGCTTAATATTGAGATCACTACCGTGTTAAGATTATATATATTCCGATGGCATGCGGCAATATCCCACAGGTTGTACCTTCGTCACAGATAAGTCGCAAGAGTACATCCTAAACAGCTAGGAGTTACTGAAGGCAATAATGCTCAAGGCTAGTCTATAAACGTATACGGCATGATATAGAGTCTCCGGCTTGGTGTGCTCCCATACAAGCTGAGAGAGCTTGTGCTGGGTTCCTAAACTTATTTAGTATAAAGTAAAATAATTGCTCACCTCCACCAGATGTCGTTCCAAACCACGAAGCTGAAATGTCGCTTCTGAAAAATTACAATATAATTTGTAAACATTTACTGTAGTGAAAATGATAAATAGATAATATTAGATAGATATTCAGTAACATAGATGGTAATTAAATAGATAAATGAATATTTATATCTGTAAATAAAAATAAAATTATTTACATTAACCTTTCCTATGCAATGTCTATTGGAAGTTGTATAGAAATGCTTACATGAGTAATGAAGTTTACTTAGGATGTAGGCTACTACAGGATACTTGATTCTAAGGGAATGAAATTAATACACAGCTGACTGTTTTTTAAAATGACAGATTTAATTCAAGTTTGAGTTCAAAGTTGTAAAATTTACAGGTAGCTATACATAAATTAAGTTGTCCAGCTCTATTTTGTCGATATGCATCATAACTCTTATTATTATTCTTTCTACTAATAAAATCTTATAAAATTGCACTTAATTGTCTTAAGGCGTGTATAGGTTACTGCCCTTGGTTTGATAAAATTTATATTTGAAATTATTTTTCAAAGAAATTAATGAAAAGTTTATAAAACTTAATATTTTATACTTTAAAGAGTTGGTTTTGAATTTAAGATAAATGAATAGTTTTAGTTGTTAACAAATTATCTCTAGCATTGTTTCTTGTTTCAATTCACTTGATCGCCCAGCCACTTACTAATATTTCTCTTATTTTACTTCACTCTCCTATTCTAGAATTGCTTCTATACAGCAAGTAAAATTTATTTCCCCTCACTAATTTCACTTACTACTTTTATTTAGCGAATTTACTTCTTTTCATTTTAATTTAGAACTTGTTCCAAAAATACCCAGACGCCCCCCCCCCGCTCGAGTACTGGAGTTTGACTAACTCGCGTTTCCTTTGGATAGTTTCCATGTGGGTTTCATCCTCTTCTAATTTTATTGGCTACCTTATGCCGCTAATTTTTCTTTTGTCTTATCAGAACGAATAGTGCTTCGCTTTACCTTTGGCTTCGGTGGGAAATTCTGTAAATTTCTCAAGCTGCAGATGTTAGTTGGACTTGCTTTTTATGCATTTGTAGAGAGTTTTCTCCATAAATCGCAGGGTCTCTCGATGACGAACGTAACTCTCCTCTCCAGTGATAGAGTGCACTTTCCTTACTAAGTAGTCTTTCGAAGTATATTATTACTTATGGTATACCTCTACGCGCAGCAGCCCTTTTTTGGCGAACGTTCTACAACGGACTGCCCTTTGATAGACAGCGACAGTTTGCTACAATCTCTCACAGTTCAAATATTTTACAAACATTTTTCCTAATGTAAGGAACAAATAAAAGTAACTTACAAAACGACTGAGTCCTGTAGAACGCAGGGACTTCAATCTTTAGCGGAAATAGTGCGGAATCACTTGTAGAAAATATTGCAGCATTTTTATAAACTATTTCCGCTTTCTCTTCTTCATCGTCTTCAGGAATCACCTCGAGAATAGGAACAAACTTTATTCTCGGGTATGCGCTTGACAAATAGCTGAGCATGTCCTCATTGAAAACTACTGTAAAGGTAGAAATTTGAATAAATCTTGTCAAATAATATGATATTTATAAACAATATAAATACGATAATAAACTGTCAGGTAATAATAAAGCCTGCATACATGCATATTGTGATATGTATAATTATTGGGCACTATGTTGATGAATTTTTAAAAAAATAATTTTATTCTACATCATAGCTAATGTTTTTAGTTTTCATAGTTTCATAAAGTCAGGTTCGTAAAGCGTAGAATTATATACAGACAAACATACAGGTCGAGTTTTATAAGCTGGTATTTGACTCTTAAAATAAATTTAATAATATAAAAATAAATTGAATTTTGTAGTCCATTACGTTTGGTGAATCTTATTAATCACTTAAACAATAGTTTACGACTATCCGGACTACCCGAACAGACACACAAAAACACAAAGTACAAACATATTAAACGAACAAATACAATACAAATCACACACACTCTTTGATACTATCGAAATCCTACCTATGAAACCGCCACCGCTTGACCCGACCTCTCCAAGCAAAAGGCACGGGAGAAGATCGGCACATAGCGATCGAAAACGTTCTGTCTCAGTAAGTTTTAACACATTTACTAAATTTAAAGTTCGGATGGTTATAAACTGTTGTTTAAGTGATTAATACAATTAAAATTATGTATGGTACATGAGTGTGCTAATGGTTTAAATCTCATATTTTAATTAACATATTATTTATACAGTAAATTTAATACTTTGTCTATAGTTTCATTAAACGTCATGTATTTTCTCCTAGAAATATAATACGGTAGTAGTAGAATCAAAGGCGGAGACTTACGAGAACCACAAAATAAAAATTCTAAATCTGGCAGCCGTAATATGATGCTATAATATTTGAATATATTCAAAAGAACACGCATGGGATGAGGATCCCAATATTTAGCATAAACCCAGCAAATATTGTAAACTGAACAAATAGACGAGTTTGGAACAGCCCATAAAACTATTTAAATAAATTAGTGGATTTTAATAAAACTACTAAATTACTTTATTTCTAGGTAAAGTTAAAACAACCTAATAATAATTACCTCCCCTTTCCTTCCTCTTCTTTGCACCAAAGCAGCACGTGACTGGAACAAGACAAGAAATTCTTTTATTAAAGCTAGAGTTTTACTAGTTATACAATATCGGTTGTGCCATTCTTAACGCTCACATAGACACAAATTATAATTTTGTAACTAGGAATTACGAAGTATCAAGGTATCAAACGAAATTATATTGAAATATAACAGTTACAATTAAATATAAGTGATATGACAAAAATATTTAAGCATTTATTGAATTTGGGGGGGTCCTTGTCAATGTAGTGACCGATGCCCTCAGTGGGTCATTGAAAACAATTTGTTGGTAACAACTGGCCAATGTGTATGGGAGAGAGGGGTTAGCCTATATATATGAGAGAGAGAAAGGGGGGTAGAGAATAATGGGTTCCACTAACAGTGCTTTAACATTAACAATTAATATACATAGGCCTAAATATAAGTCTCCATTTGTAAATCAAATATAATGAATAGATTCATATACTTTAGCTAATAGAAATAAATACACGACCAATAAATAAACTAATTCTAGAGTACACTGATGGGTCATTTATATAGTTTTATTAGATATTTATGTAATAAGTTATTTTTTTCTGATAAAAAGAACAATATGCACCTTTTTAGTAATAAGTTGGAAACGTCTAAATGTAGCACTTAACCAAAGGAAAGGTTTTTTACTATATTTACCTACAAAAAACTGTCCCAAGTACAATTGCTTCTACTTTGGCTTTTTTTCAGCCCGGTTAAATGTTGACGTCACACACGCACACGCGCACGCGCACGCGAACGTGCACGCGCACGCACGCACGCACGCACACGCACACACACACACACACACACAAACACACACACTCATACACACTCACACACACATACACACACACACACGCACGCACGCACGCACGCGCGAGCGCGCACACGCACACACACACACACACACACACACATATACATATATAATGTTTAATTCGACTGTAACAGTGGTTTATTCGTAATTAAAGAGATATACCGTCTAGAGGGCACGAATATATAGTGATAAAAGCAAAATTAGGGTAAATAAATTGATTGAAACTTACAAAGTCTCCAAAAGGTTTTAAGCTTCATATTTTTTCTTTCAAACTAAGAAAAAATTATTCAAAATGTCCTTAGGAAACCATGGTAATGTAAATACAGTGTTTGTTTAATTGTTGTACGATTTAATATAAATTGTAATATAAATATTATTGTCCTTTTATATTTACATATTTAGTTATTATTGAATTTTTATAGGGTCGAAAACTTTTGAAGAACGTAGCCCATTCCCAATGTATGTTTTAATATTCAAAAATAAACCACTACAGACCTGGTTCTAACGGAGAAGCTCCTCAATTGGAGTGAGGCATAGGCCTTACGTTCCCCTCAAATCCCTCGGGAGCTTCTCATATTCAAGTGATACTGGGTCTACCCGGCATCATCCAATATATAACCGCAATGACTGATGGTCATCTGCATTATAAATGCTAACAACCGCTCTGCCACTGGATGGTCCCACGTTTGCATGGATGCATAGGCTTTAGGTTCTCTCAAATCAATCGGGACCTCCAACTAAAATGTATATATTAAATATAACCAATATGAGGTATTTTTAAAAGAATAAATCCTACCATGCATAAAATCCATTGTACATCCTCCGAATTTCGGATAGTCTTAAATCGAAAAGTAGAGTGTTTGAATATAAAACATAAAGCATAGGAGGAACCATAGAATGCAGCAGGACAGAGTATTATCTCTGAAATCATGTATTTTAGGACTAAAAACTAAACAAAATTACCAGTTTTAAACTTGCACTATATAGAGAATAACCAGCCTATTTAAGCATTTACTTATGTATTTACACATTTATATTCGCCCTTCAAGTGAGTGACAAGAGAATCTGCGAAACCAAAGTGATTAAGATTCAGGATGGTGCGTATTAGGGAAATACGATTTCTATCTGTAATTAGGTTTCTCTATTCTCACACCTAAAGAAGTATCAGAACTGTCAGAAACAAAAAGCTTTAAAACTGACATTAGCAAGAAAAATACTAACTACTAAACTGATATCAATACCCCCCCCCACAATTACCATTTGTAAATATAATAAAGTGAACTAGATAAAGTGAACCGATTGAAATACTTTGGCCAATGGTAAAAAAATACACATCAACTAATTCTAAAGTAATTTACTGTGGCACTTATTTAGTTGTAATAATTTAATATTGCGATGTTGTTTTATGTATAATAATATGTAGGCCTACAATGTGCACATTTCTATCAACAAGGTAGAAACCTTGGAAACATACCGTTTAACCAAAGCTTAGGCCTACATGAAGTAGATATGCGGACCTTCGGGAGAGTAAATGTCGACATCAGGTATACCTATTAGTTTTTAGGCCTAACCTGACTTTCCCAATGGTTTATTTTTGATTGCCGTCATATATCGTCTAGGTGTCTGGGATGTATTTTGTTATAACTAAAATACTGGCAATTAATTTGATTAAAACTTACTAAGACTCCAAATGATTTTATGCTTCATAATTTTGCTTTTAGTCTAACACAATATCGCTCAATATGTCTTCAGTAAACCATGGTAATGTAAATGTAGTGTATGCCTTATTGTTGTACGTTTTTTATTGGGTACAGTGATATAAATATTTGTGTAATTTTAATAATTACATAATGATTTAGTTATTACGGAAAGTTTTTGAAAGGTCGGAAACCTCGAGAAAACGTAGCGCTCTGCCAATGTCCGGCTTGAAACTCAAAATAAGTCACAACCGAAAGCTCTCGTTCTGTAGCAGTCTCATAGCAATCAGGGTGAGCGACGGCCCTTTTGATGCCCTCATATCCCACGGGAGATATTTCTGTAAACCCGTTTCTGTCAAGCAGAACACTGCACTATCTCTTGAAGTCAAATACATTAGAAATACTGGCTAACAACTACCCTGATATGGAATGGACCAAATTTTACAAGGACGGATCTACCACGATAGAGTCCAGCGGAGCTGGATTCTATACAACCTTCGTCGAAGCCTTGTTTCCAAAAGGTTTACCACTTTAAAGTGGAAGTTTCAGCCATTTGTTATGCCTCAGAAAAGCTTTCAACTAGCATCGATAGAAGTAAATTGGTCTTTCTTTCTACTTCAGAGTTGCAGGCTATTTCTATTACCTCATAAAAGACGATCCCGTCGCAAGGTTCAAGGAGACCATATTCCAACTTTTACGCAAACAAGAGATTGTTTTATAATGAATTAAGCAGACAAACACGCTTAACCTTGCTATAAACGTTTTCAAGGAAGTCTCCTTTTACGTTAACCAGCTTCATTCAACTCTATAAACGGTCCCAACATAGATTGGACTTCGCAGATTCCTCCTCCTGTCCTCTCTGTATACGAATTACGGGTAACCATCTGGCCATCTCCAGCCCTTGTATCCCTTCGATACAATGATAAAGCCCTCACAACAATGTTTGTGTTTCAGTTCCCTGACGCAGAGCTACACATGCTCTTCACTTATTCCAACAAATCAAACTAAATATTTGTCTTCCTGTGCCCATTTATTTAATTACAACAAAATTTCCACTTCGTTTATTTTATTTTTATTAAATTGGAAGTCTTGTTAAATTATATTTTGCTGTTATACTACCAACATCGCACATCAGACAATATGGCACAAATATTTCGTTTTTAAGAGAGCCATCTTCGTCCTATTGATGAAGACAAACTTATACACGGATATTATTTTGTGAGAGAGAGAGTGAGAGGGAGAGAGAAAGACAGGATAGCAGAACGAAGCATTGAAGGGAAAGAGACGGAAATACAGAGTAAAAAGAGGAGAGAAGGCGAGGGATTGAGGAGAGAGAAAGAAACAGTAATATGGAAAAAGAGGAAAGAAGAATAGGAAGAAACTGGAAACACAGACAAAGACTGTTTCTTAGTAGTGAAATGTGTTTTTGTTTTCCAAAAACACTCTTTCCAGAATATGAGACAAAATACGTATTTGTAGAAACGTGTATAAAGAGACCTACAAGAAAGAAATATTTGTCGAGAGTATGTAGTGAGAAGAATACTTGGTGAAAGGAAAATGATAAATGCTTGAAAATAATTGAAAACTGGATTAATTAAAAAATGGATAAAAGGGACACAAGGTGAAATAGCCCAAGTGCTTCGATACAAAGGCTTTTGCTAATAGATGATAAATAGCTTACATTCCTCCAACTAATAAACTAAAACTAGAGCAAAACAGTTGTCAACCTTAATTTAAAAACTGAAACAAAATGCGTTATTTAGTTTTATTGGCTAAAACACTATGTACATTTCCGGTAATAAGGTGGGAACATCCAAAGATTTACCCGAAACATAGGCCTACATAAGGCTCTAGTTAGGCTGTCTTAGCAATTGCAAGTGCCGGCAACCTCAGATAACCTAACCTTACTTCCACCATGGGTATTCGTACTTGACACACAAAGCCTGTAGGATAAGAATGTATTTTGTTGTGAGTTAACATTTCCTTAATTAAGTTAACAAATACTCACAAAGTTTCCAAAGGTTTTTAAGTTTCATATTTTTTGTTCTTTTTCTAACAAAATATAATAAAAAATGGCCTTACGTAACCATGGCTATAAATGAGGTTTATTCTTGATTGTTGTAAGGTTTTAATTAATAATATTAATAATATTTACATGTAAACATTTATTTTATAATATTTTATTTTTATAAATTCTTTTAATTTTAAAAAGATATTATTTCTATTCGAATAGACGATGTACTTCTTCTTCTCTCTCTCTCTCTCTCTCTCTCTCTCTCTCTATATATATATATATATATATATATATATATATATATATATATATATATATATATATATATATATATATATATTCTGCGTCACAACTCTTACCTCAGTATAAGCATAATTTCTTTACGGTGTGGTGTTGCTTACCAGTGGTGGCACCAACAACAAATCTCCCCCTTATTTCTCGACGATATTGTAAAGGAAAACGAACAAGAAAAGAAAGAAGCAAAAAAACCAATCTATAGACTAGCATCACTATAACTGTAATGCAAAATACAAGATAGAAAATCACTTCTGTACTAACTGATATATACATATATATATATATAAAGAACAAAAGCCTAAATACAAATACAAGAATTATAATTGAATTTACAATTCAAAGCTTTTCGTTGGCTAACAGTACCAACATCATCAGGAATATTAAACAATTCAATATTTAATTGTTTAATATTCCTGATGATGTTGGTACTGATAGCCAACGAAAAGCTTTGAATTGTAAATTCAATTATAATTCTTGTATTTGTATTTAGACTTTTGTTCTGTATTAATACACAAGAAAACATACTGCGATATATATATATATATATATATATACATACTGCCTCACAGCTCCTACCTTAGTATGAGGTGTGGTGTTGCTTACGAGTTTTGTGAATATTGGAAAATGGGGTACCAACAACAAACCCACCCCTTATGCAGAAACATTTCTCGACCATATTCTAAAGGAAAATGAACAAAAAAAAGACAGAAGAAAATAACCAATCTATAGACTTGCATCATTCTAACTGTAATGCAAAATACAAGACAGAAAAATAACTTCTAGGCTTTTAAAAAGTGATAGCAACAGTTTTTGAGATGAACGGGTTTGATCCATGATTTTTATCTTCGGCCAAACTCTTTGTCAAAAAGTGTGGAAAACCTTTTTTGATAAATATGAAGAAACCAAATACGAGGATTCGTTCGTTTCCAGCTAAGGAGTGTAACATCGGCATCGAAAAAGTGGAAGCACGCTACGGGTGCCTTCTCCAGTGGTTTAAACTGGAACTAACCCTTATAGGTCCGCGGGCAATGTCTTAGGGGTCAGTGAGATGTTACTGATACTAAAATATTTATATTTAACACATTCACTGCGGCCGTTTCCGACCGTTGGATTCATCGAGAGGCTTTGGTATCCTAGACTGCCTGAAGTGTTGCATAAAACTCTCAATGAGTATTGAGATTTACTTAGACATTTCTTGGCTTTGTGTGACTGCTTACTCAGCTGTGTTTGAACATTTGAAGGTTTTGATTCTATGCTTACAAGGTAATAATATAGATACGTTCAAAGTTGAAGACAAGGTCTGTTCTATGGTTTAAAAATGTCTGTTGTGGGCAACAAAGGTTGATAAATGTTCTCTTACAAATATTTCCACAATAAAAGAGTTTTTGGAGTCTTCTGATGAAAACTTAATAAAACAAATAAAGCAAAGCATAACTGACCACCTTTAAAGTTTAGCAACCTCTTTCAGGGAATACTTTCTTGGACCAGATCCTAATGAGAGTTGGATTAGAACTCCGTTCTGCTTCTCTAGAATAAAAAAGATTCAGAGTCTTTCAGAAGAGGAAAAAGATCGACTTGAACTGACCGATAGTGGCACACTAAAAAATGTTTTTAATAGCAACAACATTGAAGAATGTTGGTTGCCAGTACAAAAAGAATACAAAACACTTAGCAATAAAGCAATGAAGTTAATACTACATTTTCCAACTACCTACAGATGTGAACTTGCATCCTCGACTATGTACTTCATGAAAAATAAATATAGGAATCGGCCTGATATGCAGTATGACGTCAGAGTAAAAGTGTAAAGTATGGAGCCTAACATTTCTGAAATCATAAACTCAAAGGACAGATTCAACTCATCTCACGGAAATAATTGTTAAGATATGATTTGTTGCAATTATAACAGACTTTTGATTTTTGTGTTTACTTCATTAACTCCTTACTTCAAGCAAAATATTAATATAAATAGGTTCAATACATTTCGCCTGGACCTACGAACTTTAACATGTAATAGTTTTATATTTTTACCTTTAAAAAAAATAAAACTTCTTGAATGTACTTGTAATAAACTTGTGGTAGGATCAAATTTAATATTCTTATATAAAAACAGTTTCCACCTTAAAGTAAGTGGGTAGGCTAACCATAATTGACTTATTAATAACTAATATAATTATTATTTGTGTGGTTTACAATTTAGGTTTAAGAATTTGGGGGGACCTTGTCATTGTAGCGACTTATGCCCTCATTGGGTCCTTGGAAACAACTTGTTGGTAACCACTGGCCTACACGCCTACGATTACCTTATAGAAATGTAATTTAAGGTAAAGCTGAAAATAAGGTTTCCTAGGGATATCTTTTGTATTTATTCAGTTTTAGCAAACCTTTTTTTACATTCCAGATGACCTATTACCTTCGTGTACATATATGTGTCTATATAGGAGGGAAGAAGAGAGAGAGAGAGAGAGAGAGAGAGAGAGAGAGAACAATGGGTTCCACTAACAGTGCTCTTACCATAAACAATTAATATACAATTAATGTATACATAAATATACGTCTCCATTTGTAAATAAAATATAGTGAAAGGATTCATATACTTAGACTAATAGAAATAAATACACGAGCAATAAACAAACTAATTCTAGAGTACACTGATGGGACATTATATTGTTTTAATAGTTGTTTAGCAATGCGATAAGTTACTTAGTCTTGATAAAAAGAACAATATGTACATTTTCGGCAATAAGTTGGAAACCTCTAAATTTACCATTTAACAGAGAGCAAAGATGTTCACTATATTTACCTAGATAAAATTTAACTGCATTACTATTTAAGTACAAAATGTTCTAGTTAGACTATCCTACGCCCTATGTATATCTGAAGTCTAATTCGACTCTAACAGTGGTTTATTCGTAATTGACTAACTATACCGTCTAGAGGCCACGAATATATAGTGACATAAGAACAATTAGGATAAATAACTTAAATAGTACTTACACAGTCTCCAAAAGTTTTTAAGTTTCATATTTTTGTTTTCAAACTGAAAAAATATGATTCAAAATGTCTTTAGGAAACCATGGTAATGTCAATTCAGCGTTTGTTTTATTGTTGTACGAATAAATAACTACTGTAACATAAATATTTTTTATATTTTATTTTTACATATTTAGTTTGTATTGAATTTTTGTAGGGTCGAAACCTTTTGAAAAACGTAGCGCATTGCCAATGTTCGTCTTAATATTCAAAATAAACCCCTATAGGCCTGGTTCTCCCTGAGCAGCTCATCAATTAGGGTGAAGGATAG
>JBAIZL010000005.1:130233157-130385657 GCA_036971475.1 Prosapia bicincta
GTTTGTACTTACCTTCACGTTGTGTACAGAACTCCATTCCCCTTGCAGCCACCAACAACAAATGTTTGTTATCAAACGCGGAGGCCGTTATTTCACTTTGGGAACTTCTTTAATAGAGCTGTACAGAGAGTATATATGAGTAAAATGGTGCACTTCACAATTTACCCGTTAAAAAATACTACGAACAAAAAGAAGTTTTAGGTTAAAGTTAGGAACAAGAAATATTTTTAGTCAGAAACATAAGTGGAAAATACTCGGTGTTGGAAAAAGAACTGCCCAGTGAACGTGACGCTAATGGAAAAGTTGAAATAGGTTTATAATGGGTTTAATGGCAAAACAATAATGAAACATGCTTCACTGACTGTAAGCTGTATGCTGCATTAGAGGTCATGTGAACACCATTGCGTGCCTAGGAAGTAATAATTCTACATGTAAATTGAAATCAACTACCATTTAAACACTCTTTATCTACGGGAATAAAGGGTTATACCAGCAAAGTTCTGATTCCTCACACAAAGACAAGGAAGGTAGTTTACAAGATTAGGTTTCCTACAAGAAAATTAATCTACAATAAAAAGAATTTACACAAAAATGTAATATACAATAAAACGAAATCTACAAGAAAACTAATATAATAAAAAGCAATCTACAAGTTAGTGTTGTCTACAAGAAAAGAATGGTTATCTACAAGAAGAAGTAATTTATAGGAACATGTAACATAAAAGTAATCACAAATGCTATTTTAGTCGAGATTTGTAAAACCGTAGAATTATAGAAAAATAGCAACGAACAGAAAAGGTTTATTGTAAAATAAAAGATAAGAAGGCGACGCCGCTAAACGCGCGAGCCATGAGTCACTGGCCTTACAACTATCAATTATATAAGAGTGGTTGAAAATAAACTGAAAAGTTTACGAAATTTCACAAGATGTAGATTGATAAAATGCACTGATATACATGTTGGTTAAATATATATTACCACAATAACGCCTCACAAGTGTACAATAGATACGCCCTTGGCAGTAAGGCAGTTCTCATTAGGGAATACTATTGTGCTATAAAAGTACTGTTGCTATAGTAGGGTGAGGAACAGCACACAGCGTTAGTTCCAATATTGCTTATTGATTTGTCTTAAAGCCCATACTTTACCGTGTTATTATTCGTCTACGAATTGATAAACGTTTTTAGACTGACAAATGGTTTTGTACACACTAAACAACTATCAATACTGTGAAGTCTCAAGGTATGTGAAGTCGTCTCTTTAAATTATGTTGCAGCCTCTAAGTGAGTACATTTTATTATCTATGTTGTAAGTGAGGCCAAGCAATGATGTAACACTTTGCACGAAGGAATATCGGCTCAACTCAACACTTCGCTTTAAGCAAGACAGAAGACGATAGAAAGAAATGTTACTGTAGGCAATAATTTACAGAATTTCTACGTAAATGCTTTGAGTTTCTTCAATGCGTTACTCAGTTATTGATTATTATTTTAAAAAATCAAGACTGGTAGTGATACATTGTAAGAAAAAATAATTTTTAATAAGTGCGCCAAATTTACTGAACAAGGAGCCATTGCGTGGTTAAAATTCAGGTTGTGTCTCGACAAAAGCCATCCTACAACGCTAAGTCTATGGCCAAAAGAACCTATCGGGGTAAATATCAAGCTAGAAATGTTTACTTTATAGTATAATAAATTTACCTTCTCCATTCACTTGAGTTCAAGTTCTTTTATTTTCCAAGTGTAAACGTCTACAGGCACCCGCCATTTTCCTTTCCAGAGTAAAACTTTAGGTGCAGCTTGCGGCACGTGTAAACCTCTATTAGTTCATGCGTAGATCCTCATCTGGAACAAATAATTTCATTTAGGCTAAATAATGGCTTTCCTATAAATTTAGAGGTTATGTTTACATCGTTTTCAATGTTAATTCCTATAAATATAGAAATTATCTATATGCTAAATGCATATATTTAATACCTATGTATAGTTATTGGGAACTATGTGATGAAATTTAAATAGAAACTACAAACAATAATAAATAAAATAAAATCTAATAATTAAAAAAAAATTTAATTTTTTACCTGGACTAAAATCACAACCTACTGATATTTCTCAGCAAATTATAATTTATTGCCTGGTTATAAGGAAATATTGCACTCTATTTTGTGTTTTAATGCGTTTCCTTAAGGGAATTAGAGTGAGTACAATAAACTATAAGCCTGATACTATTGAACATAATTATTTTTATATTAATATTTTAAGTTATTAGATTGAAAAAGGAGATTTATCAGAATCCACCCATACAACTAAGCAGTATTTGTTAAAAACATCTGGAAAGTTTATATGCAAGTATTTCCGAAAGTAGACTAACACACACAAACAGACACACACACACACACACACACACACACACACACACACACACACACACACACACGCACGCGCGCGCGCGCGCACGCACGCACGCTCAGACACACATACAGGCACACACACAACACAAACACACAACACACAAACAACACACACACACACACAAAATCACAAATACTTGAAAGATCATAATTATATCAGAAATATTCATATTTGTAATCAAATAACTAACCTGAAAATCTTCTTATTCTTTCTTCGTATGCTGCTAAAACAATAGCTTATTTCTATGATTTTATAATAACATACAATTTCGTTTGCTATGGTTATTACTTTAAGGATTATTAACACTATTCATATCTAATTATAAACCCTTAATGATATTTCCTTCTAAAAAAATATTTATGACCCTGAATACTAAAAAAAAGGTTCAGTCAAAATTATTTTAAATTTTGTCCTATTTTTAAAGTTTCTTCTTTAGTTTTAACAGTGATTTTTTCCCAAAACAGATAAAGTTATGCATGTATGTAATTCATTTCAACCCCTTATTTAAAGTACATAAAAATTATTTCAAACATTTCATTTATGTTGCCTGACATTTCTGTGTGACCCTAAATTTTGTTTATTTCTAACTGGCTTTGTATATATTGGATTTACAACTGATTTAACAACTACCCTAATTCCTATCAAACAACTAACCATTTAATTTTTAAATTACAAGAACATAATTAGATACACATTTTCTATAACCACATTTATTTCTAAATCAAAAACCCTCTAGACATAATATATATTTTATGTAAACAAATTGCCATCAGTTCAGTTCTATAGAAGTAGCACAATTATATATGTTAAGGTTCCTCTTGTATTCCTGATACTTTTGTAAAAACCCCTTTATTTATTTACTTCTTAATTTGCAAAATGTTACAAACATTTTTACTCGTTATAATTTGTGTACTCATTTAAAACTACCTTTATTTAAGGTTGAAGTCATTATTTCAAATTTTGACTATTTCTAAACGTTTCTTTCTGACTAGTTTAATACCGCCATCTTGGTTTTATGACGTAAACCAGTATGGCGTCGTATTTGTCTCAGGGTTTATTTGTTCTAACAAGATATAGCCACATTACTCAAAAACATAGTTCATGAAAATTGACTTCAAACGAAATTTGTTTATTTTCTATTTCAACCTCAAAGGATTGAACTTTATAATTATTTGAAAGACATAAGAAAGCTCTAACCTTTTGAAACTCGAGCAGGTTCCAGCGTCCTTGTAAATGTTGGTACAAGTTTGTTGCAGACCTCCCAGGTTGTTTTGGACGATTTACTTTGTGATCCGATTGAGTCCTTCTCTCTGTATTATTTTGAGTTGGTTATCGCTCTTCTGCCTCCATTCTTTCTTTACTGTTTTACGTGTTACCGCAAATTTAGCTTTTAAAATTCGAAAGTTTTTATTTATTACAAGGTTATAATTTCAACTATCTTTATGCTTTTTTTAACTATGTCAATTCATTTCCGGCTTTTGGCTTAAGTTTTAGAATTTGGATTTCTTTCGAATTTTCTCAACCCGACAATTTAAAACATTTAAATCTGACCTTGGTAACTTGAAAGTTAGTCACTGCTCTGCTTTTACTTTCGAATTACAATTTTCGCTGCCCTTTTTTTACTGACTTCAATACTTAGAAAACGCAACACAAATTCTGTTAAAAAGACCACATTTAGAGAGTAAAATCCCTACAATGGTTGGGAAACTCACATATCAGGCTACCAGGCTACCACTACAAACGAACTTAGGCCATATGATTCTCTATGGCTACTCCTTCTCTGGTGGTGAGACTTCCTCCAATCACAAAATTCTTAAGATACGTTGTGACCTATCATACGATATATTCTTGCTGGTATTTTCCAAAGCCAATGGTCTTCCTAGCTACATTTTCACTTCCTTTCACTGTTTGTATTCTACTTCTCTTCCAAATGAACAAAACTGTCCCTTCTTTAGAATGGTTTTCCTTTACATATTCTAGTTAACAGGTATTTGGATAGGGCATGATATTTGTAGTTAAATCCTGTTTGTTTCGGATTTACGATTAAAATGTTTAATTTCAAAATTTTATATATTTAAATTTATAGGCCTATATATATATATATATACTTATAATAATGTATTACATTAAAAAAAAAAAAAAAAAAAAAAAAAAACACGGCAATAATACAAAATGACTTAAAGTTATATTTCGTGCTACAAATATGTCGACGTATTCTACTGCAGATTATTTTTGCATTTTAAGGCTCTGCTTCATTTAATTTATTTGAAATTTTTGTTGTAATTTTGAAGTTCTGGTTTGATTGTTTACTGGATTCACTTCCTTTCACTGTTTGTATTCTACTTCTCTTTCAAATGAACAAAACTGTCCCTTCTTTAGAATGGTTTTTTCTTTACACATTCTTGTTAATAGGTATTTGGATAGGGTATGATATTTGTAGTTAAAGCCAGTTTGTTTAGAATTTACGATTAAAATTTTAAATTTTAAAATTGTATATATATAATTTTACATACATATATACTTATAATAATGTATTAGATTTAAAAAAAAGTCAACACGGCAAGAATACAAAATGACTGAAAGTTATATTTCTTGTTACAAAAATGTCGACGTGTTCTATTGGCGATTCATTTTGCATTTTAAGGCTCTGCTTCATTTACTTTATTTGAAATTTTTGCTGTAATTTTGAAGTTCTGGTTCGATTGTTTACTGGATTTTTCTGCCTGGTCGGCCATTTTTTACTGGTCGGCTCTACTTTTATTCACTAAAATTGTGTTTCACTGTTGCTTCGTCCGTCTTCTTCCGAACATCCCGGGAGGAAATCTTTCTGTCAATGTCTTACATCACGTAAGAATGTATGGAAGGTTAGTCTTTGAATGCAGTTAAACTTCAGTAGCCTCAGTTCTGTTGTACTCAAGTTTGTTAATATCTTGGGTTATTGTTTGCTACAAACCCATTTTGCAAACGGCGTAGTTCCGTTCCCCGGGATGTACGTGTGCGGTGCACGGACGCGGGTTGGTTACATCCCATAAATTTTGATGATAAGGCCGAAACGGTGCCGATCCTAGGCCGGCGTCAAAGCAAGAAGAATTTCGATGACTCTGGTGGCAGCTAAATCAGAATAAACAGATTTATTGTAACTTCTTATCGTGTATTTTTCTAAATTACTTTTTAAAAATATTTATTCCTTTTATTTAATTAAATATTTAATTAAATTTTCCTTGTATGAAATTAAAGTGCATCACACTTGATAAATTTTACGACCACACCGCTTTTTCATATATTTAGTACAAATTCATTTTTATGTACAATGATTTTTCTATGGCTACATCGTCGCCCAGACCGAAGTACACTATGTTATACAGTTGCGCTGATTCCGATTTTCTATTCCAGGAGTCGTTGATTGTAATGGTATCTAGTGATAGTCGATACTCGATTCTGCATTGATTAAGTCGCCGATTCCGATTCTTGTTTTTTTTATTGTTAAAATCAGTGAACCTTGTAATATATTGGGAAAATAACTAATCATCAACTGTGTCTTATTTATGTATTAGTTGGTTTGAATGAATTTAAACGCAAATTGTGATCACAAAAGTATTATTAATATTTGTAACGAACTACAACAAAGACGATCGCAAGTACTTATGGTCCGTTATTTGTCACTTTTATCCGATATATTTGTCATGCTTTCAGTTATTCCTATTCATAAATCATAACAAACAACGTTTTGTGTAGCCTATTACAATAAAACAGAGTTTTCAAAAGGCTTCACTATATTGTAAGCTAAATTGTTATTAGAGAATATCATGGAGGCATATATAACAATAAAAATCGAGAATTGACCTAAATATCTAGAATCGAAAGAAAAGGTTTAGATTCGAAATTGGTAATGGAATCGTAAAGTTTAAGAACCGTTCCATCCCTACTATATTATAATAGGTTTTTTTCTCCTGAAAAGTACAACAATATAATGTTTTACGGGGCTGGGGGAGGGGTATGAAAATTATATGGCACAGTACTGACAGTTCGAGAACCCCTCAAATGGTTTATTGGTATTGTTAGTGAGTCATATCCGGATTGTTTTACTTTGAAATAGCTATGAACGTTTCTTTCTTATCACGCCAATGAAGCAGGACACTGTAGCGGCTTCAACAAAGTATGAAACGGTACTAGAAAATTCGAATCCTTAGTGAAAGTGACAGGTACGTAGCTTAAAATTTCTCCAAAATTATGAATTCAAAGGACAGATTCAACTCCTCTCACTACAACTGGACCTGGACTTCAACATGTAATAGTTTTGCATTTTGTACTTTAACTAAAACTAAAGCACCTCTTGAATGTACTTGTAAAAAACTTGTGGTAGCGTCAAATTTATTATCCATACGTAAGTATGGTTTCTAGCTTAAAGTGAATGGGTAGGCAAACCATGGAATACTTACTAATAAGTAAGATAACTCCAATTATTTTGCGTGCAATCTACAATTTAAGTTAAGGAATTTGAGAGTTCCTGTCAATGTAGCGACCGATGAGGGGGTCTTTGAAAACGTTTTGTGGCCAAGCAATGCCAAAAACGAATTTGTTTAGGTATTCTTGTAGAGCCAAAAATTAAAATAAAAACATTTTGCGTTTAGGTTCTGTTACAAGTATATATTATTTTATTTCCAATTTAATTGCTTATTTATAGAGATTCCTCTAAATCCATATGATTGCTAAAGGTTTATGATTGTTCCCTCAGAAACGACGCAACGGCAATATAAAGCATTCTATAGAGTTATCGTAACAACATATTCGAATAAGAAAGTTCAGAGAAGAAGAATTTAAAATCGTCTCAACACATTTGTAGTAAAAGTGTCTGGAACAATCGTAGACTAGACTGGAACAATCAAATACAAAACCAGTCACATATTTTTATATTTTGTCTCCACGCCGCGACCTGCAGGGTGTAGAAGTTATCGTCCAACAATGATGCACGAGTGTAAACATCTTTATATATAATTTCGTGAGCCGAATCTTAAAAGAAGATTGTGGAAGCTTGGAACATCGTACAGAGCTGGGAGATGGCTCGTAGGAGCAGAGGGAAAATAGGTTTTTTCATAGGATTTGGGGAGGGGCAATTTTTACATTGAAATGAAAAACACCTGAGTATGATTTGTAAACGAATATTATAACCAAACGCATTCACATAAAATTTAGGTCACAAAAATAATTTATTTTGAAAAAGTTGAATTATATGAAATTCAATTTGTATTAAAAAATAAAATTATACAAAAGTTTAAAATTTGTATCAATATGAATACAGGCATTTGTCCCTACTTGCCCCTAGTTAATGTTATATATTCCAAATTTCCGTTTTCAACCATTTAAACAATATGTATTTCATATACTTCAGTATTAGACTTTTTGTCTAAATAGAGTAATATAAATGCAAGGTATATTAGACATTGACAATTTTTGTGAATAAGAAGGGCAGGATTACCAGAGGTTAAGGGAGTATGTGACTTAATAATGTGCAAGGCTAGAGCTAGCTTTACTCCCTTAGGACACCTTTAGGCCACAAACACTAACCGACACGTTGTGACGTATGTACCAGAACTTCCTAAGGAAATAATTAGGAAACGTTTTCAGTGTATAAATGTATTGATAAAGTAAAGCTTACTCGAGAAAACTTATCTCTTTCTTCGGCGCAAGACTCCACACTTTGTCGAGTGCTGATAATAGATTACATTTTGTTATTATTAATAATTTACTTAGAAGATCCAATAAATAAATCATCTAATAAATCATTGAAATAACTGACATTAGTTTTGCCTGTGCCTGTACCCTTACTGGAATCTAACACGTTCTCTAAACTTCAAGAATAGACACTTTCTTGAGAAAAACATCACAGTTTAATAGTACTTGGCAATGTTTTGTGACTTTATGAAAACATCGGACTTAGAAATGTATAACCCACAAAATACATGTTGCGAAGAACGATAAGTTAGTTCTTCAAAAAAGAAAAGTAAACCGTATAAATTTAAACATCAGCCCCATTTATTCACGAAATACAACGCATAAAATTCACTTACACCGTCCACCCCTGCTATTAGCTAACATTTTATTTAGCATAAAATAATTTACAAAATAATGTATATTGATTTAGAAATTTAAATAAAAAGTTTTTTGTAACTGACCAACATACAATTTAGTGTATTATTTTATTTTAATAAGTAATGCTGTTCGTTGCTCACCTGAAATGACCCTGTTCTTCAAGAGATTTAGTAAAGGTTGTGTCGAAAGGGGTAATTTCGAAGATATGGTCGAGACAAAGAACATGTAAGCGGGTAGACTTTCATTTCAGCATTCTGTGAATAGAAAATAAATGTTAAAAATAAATTTGAATTCAGATCAACAGTTTTTCAATACATATTAAACCAGCGCAACACAACATTTCTTATACAAAAGTGTAAAGTCATTGTGATTAGGCGGT
Organism: Prosapia bicincta; assembly: GCA_036971475.1. Taxonomy (NCBI): domain Eukaryota; kingdom Metazoa; phylum Arthropoda; class Insecta; order Hemiptera; family Cercopidae; genus Prosapia; species Prosapia bicincta. The sequence continues at coordinate 130,242,038 of JBAIZL010000005.1, forward strand.
AACAAGTAATTGTCATTATAAAATGTTATAGAAACAGGATCTTCACTCCGTTACACTTTACAACACTCTTCTCGCGTACAATATAAAATATAATACTAACATCATGTGTTCATGTTAATGCCAAATGCCACTCAAGGTCTTACACTGGTGGCAAATTGTCTCGCGCTGTTAAAGTACGCTATGCTCTGATTAGCTGTTGCCATCATCGCGGAGCGTTGCAGGGAGAGAACGTAATAACTAAATGCAATAAAACTCCCGCTTATCCGACATAATAGGGGCGGAACCTTTTCGGATGAGCCATGCTAAGTATCCTATAGTATATTTCTTCAAGTAAAACCACATAAAACATTTTCTACTGTAAAATATTACAGTAGTTGTATTTTCTAACAAAACATCCTCCCGATCCTCCCCTACGTTTACCGCGTTGGCGTAAAAATCACGCAACAGCGCTATTTGGCCTATTTAACCCAGGTTTCGGTTAAGGGAAGCTCAGATAAGACGAGGCTGTACTATCGAACACCAACACACAGTCAATAGTTAATTCTTCAGTGAGTTAAGATGACAAAGTCATCGTCAATGAGTATAGCTAATATAACATGTACACTTCCAGAATACGGTTAAAATTATAACTATTTAATAACACTATATCTACACAGGTTTAGACAGATTAGTTATAGCTTAGGCTATTCACTGAAACAAATGAATTTAGATGAATTCATCAGAGATACTCGCCCATGATGAAGGCTGTCTTTTTTTAAATGCTTTTTTAATCAACCAATGAAATAATTTTTTTCAACCCCTAGTCGAGGGCAATTGATGTTAATACAGTTTTTTCAAATATTTATTTATTAATTAAATTTGTAAAAGTTGATGTCTTGGACGCGTTTAAACTGAATGACTACGTGTTTGAAATCCAGCACTTATGCATTGATGTAACAATCCCATAGCTAGAACTTCAATACATAGGATGTATATGCAATTATAAGAGAAAGGTTCCTTGCAATAATGAAGCATTACAAGAGGTGGATAGAATGATAAGTTATAGACACCATCAGCTTCATATATTTGAAACTAAATGAAAGAAATCATATAAGCAGTAACCAAACAAAAATTATAGTCCATTATCGTATACTGTATAGAGAAGGAAATGAAAAATTGCAAGGAATTCCGATTTCTATTTCGCCACTTAATATTTTGATTTTGATATATCTATCTATTTATCTATATATATATATATATATATATATATATATATATATATATATTTTTTTATTTATTTATAATAATTGTAATTATAAATTTAAAAATCACTAAATTAAAATCTGTCTTTGTTAACCTCAGTAGAAATGACTGTAAAAAGATTTTTTTCTATATTGTGTTTAATATTGAGATTACTACTGTGCTAAGATTATATATATTTCGGTGGTATGCGGCAATATCCCACAGGTTGTAATTGCATCAAAGATAAGTCGCAAGAGTACACCCTTAAACAGCTAGGAGCTACTAAAGGCAATAAGACTCAAGGCTAGTCTATAAACGTATACGGCTAGATACAGAGTCTCCGGCTTGGCGTGCTCCCATACAAGCTAAGAGAGCTTGCTGAGTTCCTAAACTTATTTAGTTTAGTAGAAATATTATTTATAGATTATTAATATAGATATTATTTATTATAAATACTATTTAGTTTAGTTTAGTGAAATGATTACTCACCTCCACCAGACGTCGTTCCAAACCACGAAGCCGAAATGTCGCTTCTGAAAAAAAGACATTAAAATTTGTCAACATTTATTATTGTATTAAAAATTATATAGGCATAAAATTAGATGGATAATCAGAAAATAGACAAATGGGTATTTAGTTTGGTAGGTAAAAGTAGAATGATGTACCTTAAACCTATTGGAAGTTGTATAGAAATGCTTACATGAGTTTACCTAATATGTAAACTTAAGATGTATGCCTACTACAGGATATTTGACTCTAAGATAATCAAATTAATACACAGCTAATTGTTTTTTAATATGACAGATTTACTTTAAATTTGAGTTTAAAATTGTAACATTTACAGGTAGTTATACATAAATTAACTTAAATATGCTAGGAATTAACTAGCTCTAATTTGGCGATATTTTATTTGTAATCAAAACCCTTATAATTATTCTTTCCGAATCCTGCTTCGCTTTATCTTTGTCTTCGGTGGAAACTTCTGAAAATTTCTCAAGCTGCAGGTGTTAGTTGGACGTGCTTTTTATGCATTTGTAGAGAGTTTTCTCCATAAATCGCAAGGTCTCACGATGCCGAATTCAACTCTCCTCTCCAGTGATCGAGTCCACTTTCCCTACTATGTAGTCTTTCGAAGTATATTATTATTTATGGTATACCAGGTACGTGCAGTAGCCCTTTTTTGCCGAAAGTTCTACAACTGACAGCCCTTTATAGATAGCGACAGTTTCGCTATGATCTCTTCCACTTCAAATATTTTACAAAAATGATTCCTAACTTATAGAAGAGAGAGAGAGAGAGAGAGAAAACGGTTATAATTTAGAAATTGTTGCTAACTTGAACACTGGAATTTGTGAGTGAGCAGATATAAGCTTTAAATAAAGTAACTAAGAATAGAATTTCCATTTTATACAAAACGAAACGAACAAATAAAAAGTCACTTACAAAACGACTGAGTCCTGTAGAACGCAGGGACTTCAATCTTTAGCGGAAATAGTGCGGAATCACTTGTAGAAAATATTGCAGCTTTTTGATAAACTATTTCCGCTTCCTCTTCTTCTTCATCATCCTCAGGAATCACCTCCAGAATAGGAACGAACTTTATTCTCGGGTATGCGCTTGACAAATAGCTGAGCATGTCTTCATCAAAAACTGCTGTAATATTAGAAATTTGAATAAATCTTGTGTCATATATCTATAATATAGATACGATATTAAACTGTCAGGGAAAACTAAAGCTTGCAGACATGCATATTGTGATATATATATATATATATATATATATATATATATATATATATATATATATTAGGTAATATGTTAATGAATTTTGAAAAAATTATTTTTCTCTATACCATAGCTAATGTTCTTATTTTTCATAGTTTTTAAAGACATGTTCGTAGAGAGTAGAATCATATAAAAAAATAAAATACAGGTCGAATTTTATAGCATTTCACTTGGCTCTTAAAATACATTTAAATAAATTTAATAATATCAATGTAAATTACTGAAAAACATAAAGAACTTGAAGGGAACGTTCTGATAGTTCATTTCTACTTATTTTAAATATCCAGTTATTTACATTTATCATAAAGAAATGCTCGACATGAATACAACAAACGGCCACAGTGTTAGCACCTTGCAGAAGGCTTCATATTTAAGGTACATGAGTGTGCTAATGGTTTAAATCTCATATTTTAATTAACATATTATTTATACAGTAACTTTAATACTTTGGATATATAGTTCATTAAACTTCCTGTATTTTCTCCTAGAAATATAATACGGTAGTAGTAGAATTAATGGCGGAGACTTACAAGAACCACAAAATGAAAATTCTAAAATTCTCGGATTTTAATATATTTAATATATTACTTTATTTCAAAGTGAAGTTAAAACAACCTAAAAGTAATTACCTCCCCTTTCCTTCCTCTTCTTTGCACCAAAGCAGCACGTGACTGGAACAAGGTAAGAAATTATTTTATTAAAAATAGAGTTTTACTAGTTATACAACATCAGTTGTGCCATTCTTAACACTCACATAGACACAAATTATTATTTTTTTTTAAACTAGACATTACGAGGTATAAAGATATCAAACGAAATTATGCTGAAATATAAATGTATATATTAAATATAACTAATATGAGGTAATTTTAAAAGAATAACTCTTATCATATAGAAAATCTATTTTTAATTCTCCGAATTTCGGACAGCTTTTAAATCGAAAAGTAGAGTGTTTGAATATAAAACATAAAGCAATGGAGGAGCCATAGAATGGATTACAGAGTATTATCGTAATTGGGTATAGTGACATAAATATTTGTGTATGTTTTATAATTACATAACTTAGTTATTATAGAAATTTTTTGAAATGTCATGCTGGGTCGGAAACCTCGGCAAAACCTTCCGCTCTGCCAATGTCCGGCTTGAAACTCAAAATAAGTCACAACCAAAGCTCTCGTTCTGTAGGAGAAGTCTCATCCAATCAGGGTGAGCGACGGCACTTTTGATGCCCTCATATCCCTCAGGCGACGCTAGATATTCATGTGAACCCGGTTCTGCCTGGCAGAACACTGCACCGTCTCTTGAAGCCAACTACATTACAAATACTGGCTAACAACTACCCTGGTGTCGAATGGACCCTCATTTACAAGGACGGATCTACCGCGGCAGAGACCAGCGGAACTGGATTTTATACAACCTTCATCCCCCTTGCCAGAAGGTTTACCTCTTTAAAGGCGAGGGTTCAGCCATTTGTTATGTCTCAGGATGGCTTCCAACTAGCACCGATACAAATAAATTGGTCTTTTTTTCTACTTCAGAGTTGCAGGCTATTTCCTCTCCCTTACCTCAAAAAGGCGGTGCCGTCGCAAAGTGCAAGGAGACCATAGTCCAACTTTTACACAGAAAAGAGATTATTTTATAATGGATTAAGCAGAAAAACACGCTTAACCTGGCTATAAAATTTTTCAAGGAAGTCTCCTTTTACGTTAACCAGCTTCATTAAGCCTTATAAAACGATCCTTACATCGATTGGACTTCGTAGATTCTTCCACTTGTCCTCTCTGTCTGTAAGATAAAGTTACGGTTAATCATCTGGCCATCTCCAGCTCTTGTATCCTTCAATACAATGATAAAGCCCTCACAGCAATGTCCCTGTTTCATTTTCATGACGCATAGCTCCACATGCTCTTCACGTATTCCAACTAATCAAGCTAAATATTTGTCTTCCTGTGCACATTTCTTTACTTAAAACAATATTTCCACTTTGTTTATTTTATTTTTATTGAATTGGAGGTGTTGTTAAATTATATTCTACTGTTTTACTATAAAGATTTTAGACAATATTGGACAAATATTTCGCTTTTAAGAGAGCCAACTTCATCCTAATGATGAAAACACCGATATTCGAATGAAAGTGGGAGAGAGAGAGAGAGAGAGAGAGAGAGAGAGAGAGAGAATAATGGCGTTTTAAATTTAACTACTTTTTATAAAATCTGTGTTGCTAGAGAGATGTTCTAAATTCAAAACAAATTTAATAAAAACAAATTTAAAGGAATATATAAAATACTTTTAAATATTCTAGGAAAAATATCAAGCCATCTAATTAAGATCTATGTTTGCATGAGTATTATCTGTGAAACGTTTTACTTTAGGATTAAAATCTAAACTAAATGTTTGAAATATTTCCTTACACTCAACTTTTACATACTTTTAGGCTAGACTTGCATTGCCTGGTATCAATGAAAGGGAATAAAATAGTTAAAAAGGAATAGATTTATCTTGGATATAAATACACCACCTAGACGGGTGAAGTAAGTGGTGAAAGAAATGTTGGGAGGTAAGAGGCAATTGTGAGGAAGGGAAACACGGTTCTACATGAGAAGGGAGACAAGTTGTAGTAGCCCAAGTGCATCGATACAAGGACTCTTACTAATGGATGATAAATAACTCACATGCCAGCAATTACTAAACTAAAACTAGAGTAAACAGTTTAAAAATGTCTGTTTTTGGCAATAAGGGTCAATAAACGCTCTCTTACAAATTTTCCCTCTATAAAAGAGTTTTTGGGGTCTTCTGATGAACCTTAATAAACCAAATAAAGGAAAGCATAACCTACCACCTTCAAAGTTTAGCAAACACTTTAATGGAATACTTTCCTGGACCAGATCCTAATGAGAGTTGGATTAGAAATTCTTTCTGCTTCTCTGGAATATAAAAGATTCAGAGTCCTTCAGAAGAGAAACAAGATCGACTTGAACTGACCGACAGTGGCCCACTAAAAAATGATTTAATAGCAACAACATTGTAGAGTTTTGGTTGCCAGTAGTTTTGTCAGTGAAAAAAGACTACAAAACACTTAGCAATAAGGCAATGAAGGTAATACTACATTTTCCAACTACCTACAGATGTGAACATGCATCCTCAACTATGTACTTCATGAAAAAAAAATATAGGAATCGGCTTGATGTGCAGTATGATTGCAGAGTAAAAGTTATAGGAATTAAGCCTAACATTTCTGAAATCATCGACTGAAAGTACAGATTCAACTCATCTCACTGAAATTATTGTTATGATTTGTAGCTATTACATTTAAATAAATTTGAACTAATATTAATAATATTCCTATTATATTTTTATTCAATAGTTTTTTATCTGCTTGCTGCAATTATAACAGTATTTTGATTTTTGTGTTTACTTCATTAACCCCTTACTGCAAAAAAATATTAATATATGTAAGTTTAACAAATTTCGCCTGGACCTACGAACTTTAACATGTGATAGTTTTATATTTTGTATCTTAAATAAAAATAAAACTTCTTGAATGTACTTAAAATAAACTTGCAGTAGAATCAAATTTAACATTCATATATACGATTTTTATCTTTGGCCACACTCCTTGCCAAAAAGTGTAGAACACTTTTGATAATTATGAAGAAATAAAATACGTGGATTCGTTCGTTGCCAGCTAAGGAGTGTAACATCGGCATCGAAAAAGTGGAAGCACGCTACGGGTGCCTACTCCAGTGGTTCCCAACTGGAACTAACCCCTAAGGGTCCGCGGGCAACGTCTCAGGGGTCAGTCAGATGTCACTGATATTAAAATATTTATATTTAAACACATTCGCTGCGCCGTATTTGACCGTTGCATTCATTGAGAATCTTTGGTAGCCAAGAGATTGCCTGAAGTTTTGCATAAAACTCTGCATAAAAGTGTGAAGCATGGAGCCTAACATTTCTGAAATCATCAACTCAAAGGACAAATTCAACTCATCTCACTGAAATTATTGTTAAGATATGATTTGTTCCAGTTACATTAAAATAAGTTTGAACTAATATTATTAATATTCTTATTATATTTTTATTCAAAAGTTTTTTCTTTGTTTGTCGCAATTATAACAGACTTTTGATTCTTGTGTTTACTTCATTAACTCCTAACTCCAAACAAAATATTAATATAAATAAGTTTATAAAATTTCGCCTGGACTTACAAACTTTAACATGTGATATTTTTATATTTTGTATCTTAAATAAAAAAAAACAAAACACTTCTCGAATGTACTTGTAATAAACTTGCAGTAGAATCGAATTTAATATTCTTATATAAAAACAGTTTCCACCTTAAAGTAAGTTTGTTGGCTTTCTATAAATGACTTATTAATAACTAATATAACTCAAATTATTGTGTGTGTGTGTGTGGTTCTAATTATTTTCTGTGTGTATTATAACTGACTAATTTTGATTCATGTGTCTACTTCATTAAATCCTAACTCCAAACAAAATATTAATATAAATAAAATTAATAAATTTCGTCTGGACCTACGAACTTTAACATGTGATAGTTTTATATTTGTACCTTAAATAAAAATAAAACTTCTTGAATCTACTTGTAATAAACTTGTGGTAGCATCAAATTAAATTATCATATGTTAGAACAGTTTCCACCTTAAAACTCAAATTATTATTTGTGTGGTTTACAATTTAAGTTTAAGAATTTGTGGGGTCCTTGTCATTAACGAGGGAGTCCTTGAAAAATGTTTGTTCGTAACCCCTGGCTTACACACCTACGTTTACTTTATAGAAAAGTAATTTAAGGTAATGTAACGCTGAAAATAAGGTTTTCTAGTGATATCTTTTGTATTTATTCAGTTATACCAAATTTTTGTTTACATTCCAGATGTCCTATTACCTTCGTGTACATATATGTGTCTATATAGGAGGGAGGGGCGAAAGAGAGAGAGAGAGAATAATGGGTTCCACTAACAGTGCTCTTAACGTAAATATTCAATATACATAAAATATACGTCGCCATTTGTAAATCAAATATAGTGAAATAGATTCATGTACTTTATCTAATAAAAATAAATACACGACCAATAAACAAACTAATTCCAGAGTACATTGATGAAACATTTATATAGTTTTAATAGTTATTTAGCAATGCGAGAAGTTACTTGGTTTTGATAAAAAGAACAATATGTACATTTTCGGCAATAAGTTGGAAACCTTGAAATTTAGCATTAAACAGAGGGAAAAGGTTTTCACTATATTTACCTACATAAAATTTAACTGCATTTACTAATTAAGTACAAAATGTTCTAGTTAAACCATCATCTGCCCAGTTATATATCGACGTCATATATATATATATATATATATATATATATATATATATATATATATATATATATATATATATATATATATATATATATATCTTAAGTCTAATTCGAGTGTGAGAGTGGTTTATTCGTAATTGACCAGATATACTGTCTAGTGGCCAGGAATGTATAGCGATATAACCGAAATTAGATTAAATAATTTGAATAAAACTTACAGAGTCTCCAAAAGTTTTTAAGCTTCATATTTTTTCTCTCAAACTAAAAAAAATATGATTAAAAATGTCCTTAGAAAACCATGGTAATGTAATTCAGCGTTTGTTTTATTGTTGTTCGATTTAATTAAGTACTGTAATATAAATATTTTTTGCCTTTTATATTTACATATTTAGTTATCATTGAATTTTTATAGGGTCGAAAGGTTTTAAAAAATGTAGCGCATCTCCAAAGTCCGTTTTAATACTCAAAATAAACCAGGACAGACCCAGTTCTTCGGGAGAAGTTTATCAATTAGGGTGAGGATAGGTAACTAAAATTACATATTTAGTTTGTATTGAATTTGTGTAGGGTCGAAACCTTTTGAAAAACGTAGCGCATTGCCAATGTCCGTCTTAATATTCAAAATAAACCCCTATAGGCCTGGTTCTCCCTGAGCAGCTCATCAATTAGGGTGAGGGATAGGCCTTACCTTCCCCTCAAATCCCTCAGGAGCTCCTTATATTCCAGTGAATCTGGTTCTTCCCAGCGTCATCAAACATAAAACCGCAGTGACTGATGACCATCTAATGATGACTAACTACCCAGCCACTGGATGTTCCCACGTTTACAAGGACGGATTTGCCTTGGGAGAGTCCAGTTCGAAAGGGGTTCCAAGGATTTACACGGAAATCACATTGAATACAAAGTGGCAACCATTTTTCATGACTCTGAAAGGCTTTGGAGTTGCACCGCTAAGCAAAGGTGGTCTTTCTTTTAGCCTCAGCATTGCATGATATTTCCTCTACATTACCACAAAAAAGTGATGTTTTGTCCGGTGCAATGAACCTATACTCCAAATTTTAACCAGAAATAATGGGTTCCCTGGATAAAGGGTCTCTGGACAGTCAGCTTGACTGCAACGAGCGTGCAGAGAAGCACCTTAGAGCTGGTTGTAACCTTTCTCAAGATGGCAGTAGATAGGAGCTGATGGTAAGATCTAGAGACCCGCCTTGTCTGTCCCCAGAGCCAAATGGACCCCCTCGAACGTAAGTTTAGTTACTAATCATGTTTACACTCGCAGAGATTATTGTTAAATAAATGCTCTGGACTTGCGAGTCAGGTACAACTATATTTTTATACAGGCAACCTTGCAATAACGGGTAAGTTTTCGTACAGCGTATTTATGTATAATTATAAAATATTTCATAAAACACTAAAATGGGTAACGTCAAAAAGAAAACGTTTTACAGTGATTGTAACTGCAGTAGTGGTTAGAATGTTTCAAGCTGTTGTTACAATTAAATATGTAACAGTTTGTAATTCCTATGTTAATAATATTGTTTTCTAATTTTATTTTTGACGTTACCCATTTTATTGTTTTATAATTATAAGGAATTCCGTTTTACGATAATGCACCCGTTATTGAAACGTTGCCTGTATAAACAAATAGTTGTACCTGAATCAAAATTTAATCGTATTTATTTAAGCATATATATATATATATATATAGTTTTTTATTGTATTTATTCTTGTCTACTCTTTACGAATAGAGTTCTTACTGTATTGCCGCCTCTCACTTTGCCGACGCACCCTTCCATATGCTATTCACTCATTCAATATAATCCAACTGAATGTTTCTTGCACATTTGTGTGTACATTTTGTGCATTTCATTTATTTACAGCGAAATTTTCCCTAGGTTATTTTATTATTATTGAATTTAAAGTGTTTTTACATCGTATTCTGCTGTTTTACTCCCAACATGTGACAGGACACAATATAAAGCAAATCCATCATTATAACAACTTCCTGCAAATATTGTCCAGTACGAAAGAACCGCCTATGAATAATCTCACATTGTTATACTAAACTACTCTATCAGTCTATTTAGGTACCCCTACAAAATATCCGGTCAGGGCAGAAACCCAAAGAACAGCTGATTGGTGGATCTACGGCATTGCTGGAAAGGTTACAGGAAATCAATATACAACCTACTAATAGTTGTAGACTTAACTAATACGATTGAATATTTAAATGATCAGCAATAATTGAAATTTTTTAAATTCAAATTTCAAGCTTAGTAACGACTTACAACCAATCTGCAGACGGTTCGTTAGGCCACCTCTAGAGATACCCTAAGCCAGTCACAAGTGTTTGTCGTTGGTTGTCTAATTTTATTTCCGTAGTTGAAAGATGTATTAATACCTTTCATAAAAACACGGTGCGCTATATATCCTGCTAATATTTGTAATAAATACAAAGATTCACTACATTCTTGTTCATCTGCCCTTATGTTTGTCAACTGTTTTATTGAACCATCGACAGTTAAATCGTACTCTTGGTTTTCAAGATTTCGCCATGTTTGATGTCTCACATTCTTCGCTATATTTAGCAACGCAGTCCACTTAATTAATTACCTGTCTTTAAAATTTCAGTTGCACCTTTTAATAATAATAATGATTCTATTCTATGAGTCACAGTTGTGGGTAATGGATGGTTGTAGAAACTGCCTAAACCTCTGATTAGGGAGAAATATGACTTTACAACGTCTTTATTACACCTGGATGTTAGCAAGTACTGGTATCCTTCAAGCGCCAACTCATCGAATACCCCTGTAGACTACGGATTGAAACCATACATCCTACTTGAAAATGTAACAAGGTTTTTTCCCAATAACTGGAGAAGTGGAGCATTGGTCATACATCTGATTTAAAATATGAAGCTGTTCCTTCAGACAAGTGCCGTAAGCACTTTATAGCATATTAGTTGGATGATGAGGGGCTCTTGAATTTAAAACATCTAACACGACGTTAACAGCATTTTGAAAGTATGTTACATGCTCGTTTCCAGGGAAAACATAATTCACCGCTTTGACTACTGTTCTGGAAAGAAGTTCGCCAGCTTTCCTTACATTCTGTTTTTCATTTCCTGAGAGAAGTAAGTGACTTTCTGTAATTTTACATGCAAACTTCAAATCGGTATTTTTTTGCTTTTTAACTGAGTCAAGTAAAATGTGTTTGGTAACTTTTTTACCATCCTCCAGTTCATATCCTTGATCTAAAAGATGATTCCGAATCACTTTTAAAACATGAGGGACGTCAGAAAAAGACCAAATAATTCGTTCTTCAGACGATGGGTTTCGTACTGAAAATGCCTCTGGAGATATACCCAATCCAGTTTTTAATTTCTGGTTAGAGCTTCCCTCGTAACCTAAATCCACTTTCCTCAACAAGTTTTGTAGCTTCTAAAAATATATCCGTTGTAACAGACTAATGCAATTGGTAAAACATAGGCTGCTTCCACTTGGCGGTTAGGTTTCTTATAAGAATTACTTGTACACTATCATGTGACCCTCTAAAGATATCTGCTATCCTGTCGTAGCACATGTCTGATCGCACTTTCAGCTCATCAAAACTCATGATAACATCTTTTTCAACTCCTTTGTAATAATAATAGCATGTCCTTTAAGTAAATTAAAACTTATGTCTAAGAACCCAGGAGGTGTGGAAAACTGTGACGGAAGTCTTGCAATTCTTGCTTCACTGGGTAGAGGATATTGTAATACTTCTTTAAACATAAGATTTTTTGGAAATACAACTAATAGTGACAGCTTTGGCTACATCGTCTGGTGACCAAATTGTACATTTCCCTTTCAAAAGAAACTGTTTTTGATAATTTGAAAACATATCTTCGTAGCATTTGAGTTTAGCTTTTAGTTGTAAATTGTGATTATTACTATTTCAAGATCATTTGTTAAAATGACAAATTTTTCTTGGAGCATTTTATTTTCAAGTAAAAGAGTGTTTATGTCTATTGTTGTTTTCGAATTGTTTAAAATGTGCATCTGTCTTTGTTAGTCCGTTCATTTTTTAAGTTTAATAAGGTAGGTATTTTTTGAGTAGGAAACGAGTTTACCTTTAAAATATGCCTTTGGGAGAGACCCAAGGGTTCGGATTGTAAATCTCTTTCAAAATTGTCTGATACGAAGTGTTCAGAATATATTCTTGCTGTTTTGTAATTAAAAGTATATTTCTTTCACATGCATGCATCCATATTTTGTGTAAATTTTGTTCCTTTGGGTATCTATGAAACGATAAATGTAACTCTTTGGCTTTGTCCGAATGGTTTGTACAACCCGCAATGGCGCAACAAGGCATTGTAGTTATTTGAAATATGTTTAGGGCTAATGTACTTACATTGCTTTCAGTGCGGACTTATTAGTAAAATAAAACCATAATCACACACAATATTAACACAAGTAGTCACTAAACATACAATAATACACAGTTAGCCACACCAATGGTAGTTAATAGCAACATCAGCAATCACAGGACAATAAGAAATAACACAGATGTACGTATAAAATTGGGATACATATGGCTAGGTACCACTGACGTCATGCGTACTGCGAATGCACTTTGTGAGACCTACCATCTTAATCTACATACGGTGAATATGATCCACAAAAATTAAAACATCCTTATATCACACAACTCCACCATAGCGTCATTCAACATAAATAACCAATACACTAAATCATCCATTGCAAAAACACTCTAAATATTACAAAACTTGCCACAGCAAGCAAAACTCCACATAAACTTACACACCAAACTCATAACATCACTAAACCGTTTCACATATCAACACAAATTATACACATAAAAGATGGCCCGCCTATGGGTTCCTAGCATTCTGCAAAAAAATTTCTCCATCACATTGCAGAACAATACATTCTACAGAACAACAAACATACACAACAAATAATTTACTATCATAGATATGTAGATGGCATTCTACTGTTATACGGCAACAAATGGCAAATCAAACAACTACACAATACCATACATCAAAACTTGCCATTTACCCTCGAATTAGAAAGCAACTATAAAATAAACCTTCTGGTTCTTACTATCACCAAATACAATTTCAAAATATACAGACAACCAACAACCACTGACACCGTCATACACGACACATCTAACACTAAAACACACTACTTTTAACCATATGTTACACCCCCTAATCATTATACCTATGCAGCAAAAAGACTTTGACGAAAAACTCAATACACTAAAATACATTGCTCAACAAAACTGCTACCAACATACACTTATCGACAACATAGTCAAAGAAAGTAAACATTGAAAGTAAACCACACCAACAAACCTCACAAAAAACAATAAATACATATCCCTCACATACCAAAACGATCACATAAACACACAAAATTCTTCCATATTCAGACAACTCAATTAGCAAATATCACACAAAACAACAAACATTTTAAGATAACACATTAAACCCTTTCAACAACGAACAGACAAATACAATCTATACGGTAGATATAGATTAATTACGTAACGACTGTCCCAGCTTCTATATCGGCCAAACCAGTAGATCATTCAACACATGGTTCAAAGTACACATCAACAACATAGAAAACATTCAGCAACAAAAACACGCAACACACATACAGAAACATACACACTAATATAAATGCTATCCACATATTAAACAATATGTGCTAGCTATTGCTAGTATTAAATATATCCCATTTACTAGATATGTCAGACATTTACAGCCAATATTGGATCTTCTAGATGACGAAATTCCACACAACAAACTAATTCATTGATTTATTCTTCTTATTCTAGACGATGAAATAAATACTCATTTTATGAAAAATCACTGAATATTTACAAACCAATATTTACTGCAGTTTTTCTTGGACTACAAATACAACCATTTTTAAGAATTAGTAATAACCAAGACTTAACAGCGTTACAAAATAAAATATTATTGAGATTTGGGCTGCATATTGGTTTTATTGTGCTCAATATATAACAAGATTACTACAAAATGGATGTACACATTTCTTTATTCAGCAGATACATAAGCTGTGACATATTTTTCATGGTAATGAAAAGAATGAGATCCATCCCATACAATTAAACCATATAATTTGTAATAATGTTTATAGAAATGTGTAACTAAACTTATATAAAATGAGGTTTGTTTTTAAATCCACTATTTCAAGCAGTTCTTGGGGAGATGTTATTGATTGGAAAACACTGCTACAAATATTTTTATAATATTTTATGTGTTCCACTAGGATTTATATAAATATGTTGAGGCAAGTAATCTGCTGTCTTTCTTATCAAAGTTATCATTGCAGTTGGTGTGTTTCTAATGATGTCTTATGATGGGCTTTTGGTGGTGAAACAATTAAACTGTAAAGTATTGTACACAGAACAGACATTAGCAGGTATAAAGTAAAATAATATTTCTGATCACAACCAAACTAGTAATGCCTGTTTTTCTAACACTATTAATAAGCTCTATTAACTCTGTTACAAAGTCATCACAAAATATGTATCCCTGAACGCTGAAATCCGTTTTGGTTGTTAGGTAATGAAATTATTTATTGGGAGATGTATTGAATATGTATGGATGTTGGGTTTGAATTGTTTGTTGCGAATGTTGTAAAAAAATGAAATAACTAAAAAACTTTAAAACTATAAAGCTATAAACTTTATCGAAAGAAATCTATCGAATTAAATATACAATTTGTTGAAAGAATAATACTTCGATTTAATTCTAATATCAGGTTTAATGGCTACAGTTTTCCACAGAGTCGTTTGGTAAAATACAAAGCAGAACATATTCTTTAAACTTTATGTGACCTTCCATTGTACATTACGTAATGGCGTAATTGGTTGTCACTAGCAGAAGTGAAGTTTACAAAAGCTGTATCAGCGTGCATTAAATATTATGGAGGCAAAAGTAGTATTTATACGAAATATAAACATAAAATTCCTCATTGTAAATATAAACATGATATTTTCTTGTAAAACATTAACAATGACTGATGTGTGGTTCCCTGGAAGCGCGCGATGAAGTTACATTATTGTTTCCAAGGAAACATTCATTGTTTGTGGAATCTAGGTTTGTCGCTAGAAAAAGGGTGATTTTATCTGGGCGTATAGATAAACTATTTTTTCTCTACAAATACAATTTACGTTCCTATGGCAACGACTGGTTGTTTGGGCTCCATTTTCTGAGATTTTCATTTATAGGCTTCTCATACTACCGATGTTTTTTGTTGAATTGATTTAATAAATTTTATATCCTCCCCCCAGCCAAATTGCATATTGATATTTGTCCAAATCTTTCACTCAAGCTTCAGTCAGCCATCTTGCCAAATCTTCCCAAGCGTCTATCGGCCTTCACTACTATCGCGTACACTATTTGCAATATGTTTTCAACAGACCTGCTGTGAGACTATGCGAAACACAAACATTGAGACATCGTGAATGAGGCTATCTCTAAGGCTATAGTTTCCCTTAAACTAGGTTATTTCATATCATTTCAACTTAATGAGCTACTTATTTTACTAAAATATGAACTTCTCTACATTTTAACATTAATTGATTATTATTTTTATTGGAATTTATTTCGCTAAATTAATATTTTTTTAAATTTTCTTAACGTGGGCCTTCTTGACAATTACCACGTTTTGCAATGGTCGAAAATATATATATTGTTAAAGAACTGCTACTTCACGCCGTCGCCGATAGGGATCTGAATTCATTTTGGTAATTTTAGAATAGACCTAAAAGTATGGTTTCAATTGTAAAGTCCCGTTATTTTAAATCTTTAGTTTTATAGTAAACTCGATTTAAAGTTAGACATTATAATGTTATTCAAATTTATTATATTTACTTTTAGTTTTAATGATTAGATAAATATCTTCTTGTCGTGGATACCATATACGAAAAGATAAATATTGAAAATTTATCTGATAATGATATAGCATAACCTCTAAAGTCAATTGAAAAAAGCTGATGTATGAATAAACACATTACCAGTAACAATATTGAAAATGTATCTGATATTCATATAAACGCCAAATAATATATTATTATAAAAGAGCTGATTTTTTTTCAGCTGAAAATTATGAATTTGGTTTTCAGTTGGTTTTCTTTGTGACCATGTTGCTCACACAATGTCATGGTGAGCCCTACTCGAATTTATGAATGCGTATAAATTTATAGCCGAAGGAAATATAATGTAAAAAAGTTTATTTAGTGAAGGAGACTAAAACTTGAATTTACTTAATCTCAGTCCAATCAAGCATCTCTGTTCTGAATTTGCTGCTGGTGTTGGAAATAGCAACTTTATGGCCAGTCACATATTTTCTACAAACACTACTTATGTTTTATGATTTTTCTTACTGTTATTGATTGAAAAAATACCAAATACAATGCCAATTGCTTTGTAGGTAAAGTGATTCCACGTACAAAAGTAATTCAAAATCCAATAAAAATGACACGATGTCCCCACATTCTTCCGTAACATAAAACTTCCACTAATTAAGTGTAATTGTTCTACAACATTGTTGGAACTTCCCAAATAAAACTGTACGTACAGGCTATACATTCAGAATCTTTTTACTAGTTTGAATATTAAATTATTATGAACACTTGTAACACAATGAAATGGTATTAAGGTAAAATGAACAAAATCATATAATATTTGCCCAAATTTCAATATTAAAGACAACTTTAAATCCACGTGCTTTTAATAAAATTATTATTGATTTAGAGATAATTCGAATACACTGGCAATATACATTATTAGATGAGGTTCTGTGTCATAAAAATAACATTGTAAGATCTAAACAGTGATGCATTTCAAGTGTTACCTTGATATTTGTTCTGACAATAAATGCATTTGTATATACATTAGGCCCTTTATGCATTTTTATAATATATATTATTAGGTAAAAAAATATATAATACGTTCAAAAAATATTATAAGGCAATTTAAGAAATGTTGCTTTTAAAAAGGTGAATTGTCTCGCCTTCTGTCCCCCGACTCGATTATCGAACCGTTAAACGACGCAATGCCGGATCTGTCTCGCTACAGACACTGGGAACAGGCAATTTTGCCTTTTAAAGGAATCAATCGAACCGTTAAACGACGCAATACCGGATCTGTCTCACTACAATCACTGGGAACAGGCAATTTTGCCTTTTAAAGGAATCAAACATATTTATACTTTTCTTCACCAGTTTGAACCATGAAATGTTTTAAAGAAATATGGAATTACAGAAGTTCCAGCGGCTAATTTTACCAAGGCGTTGTGGTTCAAGTTTCAAACCAGACAACAGAGGAATCCAAACACTCGGCCTACCTGAAGCAGGATTACAGGGATACGTCACTATCCCCAGCCTACATAGCGTCGTAGGTTACGGAATCTTAACCTTGGCGTTCACGTACAACGTAACTCTGTCGCTGTCTACTAGATAGCAGCAGCTCCTGTGTATACTGTGTATATTGGCTTTAGGACAAAACACTCGGCTACGCATCAGCAGATGAGAGTGGTGGAGCATGCAACCAAGGGTTTCAACAATTACTGCTCGACTGGGGTAGTCTTCCTGGACATTAAAAAGGCATTTGACCGGGTCTGGCACAAAGGGCTCTTAGCGAAACTTCGTCACTATGGCTTTCCAGACGGGCTCATACACCTAGTTAGCTCATACCTGTCCAACCGTAAGTTTAGGGTTGATGTAGATCAAGCTCAATCTACACTACGGACTATACGGGGCGGAGTCCCTCAGGGCTCAATTATTGGGCCCGTATTGTTCAACATCTACATCAACGACATACCGACAACACTCAACACACAAGTGGCCATATTTGCAGATGACACCGCGTTATCCGCTCAGTCATGGAAACCACATCTAATACACTTATATTTACAGGACCACCTTACAGTACTAGAATCATGGCTGACCTACTGGAGAGTTAGGGTGAACGTGGCCAAGTGCCAGGCTTTGCTTCTCTCCAAACGTAAGACACACCAACTCAACACACCACTAAAACTATTAGGCGAGGACATTCACTGGGGGAACCAGGTCAAATATTTGGGAGTCATAATCGACAGGGGCCAGACTTGGGATCCTCACATTACCAACACGTTAAAAAAAGCAACAATTAGATTAACACAACTATATCCTATGCTTAACAGAACAAGCCCACTTTCACTACGGGCGGCCACTACTATATACGTATCTATGTTGCGCAGCATACTCACTTACGCATCACCCGTCTGGGGCCATGCAGGTAACACACGCACACGCAGACTACAGTTATTCGAAAAATAAAATATACATACTAATAAATTCGCTTCACAGTTATGTTCCAGGTGACGCAGGGGCACATCTCCAGGGCCGCAGCTTAGCCCCAACGGAAGTAATAAATTGATTGCATGCCTTTTCAGTTTCGAGTAGGCAGCAGAAGAAGAGGTGCATGCCATTCCTGTCATAGACTCACTAACAAGGTATTTGCAAGGTAATACCTCTCCTTATTCCTTAGTATAAGGTGATCCAAGCCCCCAGGGTTCCTGCATGATCTGTCGCGGGATTTTTCCTGGCAGGGTGTCTTTCTTGGCAGGTTTTTTCATCCCGCTTAGCGCGACACTTTCCGTACTGTTTCATTTCACTATCTCCTGATTATCCATGGAAATAGCTTATGAGCTTGGCACATGGGCAATTAATCCCGTTTCCTTCACTCGCGGTAGGAATACTAACCGCATGCGCATGTGAGACGGATGTAGCTCGCTAGCTGGCTGCCACGAGGGCAGGGCGGGTTTTAGGGGCTCAGACCCTGGTATAAAAAAAAAATATATAACTGCTGGATTTATATTTTAATTTAATTAAATAAAATGTTTAATTGATATAGAAATTATTATTAAGTAGTCGAATTATAAAGAATCGAGTGTGTAGTAATTGATAGGACAATAATAGTAGTGCAATATTATTTCTAAAATGGGTGATACTTGATGAAATAGAGGTCCGTTTATTTTATTTACACTATTGTTCATCAAGAATATAATCAGAATGAGAGACAAACAATTTTACTAAGCTCAAAAATAGAAACTGCTTAAAATTGACATAAAAATAGTTTTCATAGTATAACCATTACTCTAGAAACATATTATGCGAGACATAAATCTGATTTTGAATGTTTGTTTTTGTACGTTGGATCGCTTTACCTTTAAAAGATACGATTTTTTATTTAATTATTAATTGTGAGAAAAATAATAAAATATTAGTGGTGTTTGTATTAAAAATATGCGAATGGCCATAAAGTTGCTATTTCCAACACCAGCAGAAAATTCAGAACAGAGATGTTTGATTGGACTGAGATTAATTAAATTCAAGTTTTAGCCTCATTCACTAAATAATTTTTTTTTACATTATATTTCCTTCGGCTATAAATTTATACGCATTCTTAAATTCGAGTACGCATCATAAATTGACATTGTGTGAGTAACATGGTCGCAAAGAGAACCCCCTGAAAACACACTATTTCATAAATCAGCATTTTTATAAAGAAACGAAGGTTATGTTTATATAAATATCAGATAAATTTTCAATATTTGTTAATAGTAACTACAACAATAATAAATTTACCAAGTGTCCAAATATAAAAACTAAATGTAATAGATTTTATTTATTATGAAATTGCAGTTTTTATATAATAAACCTTTACAATAAAAACTACTCTGTTAGGTATAATCTAAAATTACGAAACAGAACTATTTCTGATAAATTTAAATATATGTGTAAAATAAATTATGTGTTGTATCCTTGGTGTATAATATATAGTTCACAAGAACAGAGTAGGCCTACAGGTGTACGCCTTACATTCGTTTACCATATTGTAGGGTATGTATGTACGCCTTACATTTGTTTACCATATTGTAGACCTATATGTGTACGCCTTACATTCGTTTACCATATTGTAGGCTATGTATGTACGCCTTACATTCGTTTACCATATTGTAGGCTATGTATGTACGCATGTTTACGCCTTACATTCGTTTACCATATTGTAGGCTAAGTATGTACGCCTTACATTCGTTTACCATATTGTAGGGTATGTATGTACGCCTTACATTTGTTTACCAAATTGTAGACCTATATGTGTACGCCTTACATTCGTTTACCATATTGTAGGCCTATATATGTACGCCTTACATTCGTTTACCATATTGTAGGCTAAGTATGTACGCCTTACATTCGTTTACCATATTGTAGGCTATGTATGTACGCCTTACATTCGTTTACCATATTGTGGGCATAGATATGTACGTCTTACTTTAGTATTCGGGAATGGTCCATTCTCCAGGGAAATGTTAGAGCGAAATGTTTAAATGATGCTGGGTAGCATGAAGAGATACGACAGACCCATTGGCCTCCATTGCAAATTTGCTGGGACTGAGAGATTTTCGACGGATAAATGGAGCGCAACTACCTTCTCAAGTTACTTCTACGGCTTCTATTGTAACATTCTCAAGTAGTTAGGTGTTACATATAAAAGAATTTATATTTTTAATTTTTACTTAATAATAAGATCGAGCCGACATAAAAGAAAATTTTTGTTTTCTATGTGAACACTTGGTAATGTAGCGTAGGGAGTAAGGCGCTCCTAGCGGGCAAATCTTGTAAAATATCGTACGAGGTGGTCAGTTAAGGGAATCGGGGGAGATCACGTCATGTTACGTAACATGGGGTGACTTCAGGAACCAATGAAATACGAATATAAAGTGAGGGATGCTGGAGGGACGGGCGTCCATCCAACTACCCACTTCAATCCAGGTCTTTGGACGAGACAGTTGTGAAGGGCAGATCACCCCAATATTTCGGACATTTTTTAGAAAACCAGTAATCATTCAAGAGTTAAATATGTTGAGGCCGGCAGTACTTTAATAAGGGATACGTAAGGAAGAAGGCGAAGCATTTCGATGAGTTTCTTTAATTAAATGTTGTACCTTTAATAGTTATTGCGTACGTAACCTAGTTCTATCTTCAAGATTTGGAAGGGCGTACAGACAGTTTCTGCATGAGCTGTGACGTAGGACTAGATGCCCTGGTAAGTAAATATTAATTGTTGGAATAAGCAAATTAAAATGGTAAGTAAAGATAAATTCTTAGGTACAAGGGCCAATCGTTACACTATTAACAAATGGTGTGAAGTTAGGCGCCTTCACAAAGATTTTGATTCAACACAATGACTTCTTTAGATTCTATAACCAGCTCGACACCTCGCCCCACCGATGCTGCAATAAAGACTTGTATCTCCTGCCAATGTATTCAGAAACACTGGGAAATGGATACAACTTCTTGCACATATCTATGTTTAGGAAATACAAACTAAATCCGCACAGAACGCTACCATCACTCGCCACTAATTTTGAGGCAAGAGTATTAGGTTTACCTCAGAATACATGGGTTTTCCATGTTTAAAAACGTTTCAGTTGTATACAATCTTTAAATCTAAATTTCCTTTCCGTGTATTTTATATGCATTTTTATTCAACGCGTTATTTTATCATATTACTGTTTAGCTGAATTTAAGAGTATCTTTTACAAAACTTCCCAATACGGTATGTTGTATTCTCATGCCATAGCCTAGAGCCTAGAGCTATTGTGTTACAGAAGGGAAAGCGGGCGTAACAAAAAACAAAATTATTCAAAATAAAACTCCAGCCTGGGATTAAAACTTACTGACCTAGTTGTGTCTTTTCAATTAAAGCCTTTACATATCAGAACAAACCTAATACCCATCTACTCATACATTACAGCAAACATAAGCAACCTACCAACTCACCTTTGCGCACTGCACGATGCAGGGGGCTCTGGGGAACTCTGAGGGGGTCTAGGGGTGCTTTTTCAAGTCATCCTCTGCTTATCTCACCATCAGCTTGCACTGCAAATTTAATATTAACATTTTATGTTCGCCTCTATAACCCTCTGTTACATGGGTTTATGTTGAATATGTTGTCCCTGTCATTAAAGCAACCTATAGGCCACATTGCCCTGTATAACTAATATCAAGAATTATGTAAGTAGAATACAGGACTAACCTAATCATGTGTGAGCATTTAAGTGAAAGCAAAACCACAAGAGCGTTAAACTTAATATTCGTTTACTTTATCATTATAAAGTAAGTTATAAGATAGTTTTTCAGAATTATTTATTTATTTAAGAATAAAATATGTAAATAAATTATAATATATAAAATTTAAATAAATATATATTTATTTTAGGAATTTTCGCAACAAGAAATCAAATGTTTTGAAGCCAGTCATTTAGGTTACATGAACACCTTAGTTCTTGCCATTACTAAATACAAACCGCGTTGAGAATTCGAGAAATTTACATTCAGTTTTGAAGAATCTACAGTTAAATATAAGCGAAAACTGAAACCAATATTTTCAACGGATCAGAACATTTGTAAGTTACATTGCTTCAAACATTCTTTGCACACATGTTAAGATATTTACAATTATTTGTAATTTGGAAAAGATAACCTCACACAACCTTAAAGCACATATAAAGTAATTTCTATGCATACATAGTAAAGAATAGAAATAATATCAAATGATACTTATCAAATACAGCATCTTACAGTATCTTTCCTACAACATATATATAATTTTATATCGAATTAGGCTACATAAATGTGACTAGGGTGTGATAAAATTATTTTTGTAATTTAAGTCTTCTTCTTTATAACTAATGTAAAATCTTTGGCTTCATAAAAACAATGTTACGAAACAATAAAGGAAATCTCAAAGATAATTATTATTAGAAAATAATTACACTTACTTTTAATCTAAAAATCTTCGCACAAATTGCCATAATACCAACGCATTCACCAAAACTTCAAACTAATAAGAAAATATAACATGCAAGCTAATAAACGCACAGGTCGAATAAACACAGCTGATTCAGATAAGAATTCGTCACTCCAGTTGGCTGTGGCCGTCTCGACATTCTTCCTTTTCGTTACTGACATTACGTTGACAGTGAGTGTGGTACCATAAATGATTTGTTTTATATTTAAACAGGTAAATAATAGAGTTGTATATTAAGCTGGTTTCTTCTTTGGTAAATCTTGCATATGGAAAAAAATGTGAGAAGAGTAAATGTGACAAAAATTGAAAAAACGTGAACGTATCCGGATTGTTGAGAAGGATCATGGGAACCCCCCACCCTCGTGGAGTTGCCCAAACCTCGGATAGCCAATCCTAACATTTTATTCTGTCCAAAAATAAAAAAGACCTCTGTACACCACCAAAGTTGTTGAAAACCGGTGTTAACCCCTTATTTACCCACCCCATTAAAATGTTAAATATTTCAAGTAAGATACTTTAGGTATTCAGGAAGTGACGTTCTCGCCAACAGATTGCGCTTCTACATGATTTCGCGCGAAATAAAGTATTTAAAAACCTAATATGTAACGTAGCAAATGACAAGAATATATTGTAAATTTTTCATACGTAAAATACATATCCAAGGAATTAAAACTGAAAATACAACATAAATTCCGACATAAAATGAAGTAACTCAACAAAACGTATGTTACACATGAAACTAATAAAACGCCACTATCGGATCCAAGACGTCAAAAACTGGATTTATAATACAAGTTCGTTAAAATCCAAATTGTAAGTAGTTAATACGCTTCCAAAACAAAAAAAAACATTTTACAAAGAGGTTTGTTTTGAAACTCTCTACTATTTACCGTCTACAAATGTAAAACAGTTACAGAGATACTCACGCACACACACAGTCACGCGCACTCAGGAGTAAGTTGGGTAGATAAATACTCCTGAATGATCTTTCTTTGCACATACACCAGGATACTCCTCTATTTAGTATTAAATGTATATTTTGATTACAACATTTAAATGTAAGATTTTTAATAATATTAAACAAATATTTACTTTATACCAAAGCAAACTTGTACCACGATCTTATTACAGAGACGCCTATCTCTAGGGCTCGTATAGCCCTATGTTTGCATCAATTTATCCAATGTCCTTATCCCCCCCACTCCAGCTACTCTAACTCTTCAAGGCCGATTATATCAGTGTCATGCAAATATGTGGAAAATTATATTGCGTTCGACCCTTCAATGTCACCATTTAATATCTCTTTTCCATCGTTGGGAAAAGTAAACTTTCGCACGCACAAATACACACAAGGAAACCATATTGAAGCAATGTTGTTTTAAAAATTAATAAAATTACTCCAGAATCGCAGGCATTAATTTCAAATGAAATAGAGGTAAAATGCAGCCCCTAAACTTATTTGCAGCTGTTTTGCATAGTTGGCGCCGTCTAAACTGGTATTACTATACAGCACATTACCTATATTTGGAACATTATACAAACTTCACCATTTCACATCTCTTCTACCATTGCATTACTATCTCGGGGACGCGCGTGTGTGTGTGTGTGTGTGTGTGTGTGTGTGTGTGTGTGTGTGTGTGTGTGTGTGTGTAAGTGACTGTGAGTGTGTGTGTGTGTTTGTGTGTGAGCGAGTGTAAGTGTGTGTGTGTGTGTTTGTGTTTGAGCGACTATGAATGTGTGTTTGTGTGTGAGCGACTGTGAATGTGTGTGTGTGTGTGTGTGTGTGTTTGTGTGTGAGCGACTGCGAGTATGTGTGTGTGTTTGGGTGTGTGTGTGTTTTAATTAATCACAATTGCGTATAACAGCTCCGAAACTGTTGGAATCTGGACATCAGCTTAGAAATCTGGAAATTGATGTCCGATATTTTCTACTATACAATTCACAATTTAAGCTTTGTCAAATTCACTCTAATGTACAGTATTACAAATGGCAACACCAGATTACAAAATTTCTTTTGCTTACATAGACTACATAAGGTAAATGCTGGCTTCAAGTGCTTAATAAACAGTATAATATAATAAGTTAATATAAAATAATACTCAATAAATAGATTATCTTTCTTGTAGCGCCACTATAGGTTATAATCTATTTATAAGTAATATTATAAAAACAACAGAATATATTTCTCTATACACACATGTTTCGGAAAAGTTACAAGCTGCCTTCTTTGTGCGATTATAGCGTGCCCAAAATACTTGTGAAATTTAGATATTTCTTCGTACATGATTAATGTAAAATTTGACATAAACTTTTAAATTAAAACCTTCACACAAAATGTAAAAACCTCCAAAAATGCAAAAATGCAAAAACAAAATGCAAAAATGCAAAAACATTCATCACAATCCTAATCGAACAAGAAATGATAAAATCAAGGCAATGGTCGGATAGACACAGCTGACGGCTCAATTCCCTTGCAGTCCAAAGTCTAGATCGCTGAGATAAGAATTTTTTAGTCTACTGTTTTTAGTAGACAATATATAAAGCTGACAATGTGTATAGGCAAACTATAGTAGGTTTATGATTCCAGCTTTACCCAGGATGTTGTGAGGTAGCGTGAATCTGGAATTAGGAGTTGTGATTATGGATGTGAAAGCGATGAAGATGATGAAAGCCTTTGTGATAATGTAAATGCAATTTCCGTGCTCATTAATAACAAAACCATTTCATTTCAATATTTTGCCTAACCAGAAAACATACAGGCAGTGTTTATTTCTGAATATATTTATTTCAATTAGTATTGGCATAACAAGACTGATATACTTGGTTGATATATACATACATATTTTGACAAAATAATATATGCAGGAGTCCCCGAGGCACTTTGACAAGTCCCCATTAGCATCCCTTTGCAATAACGTACTTGTTGTGATTTAATAAAATATTGAGAACGAGAGATTTTCGACATATAAGTGGAGCGCAACTACCTTCTTAAATTACTTATTTTGATTCTATTAACAAATGGTTTCAGGTTAGGCGCCTTCACAAAGGTTTCAATTCTATCCAATGACTCCTTTAGATTCTATATACAGCTCGACACCACGCCCCACCGATGGTGCAATACAGACAAGTATCTCCTGACAATGTATTCAGGAACACTGGGAAATGGATAAAACTTGTCTGGCATATTTATGTTCAGGAAACACAAAGCTAACACCACTCGCCACTAACCCTGAGGCAAGTGAATTATGTTTACCTCGGCAAGCATAACATGGGCCACTGCTGCAGATTCACAAAGTAAATCAAAACGCCTAAGCTTACTCGCTGAGATTGGGCGTAATATAGGTAAGGTAAACACTTTTCAGTTGTTTACAATCTCTAAGTATAAATTTCCTGTCTGTGTATTTTATATGCATTTTTATACAACGTGTTATTTTATCATTTTAATTTCTGGCTAAATTTAAAAGTATCTTTTACAAAACTTCCCGATACAGTATGTTGCATTCTCATGGCATAGCCTAGAGCTTAGAGCTATTGTGTTACAGGGGGGGGGGGGGTCGTAACAAAAAACAAAATTATGTCAAAATAAAACTCTAGCCTTGAATTAAAACTTGCTGACCTGGTTGTGTCTTTTCATTAAAAGCCTTTACATTTCATAACGCAATGCAACCAAACACCCAACTACTCATACATTACAGCAAACATAAGCAACCCATTAACTCACCTTTGCGCACTGCACGATGCGGGGGGCTCTGGGGATGCTTCCCCAAGTCATCCTCTGCTTGGCTCTCCATCAGATTGCACTGCGAATTTTAATAATAACACTTTATGTTCTCCTCTATAACCCTCTTTTACATAGGTTTATGTTTACTATGTTGTCCCTGACATTAAAGCAACTACTTATAGGCTACATTGCCCTATTAATTGAATAGTCCTTTGAAAAATAACAATATTTCTCTTTTACGAAAAATTATCATTAAGATTTTAGCATTGAATTGTCCATTTACTCACATGTTTTCATATTTATTATTAATATCACTTAAATTTTACGAAATTTCCATAATGTTATGCAAACAAACACTTATGACATAAACACGTAACAAAAATTTCAAACAAAAACAAAATTGTTCTATTTCCAACAAAACGTTTGGAATTTGTGGTCATTTTATTTTTTTATAGACGTTTTAAACACGTTTTTTTCGGATAAACAAAATTGATCTATTTAAACGCTTTTCTCAGATAATATTCCTCATAATTTCATTCAAGCATAATTCTTATTTTCTTATTTAAATATTCTTTAATTAATTATGTAAATATAAAATCTTTGTGTTATTAAAATAAATAAATAAGACTTTATAACTAATATCAAGAATGGTGTAAGTAAATTCAGGCCTAACCTAATCATGTGTAAGCATTTAAGTAAAAGGAAAAACCACAAGAATGTTAAACTTAATATACTTTTGCTTTATAATGATAGTTTTTCAGAATTAGTTATTTAAAGAATTTAGGCCTTAAGAAATCAAATATTATGAATAAAGTCATCATTTGGATTACGTGAATACCGAAATGGTTTTTGTCATTAATAATACAAACCGAGTGAAGAATACGAGAGATTTACAATAGGTTTTAAAGAATCTATAATTAAATGTAAGCAGAAATAAAACCGATAATATCAACAGACCTGAACAGTTGTAAGTTACATTGCTCCAAACATACTTTGCACACGTGTTAGGATATTTACAATTATTTTTAATTTGGAAAAGATAACCCCACACTACCTTAAAGCACATATAAAGTAATTGCTAGACATGATTTGTAAAGAACAGAAATAATATCAAATAATACTTATCAAATAAAGTATGTTTTCTATAATATACATATATAATTTTATCCAGACGTAGTCTACATACTTATATGCGATTTAAATGTGATAAAGTTATTTGTGTAATTGAAATAGTTTTTGTTATAACTAATGTAAATTCTTTGGCGTAATAAAAACAATTTTACGAAACAATAAAGGAAACATCAAAGATAATTAATATTAGAAACTAATTACACTTACTTTTAATCTGAAAACTTTCACACAAAATGCCAAAATACCAACGCATTTACCAAAGTTTCAAAAGAATAAGAAAATATAACCTACATCCTAATAAACGCACAGGTCGAATAAACAGCTGATTCTATTGTTGTCCAAAGTCTAGATTGCAGTGACAAGAATTCGTCACTCGAGTTGGCTGTGACCGTCTCGACAATCTTCCTTTTGATTACTAACATAAGTTAATACGTTGCCAATGAGTGTGATAGCATGAATGGTTTGTTTTATATTTAGACAGTTAAAGTTATTGTGTTGTATATTTATGCTGGCTTTTACTGTAAATCTTGCATATGGTAAAAAAAAATAAGAAGAGTAAATGTCACAAATATTTCGAAAAACGTGAACGTATCCGGATTTTTAGAAGGATCGTGTATCCCCCCCCCCCATTGTGGATAGCCATAAAAAAACATTTATTTAACCACACCAATAGAAATACAATTTTAGTTTTAAAATGTTTAAATTTTTTTTAGTTAGATATTCATTAAATGGCGTAACAGAACTACCTTTTTTAATTCCTTCTATTAGTTTCCACTCCCCTTATACAAATCTTTCACAAATTTAAATCATTAATAAAATACTTTTTATTCATCCACTCAAATTCAAATACATTTTTTAAAACTTTTAGCGAATGTCAATTGATTTTGCTACAGGTTTTTAAAAATATTAATTCAGTAATTAATTATATTGCATTCGTTTTAGTTTTATATGGGGGAAAAAACTTTTCACGAAAGGAGCAAGGTATGTAATACTTATAGTTATTTCGTCCCATTTGCCTTAAAATAAATAATAGACCTAACATATGGTTTCAAATAACATAAGGTATATTTTATGTGGTAGATTAGCTGTATATACGCATAGAGTATGTAACTTTATTTATATTAATTTTGGTCTGCTATATATACAAAAATGAATTTTTGTATGTATGTACGAGCATGTATATATGCATGTGTGTATGTATGTATGTATGTATGAGCCTTATGCGTTACTAAACCACTGATCCGATCGCCATGAATTTTGGGAAATTGTTGAGTACATTCCTGGAAAGGTTTCTGGCGACATAACAATAACATTGAACATATAATATTAAAGTGCCAAAATACGAGGTAGCATACAATATGACTTTCTATCTTATATTTAGGCATATCATTGAATTAATTCCACGTTTTGGTTGCTAGGCAACACCCAAAAATCTAAAATTATTTTCCAACACACTCCAACACTGAATGCACTTCAGTAAATAACATTCAAACAAGAACTTTTATTGCCACACTTTTCTCGATCGACTCCTATAAGTTCAGCTATTATTATGTTAATAAAATACTAAATTAAGTTTAGCTAATATTCAATATTATGAATTGAATTTTATTTATTATTATTTTTTTTTATATAACTTGTCAAGTTAACTGTTGCGGGTTTTAATATTTACAAACTGTTTCAAGTTAAAGGCTTTCACAAAAGTTTGACTAAACTGGCCTTGGTGCAGGACATATGGAAGATCATTATATCGTGTCGGCCAACGTGCATACCAGAGATAGATGAACTCCTTATTGAGGCTTGCAGGTTACGTGTTGTACATCTTGAGGTTTATTAATTTACTACTATTGGTATCACTTGACAGAAACCACTACTTTATTGAGGTATTATAGTGTGTTTACCCCGATGTTCCTTGTAGAAGGAAGGATAAGGAAGGGCGGGTGGAATTAATGACATGGGATAGTTGTCCCCCGCTAGAAGGAATAGGGGGACATTATAGCACCAAGTAGACAGGGTTGCTTACCCCACGTAGACCTGCTCACACCCGGGGGAAGGGAAAGGGGAAGCAATGGTAATAATTCATTAATAATACACATTGACTTACAATTATAAAATTTATCGGCTTAAGCTCGTTTCGAAGCCAATGCCGTTATCATCCCTTCGATTGCATCAGTTTTTAATAGTTATAACTCACAGATGATGCCATTATAAGGTAATAAGGTATTACTTGCGATGGAATGTGCATTATCAATAATTATCAAGAGTAATATAAGATTTAAAAGCGTACAAATACATTCATATCTTTAACTAAACAGTTTGTTCAAACCCGAGTAAAAGAATAATCAAAGAAAACCTGATTTATATCCAGCAATTTTTTATTTTTTAAATAATATTTTCTGAATGGTAATACACAGCCGCAAAAACATTTTACATGGTTAATCTGGTTTTGCTACTTGAGTTGAAATAATGTTTTTGGAGCGCGTAGTACTTAATCGAATGTAAATTTGTACTAGAATCATCATTTATCCCGCAATAGCTTTTACTCGTATTATTCTTGCGAAATATATCGGACGACGTAAATTTTGGTGACAACTGAAAGATATTGCTCTGGCCATGGAGGTAGAGAATTGGTTATTCCACAAATTAAATAATTTCTACTTATTCTAATAATTATCGCTATAATTTGGAATATTTTACCAGCCAATCGCAGTCAAATTGGCGTTGCACATCTGCAAGCCTGTATAACCTTGTTACTTTATTTTTATTATTAAAATAATTATTTATTTTCTTATAATCTTCTAATTCGAGGGCAAATATTACGCTTTGGTATTTGGTATTGATGTAATTGTGAATTTTTTGGGTTTGCCGTTTGTTGCCGTTGTTTAAAAGTAAAATATCTACATATCTATGGTAGTACATACATTTATCTGTATGTTTCTTGTCCTACAGGACGTATTCGTTCGATGTGGTGGAGGAATATTTCAGCTAGGCTGACTGAGATCGGAAAACCCATTGGCAGGCAGGCCATCGTTTTGGTGTGTAGAATTTGTGTTATGAATTAGGTGAGTGTTATGATTTCTTGGGTGAGGTTTTGTGGAATGTTGTTTGTTCAATGAGTACAGTAACGGCGATAAGCAATCGGGAGCCCCTTTCGAAATGAAATGTGGGGCCCCCTTTAGTAAAATGTGTATCAAACAGATTTCTGAGATGCAAATCCTATAATATTTTCACTTATTAAGTTCATTATATCACTCATCGTCCGTAACCGAAAAAACTATTTAACGTCAACGCAATAAACAGCATAATGAAGTAAATAAGTCATTGATTAAATTTCGCGAGAAAGGGCTGGGCTTCAGAACATTATATGGGACTATGTATTTTTGCCCGCGCCGAGCCTAGTATAGGTATCACAATTTGGATATACTGCATTCTTTAATACTCGAAGCGGATCTTCTGGCCACGGAGTAACCTGTACGTACCGACACGCCGGCGACCGCCTCAGTCTTGTACCGGTAAGGCGATCCAACCGACTGTTAGGAACGGTTGGAGGTAAATACGTTGTTTCCATTTCCATTTACGCTTGCTTTTTTTAAAATTTTGATGGGGCAGTTGAGGGCCCTGAGCCTGGAGCCCTCCCGCCCGGCGGGGGCTTTATAGCCGCCAATGAATTGGTACGTTGGTGTAAAGGTATTTATGTCGAATGAAGCTATGGTGGAGTTGTGTGATATACAGATGTCTTTCATTTTGTGGATCAGGTCTTGGTTATTGCATTAGTATGTGTGGCTGTTAGACTTTGTCTTTGATAAGTTTGTCTATGTATTTGGCTGGCTTCTGTGAAGGTGCCGGTGTGGAGTTAATTAGTGGGCGGCTGGGTGATTTTGTTTGTGGATATTAGGTAATGGGTAAAGTATGGGCTCTTGGAGTTTTATTTGTTTGTAGTATTCCTTTTGTTCTGGTTTCGTGATTTCGATTCATTTATAATTTGTGTTTGATATTTTAGTGTAGGGTCTACATGGAGTTTGGTTATGTTGGTTTCTGTCATGAATAAAATTGCTTTATTGTCAACGTCTTGTTAGTACATTATTACATCACTACGTCACTGCATTTTTACTATAAAATTGACTTTATCTTATTTTAGGTTAGTTTGTATGATGAATTTAAGGGCTGTGTGTTTATTAGTTGTGCTTGGTTTAGTGTTTAATGTGTTTATAATGGACATTTTATATTCAATGCCTTGTCCAATGTATACACGGGAATGGATTCTGGCTTCGTAATGCTGTTTCTGTGTTCAAACTTTTGTTTGTAGTTGTATTTTTTGGGGTGTAAGTTGTATTTAAGTAATTTGTATAAGTCCTAAGTAGTTTATATTAAATTCTATGTTTATGGTGTTTATTGTGCGTGGGTAAAACTGGTGGTGGGTGTAAATGTGTTATTGTTTTGAGGTGAGAGTTTTGTTTGTCTGATACACTGTTGCCGTCTGTGTGTATATTCTTTGATGTATTGGACGGTTTCTTCGAGGATCAACAATTATGTTCTGCTATTGTGTATATAGATCATTAAGTAAAATCCAATTATCCAGCTTTGTATGTTATTATTGCGCATTTTAGGATATCAAATAGTTTAAACAACTAAACAAATAAAACATGACTAAAAAATTAATAAAATAATAAAAAATATAGTCTTCGGGAATGAAACAAAAAAAAATCGTAGAAAATACTTTAACACAAAACATTTATCGAATTAAATATACAATTTGTTGAAAGATTAATACGTCGTTTTAATACTAATGTCAGGTTTAAATGGCTTCCGTTTTCTACTTAAATACGAAGCAGAACAAATTTTATTATTTAAATCGGTGAATAATACAAAACTCTTTATTGTAAAAATATAAAAATATTTTCTTGTAAAGATATTAACAATGACTGATGTATGGTTGCATAGTAACATGCACTGAGGTTACATTATTGTTTCCATGGAAACTTTCATTGTTCCTGGAATCTAGGTTTGTCGCTAGAAAAGAGGTAATTTTATCTGGGCGTATAGGTAAATTATTTTATATTTACTAATAGCATAAACATGGTACGAATAGATTTTATTTTTGCCAGACTTTGTACCAGCACCCTTGTGTTATTTTAACTCTGCTTGTTTCATCTTATTATTTCCATCCTCACCTGTATCGCCTCTATTTTGATGTTTTACTTTAGATTTTTACATTACAAATTTTCCTGATAAAATGTCTCGCTTTATATAAAAGCAAGACAACAATATTCAATTCCCCTCCTAAATATTACATACAAATAAGTATTACATAAACTCCAAACATAAACATTTCAAATAAAAACCCACTGTAGTGAACTTCTCTGTTTTATATATAATCACATATTTTTAGGATTGTGTTTATTTTTCCAAATTTTTATACAATCATTTAAACAGGTTTTTTAGGAAGTGTCCTATACTGGTGTTAAATAGTTCTTTTCACACAAATTATTCCTACAAAACCAAATGTATTTAGTAACACAAACAATATTATGCCTTTCCAGGTTAAACTTTGCTTGTTTCATCTTATTATTTCCATCCTCACCAACATCTGTAATACTTTCTACTTAAAAGTCTTTATATAGCAGAATACAATGCAATCAAAAACCCAACTACTCATACAATACAATAAACATAAGCTCACCTTTGCGTAGAGCACGGGGGGGGGGGGGGGTTCTGGGGAGCTCTGAGGGCCTCTGGGGGTGCTTTTTCAAGTTATCCTTTGCTTGGCTCACCATCAGTTTGCACTGCACATTAATTAATAACATTTTATGTTCGCCTCTATAGCCCTCTTTTACATAGGTTTATGTTCCCTATGTTGTCTCTGTCACTAAAGCAGCTGCTTATAGGCTATATTGCCCTATTAATTGAATTACCCTTTAAAAACAACAATATTTCTCTTTTTTATTCATTATGATTTTAGCATTGAACTGTCCATTTACTCACATGTTTTCATATTTACTATTATTATCACTTAAATTTTACGAAATTTCCATATTGTTATACAAACAAACACTTATAACAAACACGTAGCGAAAATTTCAAACAAAAACAAAATTGTTCTATTTCCAAAAAAACGTTTCGAATTTGTGTTCATTTCACTTTTTTATACATTTTTTAAACACTTTTTTCGGATAAAATTCCTCACATTTTTATTTAATCATAATCTTATTTAAATATTCT
The DNA here is from genome assembly GCA_036971475.1 of Prosapia bicincta. NCBI lineage: Eukaryota > Metazoa > Arthropoda > Insecta > Hemiptera > Cercopidae > Prosapia > Prosapia bicincta. Next base: position 130,276,356 of record JBAIZL010000005.1, read on the forward strand.
TTGATTAATTATGTAAATATTATAAAAGCTTTGTGTTATTAAAATCAATAAAGAAGACTTTATCAAGAATCATGTAAATAGAATACATGCCTAACCTAATCATGTGCCGGCATTTAAGTAAAAGGCAAAACCACAAGAATGTTAAACTTAATATTCGTATACTTTATAATGATAGATTTCAGAATTATTTATTTTAAGAATTTACAGCACAGGAAATGAAATGTTTTGAAGCAAGTCATATGGGTTACATGAAATACCTTAGCTTTTGTCATTCATAAATACAAAACGCGTTCAGACAAATTTACATTCAGTTTTAAAGAATCTACAGTTAAATGTAAGCGGAAATGAAAATATATATTTTCAATTGATCAGAACAGTTGTAAGTTACATTGCTCCAAATATACCTTGAACACTTGTTAAGATATTTACAATTATTTGTAATTTGAAAAAGATAACCTCACACTACCTTAAAGCACATATAAAGTATTTGCTAGACATGCTTTGTAAAGAATAGAAATAATATCAAATAATATTTATCTTTCCCACAACATACATATAATGTTATATAGACTTAGGCTACATAAATGTGATTAGGCCTTGATAAATTTATTAAAATCTTCTTCTTTATAACTAATATAAAATCTTTAGTTTGAAGAAACAATTTTACAAAACAATAAAGGAAACCTCAAAGAAAATTGATATTAGAAACTAATTACACTTACTTTTAATCTGAAAGCCTTCACACAAAATGCCAAAATACCAACGCATTCACCAAAGCTTCAAACTATTAAGCAAATATAATCTACAAGCTAATAAACGCACTGATCAAATAAACAGCTGATTCTATTGTTGTCCAAAGTCTAGATTGCTGTGACAAGAATTCGTCACTCCAGTTGGCTGTAAGTTAGTACGTTACCAATGAGTGTGATAGCATGAATGGTTTGTTTTATATTTAGACAGTTAAAGTTATTGTGTTGTATATTTATAATAGCTTTTACTGTAAATCTTGTATATGGTAAAAAAATAAGAAGAGTAAATGTGACAAATATTTTGAAAAACGTGAACGTATCCTAATTGTGGATTCGCCTAGACCTCGGATAACCAATCTTAATATTTTATACTTTCCAAAAATAAAAAAGACAGTGTAAACCGCAAATTTTTTATAATGGGTGAACCACTTGTGTAACCACCCCAATAAAAATACGATTTGAGTTTTAAAGTGTTAAATATTTCAAGTTAGATATTCAGTAAATGGCGTTGGCAAAAAACTACCTTTTTTAATTCCTTCTATTAGTTTACACTTACCTTATACGAATCTTTCACGAATTTCAATCATTAATAACATACTTTTTATTCATCCACTCAAATTCAAATACAATTTTTAAAACTTTTAAAACCTGATTTCGCTACAGGTTTTTTAAAATATTAATTCAGTAATTAATTATATTGTATTCATTTTAGTTTTATATGGGGGGAAACGTTTCACGAAAGGAGCAAGGTATGCAATATAGATATTTCGTCCCATTTGCCTTAAAACAAATAATAGACCTAGCATATGATTTCAAATAACGTAAGGTATATTTTACGTGGTAGATCAGCAGTATATACGCATAGAGTATGTAACTTTATTTATATTAGTTGTGGCCTGCTATAGGCTATATACAAAAATGAATTTTTGTATGCATGTACGAGCATGTATGTATGTATGAGCCTTATGCGTTACTAAACCACTGATACGACCGCCATGAATTTTGGGAAATTGTTATCAATCTCAATGTTATCAATGTCTGGGAATTGGATATCATTCCTTTATAAATTATTTGAATAATAATAGATAAACCTGTAGCTCCAGTCTTTGTTACTTTGCTTCCTTGTAGCATATATTCTGTCGATCATTCTCTCGATGTTTTTATTGTGTTTTCTTTTGCGGTTCCAAGGTGTCCCCAAGTATTAAGGGTGTTGTAAATTGCTTGTACTGATTTCATCTTTGTAGTCTTTTTGTTGCATAGGTGTATTAATCTCTGAGACTTTAAAGATAGCGTCACTCCTATATAGGAGCTGGCACCCTTGGGATCAGATTATTCCTAAAGGGGGGCTAAGACCCCAGAGAACGCGACTATCGTTGTTGGGGCTGAGTCTGCAGAGATAGCGACCCTCATAGATAGGAATTGGCACCCCAGGGATCGCATTATTCCTAGTGAGGGGCTGAGACCCCGGAGATCGCAACAATCGTATTTGGGGGTTGAGACTTCATTGATTGCGACCCTCCTAGATAGTTGCTGGAACCTCAGATATCACAACCAACCTAGATAGAGGGTGAGATATCTGGGATCACAACACTCCTTTGATAGGTGCTGAGAACTCAGAGATAACGATCCTCCTAAGAAGAGGTCTCAGGTATCGTAACCCTCCTAGGAATGGAGTGAGACCTCAGAGATAAGTCTTAGAAAGGAGTAAGACCTCAGAGATTGCAACTGTCCTACTTAGGGGATAAGACCTCAGATTGGGCAATTCTTCTAGTTAGTCCTAGCTACATCCTGAGCTTGCCCAATCTGCTTTGCTTTCGTGTCTATCCAGCTACACCTGGCTCTAAATTCCCACAAGTATAATAGGTTCAGTGACAAGGTGAAGAGTCATCGCACCTCTGCCGCTTCTATCTTCGTATTGGAGGAACTCTTCACGCCTCTGCAGGCAATTAGGTCAGTCTAGATCCTGAGCTTGCCCAAACTGCTTTGCTTTCGTGTCTTGTAACCAGCTACAAATACCTCCACAACCCCGCCGGTCTATTAGATGCAGTCAGAAGGCGAAGAGACATCGCACCTCCGCCGGTTCTAACCTCTAAATGGAGGATCTCTACAAGTGCAGGAGCATGTAAGTTTGGCTACAGCATGAACTCTCCACTTATCTCTAACACCTCGTCTACCTCCTTCATATTTTTGTGGGTGGATTCTGTGGATTCCTTGTGTCATCAGGCATGAGAAGGAGAAGGAAAGGAGCCAATCTATACATGACAGTGGTCATCGATGTTCATATTTATTCTATCCTTTACAATAGCGTATGGAATTGGAATTTTATTTTCAGCTGTGCTAAGTTCTAGACTCGGCGTCTTATTGTGGAAACCCAAAACCCATTATATTGTGTGTGCAATAGTCTTATTGTTTTTACTACTCATAATATATTATTTTTTAATTATAATTTTGTATGTATAAATATTATAAATGTGTATGTTTGTCAGTTTATGTTTTACATAGAAAACCCTAATCAAATATACACTCATACACACACACACACACACACACACACACACACACACACACACACACACACACACACACACAGACACAGACACACACACACACAAACACACTCACACACACACACACACACACACACACACACACACACACACACACACACACACACACACACACACACACACACACACACACACACACACACACACACACACACACAAACACAATACATTCTATATTGTTGAAGCCTTGAATAAATAAACACCACTAAGCTAATTTCCATTTTTGTTACAGGTGACCCCTGAAGACATCTGACCACATGTAATAAACCTGTACCCCAGTGGTTCCCCAACGTTTAACTCGCGGCTCCCTCGAGGTAATATGTATTTATTGTGATGCTTCTACAGAAAATTGCTTTACTTTGTTATTAATAAAGTGTGAAGTAATTCTTTTAGTGCTGTTCTTCATACAGTAGAAGCACACAGCCTATAATGGTGTATTCTTTAAAATTACTTTTATACAGATTTGGAGTTTTTTATTCAAAAATTTTTTTACACAGAAAGAATACATATTTAGAAAGAATAAGAAAAAAATACAATTTTATTTAGATACATGAAAAACTTATTTTACTAGGGAGGCTGCTTCAGCTTCTCTTCGTCGTTGCCTTCGCCATGCCCGCTGCTTGTTCCGCCACCGGCATTTAGTCCGGAGCTCTTTTTCCTAATCCTCTTCATACAGTTGGATGTGGCCATTGGCGAATTCTTGGTCCTTGATGTAGACCCCCGGAGCAAGAACGAGCTCAGTAATCTCTTGAAAAGCGGTCGAGAGCTCGTCGTCCGGGATCAACTCAGCGCTGACTTCGTCCCCCTCCTCGGAGTCCCTGAAGGAATACTTCCTCTTAAGCTCCTAATAAACTGTAAAGTTAGCCAATAGACGGATGGTTTAGTCCTGACGTCAGCCATTGCAAGAATTCTACAAGGAAAGGCAGACCCTTGTAATATAGTCAGTAGTTCTCTACACTTAAACAAATTTTTTTATCATTTTACTGCCACTACAACATTGTGATTCGCTCACGATATTTTTAATTTAATCGTTCAATTCTGAAGCTCGCCCCCCGCACTCCTTATAATGATGTGTCCCCTCCCTAAGTAGCCACGGGGCACACTTTGGGAACCACTACTTGTAAACTGTATGTATATTATAATTTTTTTCAAATTGTATTCTAGTATTCTAAATGTACTTGAAAATGTGTAAAAAGGTATTAAAAATGCTGTGATTAATAATAATATTATTATTATTACTATTATTAGTGTGATTAATAGTATTATTATTATTATTATTATTATCATGGTTATTACTATTATACTGTTTTGTAATTATGAAAAACGTAATTATGTAGAACGTATTGAAAAAATAAACAAGATTGATATGTTTTCTGACGTTTTATTTCAAAAGTTCACCTTAATTCGTCTGATGAGTCGTATCGTCTACCTCTTGTAACATTATAGGCTCCTGATACTTCATGGTAAGGATTTTTAAAATTTTACTTACACAATGTAACAGGTGTAAAATATGATGATGTTAAGATGACGATGAATATAAGATGTTAAGAGGAATATCGTCAACCTCTTTTAACATTATAGTCTCCTGATACTTTGGTGTGTTGCATAAAGTGTCAAAATGTATCAGGAGCATATAAGGTATGAAGAGGTAGGCGGTATTGGTATTCCCCACCCAGTCAACCCACCCAGTAGGTGCTGCTATCTGGTTGTAGAAAAATTAACTATATAAAAGAGAATCTTGTTTGTGCTATTATCTGGTTGTAGAAAATGTAACTATTTATAAGAGAGCCTTGCATGGGCTGCTATTGTATTAATATACTCAAAATACATATTATTTATAAATATTTACAGGCAGTAAAATATTTTAAATAGCAGTTAATTTATACAATATAATAACAGTTACATAATATATTATTTTAACCTGAAGCATAAATTCATTTCCTTATGAAATTCAGGCCCTCTGTGTTCAGTTTCATAGCATCATTGTGGAACAAAAAATATAATCAATTAGCATGTGATTAGATTGTGTACATTACAAATTAGGGTAAAGTGTATTTGTTGACGGTAGATATTTTATTTCATTATTGTTCTTATTTTCAAATAAATACACTAAAAAACTACAAACAAATATTTATATGACAAAAGGTGTCTCCTAATCCTATGCAGCCCAACATAAAAATGTAATTATTTAGTTAAACCGAGATTAATTCCACTTTGGTGATCTGGGAGTTCCAGACCGTCTCAAAGGTGCTGCCACAGGTCCGATTCTGTGACACACAAGGAGTTGTAAACAGCTGTAAGCCTTTAGGCAGTTCTCTTGGTGTTACAGTCACGAGGTCCTGCAAGCTGCTACCACAGGTCAGCTGCTGAGATACAAGGAGTTGAAAACAATGCTGAGCCTTTAGGCACCCATCTTGGTGTTACGGTTGCAAGGTGCTGTCTCAGGCCCACTGCTGTGTTACACAAGGAGTTGCAAAAAAACGCTAAGTCTTTAAGCATCCATTTGTTACGGTTGCCATGTCTTGCTAGTTGCTGCTACTAAAAGCTGCTGTCATAGGTCCGCTGATACGACACATGAGTTGTAAAAACTGCTGAGCCTTTATGCATCTATCTCTGTTACAATCGCCAGCACCTGCAAGGTGCTGCCACAAGTCCACTGCTGCATTACACAAGCAGTTGCAAACAACTCTGAGCCTTTAGGCATCCATCTTTGTTACGATCATCATGTCCTACAAGGTACTGCCACAACTTCGATGCTGCGACACACAAGAGGTTGCAAACACTGCTGAGCCTTTAGTCATGCATCTTGGTGTTACGGTCGAAAAGCCCTGGAAGGTGCTGGATCGAACGGCCCTAGGATCGCTGTGCGATACACCAGGAGTTCCAAACATTACTGAACTTTTAGGCATCTATTTTGGCGTTACCAGGTTGGATTACTCAAGTAATTGTAATAAAGATTTTTCTATTGTGGTTAATGGATTTTATTTAGTTAGTTAAAAAACAAGTCAAGTGTTTTAAAGCAATTTTTTTTAAAATTCTATTCAGCTTCCAGAGCTTTTTTGAAACATTACACTTTATTCAATAATAAATATAAAACATATGTATATAACAATGAACAATTGTTGCCTATGATAAAACATTATTTACTTATAGGACCTACAAAAATACTAGCCTATATCATTATTTTCCTAATAGTTTCCTTACAAGAGTATGGTCTTGCAATGACAATATACAATAGAATAAAGAAGAGATGTACGCCTACTCCGTTTATCAGAAAAAAATTACTTTTGATATTTTTCTACATATTTTTTTGTATACAATGATATATATATGCACACACATTTTATTTGCTTATAAATCACACACAACATATATAGTCGATATTGCCATATTTACATTTCATTTAATAATTTGTCGATGCAGAGCGTACAAGTACAGACTTTCATTATATACATATTACTGAATAATTCTGTTGGTAAATTTAACTTTCATATGTTTGTTAACCTGCAAACAGTTATTATTTAGACAATGCTTTTCTACTGTTTTAAGGTTTGTGTTTTTATGGTTAGCGATTTCTACTAAGTGGGAACTGTGAAGGAATATTCTAACTATTTCATATGATGTCGACTGATGAGAAACTCAACCTAATCTTTGCGATGAGTCTTGGTGTGGATATAAAAAAAGCTCCCAAAATTATACTGAGTACAAAGATAAAAACAATTTAGATGAAGCTGTAGTAGGTGAAATTAAGCCTCTTTACCAAGAATTACCAAAGCCTAACTTGCTTAGAGAATGTTTATACGGATGCACTCAAACCGTCACTGAGACCTCTTACTTTGTCATACTTTGTTGGTTTCCAATCCTTACTATGTAGAGCCCTAGATGCTGTAATAGTTGCAATTAAGCCACTTTACCAGGAAATACCAAAGCATAACTTGCTCAGCTAATATTTACACGGATGCACTTAAACCATCACTGAGAGCTTTTACTCTGTCATAATTTGTTGGCTTCCAATCCTTACTATGTAGAGCCCTAGATGCTGTAATAGTTGCAGTTAAGCCTCTTTACCAGGAATTACCAAAGCCTAACTTGCTCAGAGAATGTTTACACGGATGCACTCAAACCGTCACTGAGAGCTTTTACTCTGTCATACTTTGTTGGCTTCCAATCCTTACTATGTAGAGCCCTAGATGCTGTAATAGTTGCAATTAAGCCACTTTACCAGGAATTACCAAAACCTAACTTGCCCAGAGAATGTTTACACGGATGCACTCAAACCGTCACTGAGAGCTTTTACTCTGTCATACTTTGTTGGCTTCCAATCCTTACTATGTAGAGCCCTAGATGCTGTAATAGTTGCAATTAAGCCACCTTACCAGGAATTACCAAAACCTGACTTGCCCAGAGAATGTTTACACGGATGCACTCAAACCGTCACTGAGAGCTTTTACTCTGTCATACTTTGTTGGCTTCCAAACCTTACAATGTGGATCCCTGGATGCTGTTATTACCTTCATTGAAGGCATCAGTGGAAGGATTGCAGCGTTACAGAGCCTTGTAAATAAAACACACTTGAACTGTTGGAAAATTCTGCATGAAACCGAAAGTGCAAGGGTAAAACAATCCGAAATTGCAAACAGAACAGCCAAAAGAGAACCACACAACTTTCCAAAATGACAAAAAATTATTAGATGCAGAAGAGAAACAAGAAGGAAATGATTAAGCTGAATTGTTTTGAACATAAATAAACCTGTATACATGCACCTTATAACATATACATGTAATTACAGAATCCCTGCTACTCTCATAACCATATGATTACAGAATGTTGTTAAAAAAAAATCATGTTGCTTACAATTTACATTAGAAAAATACATATTTTAAAAAATTATATTTTATATAATTTTTAGACAAATAAATTTAAAACAGGGTTTGAGCACAATCACATATAGAATGACTTGTAAAAATTTCACTGTGGTATTTTTAGCAGTATCTGAGATACTGAGACAAACATAACTGCCAAATAACATGTGTTGCATAGAGATGTAAGTTTTCCCTAGAAAAGTGTATTTAAATATAAATAGGATGGTTATAATTAAAGGTCAATAAGTGTAGAGTTCTATTAGGGTGTTGCCAATTAGAATATAAGCCTAACCTAATTATTTGTAATCTATTATAACAACTAAAAGGCAAAACTTTTCTTACGTTAAACACAACTTTACAATAGTTTTTTACAATTTTGTATTTAAAAATTCTTTAATTTGAAGAATTTACAAACAAAGAAATCAATTAAAAGCAAATATCCTAAATTCTGCTCAATTACCAAACTATATTCATAACAATAAATTAAAACCAAATTATAATTATAAAAATTTACATCGTTGTGAATACAAGAAATTTACATTCAGTTTTAAAGAATCTGCAGTTAAATTTATGTAACAATTTAAACAAATAATGCAACATTAAATTTACTTTCTTAAATATCTTAGTTTTATTACAACAAACATACATCGCACTCACGTACATTGACAATTATTTGTGAGTTGGAAAAGATAACCTTAAACTACCCCAACATATGCTACTAAAATACCAGATGCATTGTTGGCCAGATTAACTTGTAGAATAGTATGACGAGGAATTTGTTTGGTTGTGGCCGGTTACTTCAATTTATGTGAAAACTGAAAGATACTGCACTGACTTTGGAAGTAGGGAATTGGTTTAATCTACGAATTAAATACATCACTGTGGTTTTGGTTAGAATGGAGGCAACGACAGCGATATAATGAATGGAATATTAATTTTTAAATTCATTTCTCTACTTACAAACTATATGAAGTCCTTTAAAAAAAAATCATTTGATGTAATAATTTAAATTACAAAACAACAAATTGTTTTGTACAAAATTTCTGCTGCTACGCACAGTTACCAAATTCTATTAAAGACAAGATTTATAAAAACAATAACGCCAATAACTATGGGCTAAGTAGTTTGTCACAGTTGCGCATAATATAAATAAAGTCATCAAACTTGCACATTCAAGGATACAACCCTTAACAAGGGCACAATCTCTCAGTTCCAGGCGCACCCTTCTCTTTACACGCGTATTTAAAGGTATACAGGGTGTCATAATTCCTAATTATTGTAATATTTTGAAATTATTCGTAGTATTTTGGTTTATTTAGAATGTTTAAAAGCCGCAATAGTTTGTATTGAACAACAGTTTAACCTGTTGGTTTAAACCTCAAAAAAATATTGGACGACATAGATTTAGGGGACAACAGAAAGATATTGCACTGGCCGTGGAATTTGTTATTCTACAAATAATATCAGCTTATTCTAATTACTGTCGTTAATAAGGCATTACGGGATATGATAAATAACAAATTTGGATTATTCTAAAGCCAATCGCAGTCAAATTGGTGCCGCACATCTGCAATCCTGTATAGCCTTATTACTTTATTTTTGATAACAAGATAATAATTTCTTTTATTACTGTCTTCTAATTCAAGGGCAAATGGTAGGTTTAGTATTAAGGTAATTAGTAGCTTAGATAGTAAGAAGAATTAACAACTCTATCAATTAAAACTGTTTCTCTAAATCTTACTACACATTAGTTTAATGAAACAAACAGACTAGTTTCAACGATGTTGTCACCTTCATCAGTGTTTGGCAACGTTTTTTGCCGTTGTTTAAAAGTAAAATGTCGTCTACATATCTACGGTAGTATTATTGTTCGATGTAGTGGAGGAATATTTCAGCTAGGTACCTGAGATGGGGAATCCCATTGGCAGGTTAGCCATCGTTTTGCATATAGATTGTTATGAGTTTGGTGAGTGTTATGATTTTTTAGGTGAGTTTTTGTGGAGTTTTGTGTGTTGTCAGCATGTTTTTTAGTGTTTAAAGTGTTTGTTTAATGGATATGTTGGTGTAAAGGTTTTTTATGTCGAATGAAACTATGGTGGAGTAGTGTGGGACATAGATGTCTTGAATTTTGTGGATCAGGCCAATGTCATTGCTTCTGGATCTGTGGTTATTAATGTTTGTGTGTGTATTTGGCTAGATTATGTGAAGGGGGACTATGTGTGGTTTATTATTGCGGAATGTGTGTTTTGTTTGTAGTTTTTCTCTTGTTCTGGTTTCATGATTTCGGTACATTTGCCTGATTTTTAATTTGTGTTTAATATTTTGGTGTAAGGACTAAATGGAGTTCGGTTATGATGTTTTCTGTCATAAATTTATTTACTCTATTGTCAACTTACTATAGATCTGCCTTCATTTGATTTAAAATATTAAGGTTAGTTGGTCGCGATTTGTATGATGGATTTAAGGGTTGTGTGTTTATTACATGTGCTTATTGGTGGACATCTGTGTTTATGATGGACATTTTACATTCAATGCCTTGTCCAATGTATTCATGGACATGGGGAATGGATTCTGTGCTTTGTATTGCTGTTTCTGTGTCCAAACTTTTGTTTGTTTTTGGATTTTTTGGGGTGTAAGCCTTATTTAAGACATTTGCTCAAGTGTTAATTCGTTTATATTAAATTCGATGTTTACAGTGTTTATTGCGAGTGGATGAAACTGGTGCTTAATGTACAGAGTGTTATTGTTTTGAGTAGAGTTTTGATTATGTCCGATACTCTGTTGCTGTCTGTGTGTGTATATTATTTGCTGTTTTGAACGATTTCTTCGAGTACTATTTACAAAGTATCAACGATTATGTTCAATTATTGTTTATATTGGTCATTGAATAAAACCCATAAATCCAGTTTTACGTGTAATTATTTGAGCATTGTAGGATATAAAATATCTTAAAAAACTAAACAAATTAAACGCATCTATAAAATCAATCAAAAAATATAGTCGGAAAATTCGTGAAATAATATAAAATTCTCTACTCTAAATATATTACCTAATATTTTCTTGTAAACATATTAAAATTGACTGATGTATGGTTACCTGGTAACCACGCATTGAGGTTACATTAGTGTTTCCATGGAAACAATCATTGTTCCTGCACTCTAAATTTGTCACTAGAAAAAAGGTAATTTTATCTGGGTGTGTATCCAAATTATTTTATTAAACACTTTTAAATGTTTTAAACTTGCCTATAGTAGCACTTACTTTGCTTGTTGAGGACGGCCGTTTCGGGAGATGTGTCCCTTTGTCAACTCAGACCGTAACTCATCAAGCAAAGTAAGTGCTACTCTAGGCAAGTTTAAAACATTTAAAAGTGTTTAGTGATTACTAGTAGCTCACGCGAAGATGGAATCAACAAATGTTAATTATTTTATGTTTAATAATAGCATATACCTGACGTAAATAAATTTAATTTTTGCCAGCTTTGTACCAGAGCTCTTGGATTATTTTAAGTTTGTTTGTTTCATCTATTATTTCCATCCTCACCAACATCTGTACACCTTTATATTTAAAAATCTTTATATATCAAAACACAATGCAACCGAACACCCAACTATTTTTACATTAGAGCAAACATAAGCAACCCTTCAACTCACCTTTGCGCAGTGCACGATGCGGGGGCTCGGGAGGGCTTTTTAAACTCATCCTCTGATTGGCTCACCATTAGTCTGCAAATGCAAACACAACATTAAATATTTCCATCTATAACTTTGTATTACACTATGTGAAGGTCACTTTGCTGCTTAGTATCTTAAAGTACCTTTGAAGATAAACGTTTTTCCTTTTTTAATAAGATTTTATCTAAAATTTTTGTAGTAAATGTTTTATTCACAACTTTTGCCGTTAAAATGCCTCGAATTATATAAAAGCAAGACATCAATAAGTAAGTTTCATTTCGCTTCATAAATATTAACACAAATAAATATAGCATTAAACATATTATGTAAACATTTCCAATAAAAACCCACTGTAGTGTTCTTCACTGTTTTATATCTAATCACATAGATTTAAGTTTGTGTTTATTTCTCCTACTTTTTATACACTTTTTAAACAGGATTTTTGAGAAATGTCCTACACTAGTGTTAAATAGTTATTTTCACACAAAATGATCCTTCAAAACCAAATGTATTTTATGAAATAGACAATGTTATGCCTTTGCAGGTTTTCAAAAAACCGATTTCCCAAAGCTTAATGCTTACAACAATCATAGTAAATTATTACTTCACCATTACACACACATATATAACCTATAAAAGTTAGCAGTTTAACAACAAATGTAACATATTTTACATGATACAAATGTTTGCTGTAACAAATCTGCTTGGCAGTAGTACCTGACGGTTTGTTGTAACAATAATTTATTTACACAAAATAAGTAACTTAAAAATTTCTCAAAATTCTGAAAAACTATTAGCACTATGTTATTCTATGTTAAAATCTGCAACAATCTATGTATGAAACAAAAACAATCTGCAATTACCACTGTTTTATTAGTTTGGTTTCCGTCATATCTGTCTCTGAGGGTAGAATTTTGCAATCGAGTTTAAACTAACTTTCCAATGAGCTAGAGACCAGATGACCTGAAATTTTGAACACAAGTCAGAATAAAATAACAATGCAATATTCATTTGGCTTTTTGTCTCTACATATGATTAAACCGTGGTTAATCAAACAAACAAAAAATTTGATTGAGGAGCTAGATACTTGAAATTTTACTCACAGGCCAGGAATGGATGACAATGCAACATTTACTCGCATTACGTTTGTCTAAACAGATTAGATTTGACAATGTATGCGTGTGTAACAGTAGAACTTGTGATTCACGCAAGCAAATGTACTTGTGTATGTAAGTGTGTGTGTGTGTTAGTGTGTATGTGTCACGGCAAACTACGAGTAAACAAATAACCTACAAAACTGTAACCTACTTGCAGCTTAAAACATAGCGGCAAACTAGATTTTGTGATGATTCACATATTCGTAGACATTTTCAACTTAGTTCACATTATTGTCAATAGAATGTAGCACCAAACTGTAAAAGATTGAATGTTGTGGGCTTCGCCGCAGACGAGTTATAGGCATTTGAAAATCGTGTCGGGTGACCCCCGACATACGAGTAAACCACAATATATTCTTGGCGAGGCTCCCCCGACAGTCGAGTGCTAAGGGTTAACTAAGTGAATACGTAATTGCTTACTTGCTGACACGTTTCAAAACATTCGTTCCTTTTACGAAGCCAACCTTCTACTGTCGGCAGACTGTAGAAAAGGTCATAAATCCATTCCTGTTAGACCCTTTACGCCCAACCGATGCCAACAGTAGAAGGTTAGCTTCGTAAAAGGAACGATTGTTTTGAAACGCGTCAGCAAGTAAGCAATTGCGTTTTCACTTAGTTAAGTATTTTAAAATTAGTTTAATCAGTGAATTCAAGATGATTACATCAAGCAACTTCATAATGGCTTTGTTGTTGCTGCAGAACCTATTTAGTACAATTTGAACCGGTAAGATCAGCAGATCCACCAATTAATTCTGGCATAGATTTAGTGGGGAGACCAAGGCTAGTTGTCACACGGTTAAGTTGGCGCAGATTCCAAGGCTTTAAATTCTATGTTAATGAGTTCACACTGACCGCTCGGTGATGTATTTCCCCATGTAACACAACAGTGTAGGCGTAATCTGAGACCTAGATTCTTAGTTGTTTTATGAGTGTTTGAGATTGTTTGTTTTCCAAAAAATAAGTGAATATTTGTTACTACACTACAAGTATTATTTTATAACATCATTGGTCTAACTTCTAAGTTTTTAAGCACAAACCACATCAATTGCCTTTATCAAGCTACAAAACAGGCCGCTGTTTCATACTTTTACTTACTTTGGTAGTGAGCGAGATTAGTTCCAACCCTAGATAGCACGACGGAATAAGTTGGGGGAGAGGTCTAGGTGCATATTGACGCATCACTTACTTACCCCATATCCTTCTTATTTTGTTACTAAAATCTAAGTTACTATATCTTTAATCTTACATAACTGAGAAGGACAGCCAAGATGCCGGGTGTTGTAGAGATTCAGTGGCTTTCCCTGTAAAACACTGGGAACAGGTTTGGCTTTCACTACTCCTGAAGACATTATGCTATTTAAAACAGTTCAAGGAACAATTTAGGATAAAAACAGCAGAAAATACAGACTTTCTCCTTTTGTTCAGTGTACATATCATCTTGTTGGGTTAAATATGTGCAGAGATATGACTGTTTTAAGAAATCCTTGTATCATGAAACCAGCAAATGTAAAATCAGGCTGTGTTTTTATCACTTTAAACGTGTATAAATTTATAAACCGGGTCTGATATCGATTTCATTTTATAGGAACTTTTAGTGATTTTTCTACAGATATTTAACTCAACAAACTTTTTCGTAAACCATGAGTCATTGAAAGCATTAGTGCTGTAAGTCACTTTTTTATAAAGATGGGTATTGAGTGTTGCGAAAAAGGAATAGAGTTATATGAGTGTTATACCAGATGAAGGAAAAAAGTCAATATTAGTGTTAGCTGACTTAAATTTTAAAAATATTTTATTTTTTTTGAGAAATTGGCTAAAAAAACGATTAGGTTACGACTTCGTGCTGCATAAAGTATTCTTGTTTGTAATAGTTCACGATAAGTCCGTCGAGGGCAGCACCTAACGATACCTTTTACCAATAATTTACTTAGGGCTCAGTTATAGGCCCCGTATTGTTCATGACCTACCTCAATGACATACCGACAACACTCAACACACAAGTGGCCTTATTTGCAGATGACAAAGCGTTATCCGCTCTGTCATGGCAACCACATCTAATACACTCCAATTTACAGGACCACCTAACAGTACTAGAATCATGGCTGAGATACTGGAGAGTGAGGGTGAACATGGCCAAGTGCCAGGCTCTGCTTCTCTCCAAATGTAGGACACACAAACTCAACACACCACTAAAACTATTATAGGAGGTCATTCACTGGGAGAACCAGGTAAATATCAGGGAGTCATACTCGACAGAGGCCTGACTTGGGACCCTCACATTACCAACACGTTAAAAAAAGCAAAAATTATATTAACACAACTATATCCTATGCTTAACAGAACGAGCCCACTTTCACAACGGGCGGCAATCACTATATACGTGTCTGTGTTGAGCAGCATACTCAAGTACACTTCATCCATCTAGGGCAATGCAGGCATTTCACGCACACGCAGACTCCAGTTATTCCAAAACAAGGTTTTGCGAATTAACATGAAGGCACCTAGATCCCTTTCACTAAACAACACTTCCAACGCTTAGCAACAAGGATCTACAAAGAGGATCATGCACAGACAACACCCACACTCATTTCCTCACTCAGTAGATACAACCCCACCCACGACACAACCAGGCGGCCGCTGTCCTTAATGACCGCCTAGCTCTAACCATTATGCAAAATATAAACACAGGCTAGGTATTTGAAAACAAGTCTACACAAACGTATTAACAGGCATATCCACACACACAACATACTGAGGTCTGAGCAACTCGGCCACGCATCAGCTGATAAGAGGGGTGGAGCATCCAACCAAGGGTTTCAACAATTTCTGCTCGACAGGGGTAGTCTTCCTGGACATTGAAAAGGGGTTTGACCAGGTCTGGCATAACGGGAAACTACGATTTTAATGAAACTAAGGGACTATAGATTTCCAAACTGGCTTATACACCTAGTTAGTTCATACCTGTCTAACCGTAAGGATTTGACAAACAAACTCGAGGAAAGCTCCTAGACCAGACACCATCACCACACAACGCAGATAAACTTCACGGAGAAAGCGATGAAAGTACCTTTCATCAAACACCACCACCGACACTTAGCAACAAGCTTCTACAAACAGGCTCATGCACATACAACATCCACACTGGGTAGATCAGACCCCACCCACAACACACACAGACGGCAGCTGTCCCTACTAACCACTTAGCTCCAACCATAAGACAACAATATAAATATACATAATAATACATTCTGCTTCACAGTTATGTTCCAGGTGATGCTGGGGCACATCTTTAGAGTCACAGCTTAGCCCCAACGGAAGTACTAATTTAATTACATGCCTCTTCAGTTTCATGTAAGCAGCAGAAGAAGAGGTGCATATCGTTCCTGCCATAGATTCACTAACTTGTTTTTTGTAAGGTAATACCCCTCCTTAACCCTTAGCATAAGGATATCCTAGCCCCCAGAGTACCTGTATGATCTGTTGCGGATTTATTCTGGCATGGTTTCTTTCTTGCCAGGTTTCTTGACCCCGCTCTTAGCACGACACTTACCGTACTGTTTCATTTCACTATCTCCTGATTCTCTATGGAAAGAGCTTATGAGCTTGGTACATGGGCAATCAATACTATTGTAACTAATTCCATAAAGCCAGCTTCATTAATGTTAGTGAGTTCTCTTATTAAATACCTAAGTTTTTAAACTATTAGTAGCTAAGCATACAGGAGGTTTAATGAATAAAGATGTAACATCAAGGGATGTCACATAACAATCCTTTGGGACCAAAATGAACAGAACTCTAGATTTATGATCTCAGTTGTACTTATTAGGGATAGTTTTACAATTTTACAAATAGTACAAGACTTACCTTTATAAACAATTTTGGTCATTTATAAAATATGATTTTCTGGCTTTAGAAGTTGTATGTTTTTTTTCAGAAGCCTATTCGCAACGTCTAGATCTGTAACCTGGAAAATGTGTTTATAATAATTATATTTTTATTTATAAAAGAAAGTTTTATGAGTTGCAAAACTGTGAGTTGAAGATTTATATTTTGACCATTAATAAAGAGGAATAATAGTTAGTTCCTTGTAATTAGGTCTTGTATTACAAATCTGTTAACTGAAATTTGTTCATGTGAAACTTCCTTTATAATAAATAAATCTAATATTAGATAAATTTACACTTTACATGTCATGGTCGATTTAGCTCCTGCAATTAAAATGTAAGTAACTAAGTACACAAACCACCTAAACAAATAGTCTATGAAGCAATAGCAGGAGCGCAGCTAAAAGTATGATATTAAAGAAATATTTTAAGGTGCCTTTATGCTTTAGCTAAAAAACTATTAAAGCTAGTTAGAAAGCTAATGGAGAGAAAAATAGAAAATTATCAACGTTATCAATGTGTAACTATTTAATGGTAAAAACTACTTGTTTTGATAATATAACAGACAAATCTGCAAATAGTATAAAACTTGCCATTATTAATCAACTTTTGGTCCTTTTTAAAATATGAATTTCCGGTTCCAGAAGTTGTCGCATGTTTTTCTTTCAGAAGCCTGTTCCCGACATCTGCATCTGTAACCAGGAAAATGTTTTTATAATTTCAATATTGTTCTTATTTATAAAAGAATATTATCAAACATTGCAATGATAAAAATGATCCGTTTCTATTCTACAAAAAACTACCAGGGTTTTAACATAATTAAAAACAATATTTTGGGTAAAACACAAACTTTACATTACATTATTTCAACAATACAAACCTAGAACCGACCCTAAGCGCCTTATATAATGAGAAATTATAGATCACCATAAACTTAAAAAATTAGAAACGAAAAAAAGAAAGCGAAAAAAAAAATAATAACAAACAAAGAAAATAGTTCATCTGAAAAATTCCAAGGAAATTCTCTTTCTATTTTGCCACTTAATATTGTGATTTTAATTAATCACTTTAACATTAGTTTATGAATATCCGAATTTTAAATTTTGTAAATTTGTAAAAACTTACTGAGACCTATTGTCACCTAAATCTACGTTGCCCGATATATTTCACAATAATAATGCCAGTAAATGGTATTGCGGGATAAATGATGGTTCTAGAACAAATTTCCATTCTAATAGGTATTACGCACTCCAAAAACATGATTTCAAGGTCACTCCAAGTGTATATACATATAACAAAATCACAATCTCTTGAATTATGTAGTCCATTACGTTCGGTGAATCTTAATTAATCACTTCAACATTAGTTTTGTAACCAAACTTTAAATTTTGTAAATTTGTGAAACCTTACTGAGACAGAACGTTTTTGATCGCTGTGTGGCGATGTTCATCAGTGTCTTCTGTTTGGAGATGTTGGGTTAAGCGGTGACGGTTATAAAGGCAGGTTTTTGATAATATCAAATGGTATGTGTGATTTGTATTGCGTTTGTTCGTTTAATATGTTTGTACTTTGTGTTTTTGTGTGTCTGTAAATTTCATATTGTGTAAATGTTTAATTTACATAAAACAAACCTTTAAAACTGTATACAAAAATAAAGACTCACTGAAACAAAGGGATTTCCAACTTCACCTAAATCTCGCCAACACAATTGGACATGAACACACAACAAATAATAATAGACACTAATAATTGGGCAACAAATACACTACTAAAGTTTAAAAATATATACAAGAAAAGGGTTAATGAACTATTATGTAATACAAAAAACACAACACACTCTCAACCCACACAAAGCTTCTACCTCTGTACAGTTAACCTCACTAATACCAAATTCACGCAACACGAGATGAATTTAATAAGCAAAGACCTGAAACAGAACCTATATTATAAATCCAATAATATAACAAATAGAAATATTATACTACTAACTGAAACAGCCATAGAAAAAACCATCACCAAAGACCAAAACTCACTTCGACATGACACAAAAACCTAAACAAAGACAAACACATAACCAACAAAATCGTGAACAATAAAATTAAAATCACTGCAAACATAAAACAAAAAGCTTAACTAATCAACATTACACTCACCACAGCAGACAAAGGCAATACCACAGTAATTATTAATAAAAGCAGCCTAAATGACAAAATCAATGAATACATAATAAATAATAATATAGTACAACTACATACCCATGTGAGAAATATTACAGAACCATCAAAAACTAATACATCCAAATACATTATCAGCAAAAACAAAAAATACCACCTAAAACAAATCCACCCTAAAACACCTACCCTCGCGCTCTCCCTAAAATTCACAAACCCAATGTCTCCATCCGAGCCATCATCAACTATCAAAATGCCCCTGCACTTAAACTACAAAAAAACATGGACAAAGTAATCAGACAATCTATTAAATTGAACACAGAAATACACATAAAAAACAGAACAAACCTCATAAATAAAATAAAAGACATAAACATACCACACAATTCAACACTACTATCACTCGACATAACAAACATGTACACCAACATACCCGTATCCAAAAAGTTCATAATCTTAGAGACCCAATTAATACTGAACAACATACCCGTGTTACCGAAATCATAAACATCCTCCAAACAATATTGTTTCCATGGAAACATTAATTGTTCCTGAAATCTAAGCTTGTCGCTAGAAGAGAGGATATTTTATCTGGGCATATAGCTAAATTATTTTATAAGTACTAATAGCATAAACATGGTACGAACAGATTTTATTTTTGTCAGACTTTGTACCTGCACTCTTGGGTTATTTTAGCTTAGCTTTTTTAATCTGATTATTTTCATCCTCAACAACATCTGTACAGCTTCTATTTCATTAAAAGTCTTTAGATAGCAGAACACAATGCAACCATATTCCTAACTATTCGTACATTACAGCAAACATAAGCAGCCCATCTACTCACCTTAGCGCAGTGCGGGGGGCTCTTGTGCCCTTCAGGAGTCTTCGAGGAGCTTTCCCAAGTTATCCTCTGCATGGCTCACCATTATTCTGCAAATGCAATAACAACATTAATTGTTTCCATCTATAACTTTGTATTACACAATGGGAAGTTCCCTCTGCCGTTTACTATCTTAAAGTACGTTTAAAGGTAAATGTTTTTCCTTTTTTAATAAGATTTTATCTAAAATTTTGGTAGTAAATTATTTACTTTGGATTTTTTTAATTACAACTTTTCCTGTTACAATTCCTTGAAATGTGCAAAAGCAAGACATCAATATTCAATTCGCTTCCTAAATATTACATACAAATAATTCTAGTATAAACTCCAAACATAAACATTTCCAATATAAAGCCACTGTAGTTTTTTCTCTGTTTTATATCTAATCTCATAGTTTTAGGTTTGTGATTATTTTTCCTAATTTTTTTTACATTTATATAAAGAGGATTTTTAGGAAATGTCTACACTAGTGTTAAATAGCTCTTTTCAAACAAAATGGTCCTTCAAAACCCAAAACCAAATGTATTTTGTAACATAAAGAATGTTATGCCTTTCCAGGTTTTCCAAAAACCTATTTCCCAAAACTTCATGCTTAAAGCAATCATAGCCAATTATAACTTAACCCTTACACACACATGTAACCTATAAAAGTAACCAATTTAATAACAAATGTTACAATTTTACATTGTGCAAATCTTGACCATATTATTTGCTGTTCAGTATCATAAAGTACGTTTAAAGATAAAAGGTTTTCCATTTTTTATAAATTTTATATAACTTTTAGGAAGTAAATGTTTTACTTTATATTTTTTTAAATTAAAACTTTCCCCTTAAAATGCCTTGATTTATACAAAAGCAAGACATCAATATTCAATTGGCTACCTAAATATTACACACAAATTAATCCAGCACTGGTATTAAATAGTTTTTTTCCACACAATTATGCCCTTCAAAACCAAATGCATTTTGTAACACAAACAATGTTATTCCTTTACAGGATTTCTAAAAACCTATTTCCCAAAGCTTCATAATTCAAGCAATCATAGCCAATTATTACTTCACACGTACTGAGACAGTCAGAATCGCCGCTCAAATTAAGAAATTAATAATTTAAAAAATTTGAATAACAAATTTAATAATTAAATAATAAGGTTTTAATTTATTGTATAATGAAACATAAAGAGTGAAGAAGCCAGTAAAATCTTGAATTAGTATTATTAAGACAAATTAAAAATTTAAAAAAATAAAACTGTAATAACCAACTAAATTTGACAAACGGGAGTGCAGTAAGTGCCGAAAAATGCTAACTTGAGAACTAGGCCACGTAGAACTAGCACTGACATTTTGAAATGACCAGCAAAATCCAAAATGAACAATAGTGAAAACTAAATTTAAAAAACTTAAATAACAAAAAAGTTACAGCCATTTTAAAGTAATAGACATTTTTCAGTATTCTAAAACAGATAACAAAATTATGCAGGTTAAATTGAATACGTTGTCCAACCCGCCCGTACAAGAAAAAAGCAAGGAGTTAGCAACGAGCTAAGAGCGGCTGGGGAAGGGTAACTTCGCCGCAATAAATACAGAAACTGAAGGACCTGTAAGGCAGTCTGTGAAAAATTTTAATACGAGGTGCTAACAGTCACTATGTCGGTCCGCGCATAGGACAACCACCATAGGCCAGATGGAACCAAATAGCCACTTTTCTGCCGTCTAATTCGATCCACGGACGAGGGCATCAGACTCAGCCTCCAGGACGTGGAATGGAGAATGGAGAAGGACTTCCATCGACTTACCAGGGATGGCTACTTCCAGTGACCAGGGACCCGGAATCAAGACGAGAGGACTCTAGGACCGGCAGGGAAATTTTTGGTAAGTCATTTTCTCTATTATATTAAATAACGTCAAATTTAGTAAGTTAAAAATATTAAATTCAAAATTATCAATAAAAATTAAACAATGACTTCACTCTATGTTGAATTTTTAAATAAATGTTAAATGCAGTAAAATTAATTTGTATAATAAAAATGCTTAAGTAATGAATAATAAATGTTAAATTCACAAAGTGGTTTTGGCCATAAGCCAATCATTTTCAGGAAGACCAGAATTTATAGAATTATACAAATTTTAAAATTATTTGTTATAAAATGTAAAATTTACCAATACAATCTTAAAGTCAAAGGATAAAAATTGTATTATGTTAAATTAGGAAAGATTTATGTTTAAATATGTAAGTACATTTAATGGATTATTTATAAAATGTAGAAATTAAATATATGAGATATAAGACAAATTTAAACAATGATTTGTGATTATAAGGAAGACTAAGAAATAGTAAAGAGACAGTCAAATGTATTTTAGTTGAAAATATATTTATTTTTATTTTAAAAACAAGTAATTAAATGTGTTATAAAAACTTTTGGTATTTAAATTTATCCTGTGTTGAACAACAAATAAAACTTTTAGTTTTTCCCAGCTAATAAATAATGCGTATTAAATCAAATTACAATTTTAATTAAATTTCATTAATTATAAAATATATATAAAATTCAGAGCCTAATGTTTCTTCAAACGAGTTCTCTTATGAGAACAAATTTATTGTAAATTTATTGAGCTATTCTAAAATTTAGTTGTTTTGTTTGTATTGAAGCCCAGAGACTAAGTCTACTGGCAGATCATGTTTATAGAACACAGGAGCCTTTAAACAAGGTATCTTAAACATGATCATATTTGGCACGTCCCCTTGCTGTGCCTGCAGATCTTCTAAGATGGTAAGATTCTTTGGAAATTTTGTGTGTTCATATTAATATTGTTTCTTTCCAGCTGACTACTTTACTGACAAGTATGACTATTTAAAGACCCGACAAAACATGTTAACCATCTTGGGGGGGTCATACAAGCTTTAAGTTAGAAATCAGCGGGTAGTGGCTTGCGTTTAGGCGTGGCAAATAACGGGTGAACACAAGACAAATTTTAAGAACGCTCGAGGCTACATGAGCCCAAGAGCAGAACGGAGATAAGCAGGCACGGATAAAAATAATAAAATGTAACAACTCCGTAACGCCATTAACGTTACGATAAGTAGAACGGAGTAAGGTGGGGGGACATTGCAGTACACACACATATAACCAATTTAACAACAAATGTAACAATTTTACATTGAGCAAACCAGTTTTACTTTGGATTTTATATATATTGTCTGTA
The DNA here is from genome assembly GCA_036971475.1 of Prosapia bicincta. Lineage (NCBI taxonomy): Eukaryota > Metazoa > Arthropoda > Insecta > Hemiptera > Cercopidae > Prosapia > Prosapia bicincta. Next base: position 130,299,505 of record JBAIZL010000005.1, read on the forward strand.
TCGCTCCGATAAGAATTTGTTAGTCTACTCTAGTAGACAATATATAAAGCTGACAATGTATATAGGCAAACTATAGTAGGTTTATGATTCCAGCTTTACCCAGGATGTTGTGAGGGAGCGTGAATCTAGAAGTAGGAGTTGTGTATATGGATGTAAAAGCTATGAAGATGATGAAAGCATTTGTGATATTATAAATGCCATTTCCATGATCAATAATAATAATAAAACCATTTTATTTCAATATTTTGCCTAACCACAAAACATACAGGCAGTGTTTATTTCTTAATTTATTTATTTCAGTTAGTATTGACATAACAAGACTGATATACTTAGTCAATATATAGATAAATATTTTGACAAAATATTATATACAGGAGTCCCGAGGGGCGCTTTGACAAGTCCCCATTAGCAGCCCTTTGCACTAACGTACTTGTTGTCCTTCAATAAAATATTGAGAATGAGAGATTTTCAACAGATAAATGGATGGCAACTACCTTCTTAAAATACTTCTACGGCTTCTATTAACAAATGGTTTCAGGTTAGGCGCCTTTACTAAGGTTTTAATTCAACACAATGACTCCTTTAGATTCTATATCCAACTCGACACCATGCCCCACCGATGGTGCAATAAAGACTAATATCTCCTGTCAATGTATTCAGGAACACTGAGAAATGGATAAAACATTTCTGGCACATCTATGTTCAGGAAACACAAAGTTAATTTCCACAGCACACTACATCAATCGGCACAAATTCTGAGGCAAGTTCATTATGTTTATCTCAGCAAACATAGGTTTTCCATGTTTAAACACTTTTCAGTTATTTACAATCTTTAAATCTAAATTTCCTTTCTATGTATTTTATATGAATTTTTATAAAACGTGTTATTTTATCATTTTAATTTTTGGCTAAATTAAATTTAAAAGTATCTTTTACAAAACTTCCCAATATGGTATGGTGTATTCTCATGGCATAGCCTAGAGCCTAGAGCTATTGTGTTACAAGGGGGAAAGCGGGCATAACAAACAAAATATTATTTCAAAATAAAGCTCCAGCCTTGGATTACAACTTACTGACCTAGTTGTATCTTTTCATTGAAAGCCTTTATATAGCAGGACACAATGCAACCAAATACCTAACTACTCATATATTACGGCCAACATAAGCAACCCATCAACTCACCTTTGCGCACTGCATGATGCGGGGGAGGGGCTCTGGGAAGGGGGCTTTTTCAAGTCATCCTCTGCTTGGCTCACCATCAGTTTGCACTGCAAATTTAAATAATAACGTTTTATGTTAGCCTCTATAACACTCTTATACATAGGTTTATGTTCACTATGTTGTCTCTGTCATTAAAGCAACTACTTATAGGCCACATTACCCTATTACTTGAACTAACCTTTAAAAATAACAAAATTTCTCTTTTACAAAAAATATTTTACTATTGAATTGTTCATTTACTCACATTTTTTCATATTTATTATTATTATTATCACTTACATTTTATGAAATTTCCATGATGTTATACAAACAAACACTTATAACATAAACACTTAACAATATTTTCAAACAAAAAAAAATTGTTCTATTTCCAATAAAACGTTTTGAATTTGTGTTCATTTGACTTTTTAAACACATTTTTTCGGATAAAATTCATCACATTTTTATTTAACCATATTCTTTTTTAAATATTCTTTGATTTATGTAAACATTTATGTAAAATGTAAAATCTTTGTGTTATTAAATAAAGAAAACTTTATAACTAATATCAAGATATATGTTTGTAGAATACAGGCCTAACCTAATCATGTGTGAGCATTTAGGTAAAAGGCAAAACCACAAGAATGTTAAACGTAATATTCGTATACTTTATACTGATAGTTTTTCAAAATTATTTATTATAAGAGTTTTTTCCCAAAGAACTCAATTGTTTTGAAGCAAGTCATTTAGGTTGCACGAAATACTTTAGTTTTTGTCATTAATAAATACAAACCGTGCAGAGAATGCTACGGAGAAAGTTACATTCAGTTTTAAAGAATCTATAGTAAAATGTAAGCGTAAATTAAAACCTATATTTTCAACAGGTCAGAACAGTTGTAAGTTACATTGCTCCAAACATACTTTGCACACATGTTAGGATATTTACAATTATTTGTAATTTGGAAAAGATAACCTCACACAACCTTAAGCACATTCAAAGTAATTGCTATAGTAATTGCTAAAGTAACCTGATAATTAATATTAAAAACTAATTACATTTACTTTTAATCTGAAAACCTTCACACAAAATGCCAAAATACCAACGCATTCACCAAAGACTAATAAGAATGTCTTTGAACTAATAAGACAAATATAGTTTCAAACTAATAAGAAAATATAGCCTACAACCTAATAAATGCATAGGTCGAATAAACAGCTGATTGTAATGTTGTCCAAAGTCTAGATAAGGATTTGTCCAGACAGCTGTGGCTGTCTCGACATTCTTCCTTTTGATTACTAACATAAGTTAATACATTGCCAATGAGTGTGATAGCATGAAAGGTTTGTTTTATATTTAGACAGAGTTATTGTGTTGTATATTTATGCTGATTTTTTCGGTAAATCTTGCACATGGAAAAACATTAAGAAGAGTAAATGTGACAAATATTTCGAAAATCGTGAACGTATTCGGATTGTTAGGAAGGATCATGGAAGCCCCTCCCTCTGGTAGAGTTGCCCAAACCTCAGATAACCAATCCTAACATTTTATTCTTTCCAAAAATAAAAAAGACGGGTATAAACCGCCAAAGTTTTTAAGAACGGTGTAAACACCCTATTTAACCACCCCTATAAAAACACGATTTTAGTTTTAAAATGTTAAATATTTTAAGTTAGATGCTTTAGATATTCAGTCAATAGCGTTAGGAAATTAACTACCATTTTCAATTCCTTCTTTTACTTCACTCTCTCTTTATATGTATCTGGATCAAATTTTCAAACCGTTAATAAAATGACTTTCATTCATTCATTCAAGTTCAAATACATTTTTCAAAACTTGTAATGGAGGACAATTGATGCCTGTACAGTTTTTTTTAAAATAATAATTCAATAAATAATTTTAATGAATTAATTTTAGTTTTATATGGTGGGAAAATTTTTCACTCAAGTGGCAAGGTATACTGTATAGTTATTTCGTCCCATTCAGTTTAATTTATAAACATACTGTATATATATAAATGAATGTTTGTATGTATGTATGTATGTATAAGCCTTATGCATTACTAAACCACTGATCCGATCGCTATGAAACTTTGGGAAAGTGTTGAGTACATTCTTGGAAAGGTTTCTGGTGACATAACAAATTTTTAAAACATGTAATTTTTAAGTGCTAAAGTAGCATAAAATATGTCTCTCTATCTTATCTTATCTTCAGAAATTTCATTAAATTAATTTTAAATTTTGGTTGCTAGGTAACACTCAACAATCTAGAGAATTGCCTTGCTGATTTTATCACTTCGTCTCATATGCGCAGTATCCCTACCGCGAGTGAAGGAAGCGGAATTGATTTCCCATGTACCAAGCTCATAAGCTCTTTCCAAGGAAAATCATCCAGTAAATTATTGTTTTTTTTTACCCGGGTCTGGACTCCCAAAACCCGTCCAGCCCTCGTGGCAGCCAACCTCTAGCAAGCTACTTCCGTCTCACATGCGCATACGGTTAGTACACTTAATGCGAGTGACGGAAATGGGAATGATTGCCCATGTACCAAGCTCATAAGCTCTTTCATGGAGAATCAGGAGATAGTGAAACGAAACAGTACGGTAAGTGTTGCGCGAAGAGCGGGATGAAAAAACATGGCAAGAAAGAAACCCTGCCAGGAAAAATCTCGCGACAGATCATGCAGGAACCCTGGGGGCTTGGATTAATTTATGCTAAGGAATAAGGAGGGGTATTACCTTTCAAATACCTTGTTAGTGAGTCTATGGCAGGAATGGCATGCACCTCTCTTCTGCTTCCTATTCGAAACTGAAAAGGGATGCAATCAGTACTTCCGTTGGGGTTAGGCTACGACCCTTGAGATGTGCCCCTGAGTCACCTGGAACTGTGAAGCAAAATCTATTAGTATGTATATTTTTATTTTTGTATTATGGTTAGAGTTAGGTGGTCAGTAAAAACAGCAGCCATCTGTGTGTGTCGTGGATGGGGTCATATCTACCCATTGAGGAAATGAGTCTGGATGTTGTAAGCCCATGAGCCTGCTTGTATAACCTTGTTGCTAAGTGTCTGTTTGATGAAATACTCTTTTAAATCGTGTGAATCAGTGTTAATCTTGTATATCTAGGTGCCTTCGTGATTATTCACAAAACCTTGCTTTGGAATAACTGGAGTCTGCACGTGCTTGAGTTGCCTGCATAGCCTCAGACGGGTGAAGCGTACGTGAGTATGCTGCGCAACATAGATACCACTGGCCGCCCGTAGTGAAAGTGGGCTTGTTCTGTTAGGTATAAGATATAGTTGTGTTAATCTAATTGTTGCTTTCTTTAACGTGTTGGTAATGTGAGGGTCCAATGTCAGGCCTCTGTCGAGTATGACTCCCAGATGCGAATTTACCATGGTGAACTGGGCATAAGCAGAATGAACACACGAAGCAAAAGTGACAGAAAAAGTTAGAAAACAGAATTAATGCTTTAAAACACACAGCACAATTGTACGCCATTGTGTCAAAATAATTTATTAAAATTTATTCTAAACAAATTTACTAAATATTAATTACAAATGCAAAGAGTCGAAAAACTGTTAATTTGTTTAATTAAAAAAAAACAATTCAGTCAGGAGAGATATTCAGGTTACAATTACATGGATTAGGAAAATAAATACCGATAAATTTTCCTTGTATTTTATAAAGTTGAAAAACTAATTCATCAAGAGCAAATTATTTTGTATTAACTCTTATAAATTGTATTTTTACCACCTATTGAGATCTTACAACCATTTAGGTGAAATTTAAAGGAAGTTAATAACACTGTATTTTGTTCCAACAATGAGATTTAACACGTTCCGCACGGTTAGCGTCTTGGCACGTTCTGGGTTCCCTTACGAGGCACAGAGCGTGCCGATGCGCTCCTAGCTTATTTTCTTTGATACGGCTCACTCCCAGGCTAATTTAAACTTCTCTAGTGTCGATACACATTTGTATAACGGTTTGATTTTTACGTCAGTGCTTCAGAAGAGTTTGGAGAATATTGTGCCTGAGTCGTTTTTAAATCCAACCATCCCAAGTTAACTTTTGATGCTTCAACTGAAACAATGCTTCAGGGAGTTTTATGAATGGATTTAATTTGTTTTAACTTTTATATTTAAATGTTTTTTTTCAGTTTGAACCATTTAACGCGGCAAAATATCCGGTAAAAACAACGATCATAAAAATTAACTGAGCTTTCTGAACTAACGCGAGAATAAACAATAACTCTCCTATTAGAGTGAATGAACCAACTCGAGGTGGGAACAGACTATTGTAAACATGAGTCATTGACAAAATGCTTGGACGCCCGAAACCCTAATATGTCAACATAAGATTGTAGTAAACAAATGTCAGCTAATCTCGGCTATAAATAGTCTCGGACGTGACATATGTATTACCTATGTCTCTGTTTACATTATCGATCTCCGAAACACATGACACAAACAGAAACAAACATTCCGAGTTAAAAGTTAAGTGCTTATTTTAGTATGTAATATATTTTAGTAGTAGGGTCTTTAGTTTTGAATGTAAATTTTCTTCTTTTCTCTATCTTTTTTATTGTGTTTTCTTATTTGTCATACAGTAGTTTATCATTCGTATTTCTTTTTTTTAATTGTAACCCGATATATAAAACAATATTTTAGAGTCTAATACACTGTTTTGATGTCACCAATAAACATGTATATGTTAGAAATAAAATTATTGAGATGAAAAAAATGGGCTCGATAATTAGATACTACGAAAAACTATGCAACCCCGATAGCGTTCCGCTGCCGTCAGAGGTGGAAGTTAACGAAAAACAGACAGCAGTTTGATGAGATCACCGCCGTGCTGAAAGTGTTAATTCCACATTTAATACCAATTTTAAAATATTATACTTTTTATCAACACATATCTCTTTAGGTATTACATATTTTTTATTTCTGAATCCAGTTCGAAATGTCATGTATTTTCACTTTTACCAGCTTTGAAAAGAGAGGCATAGATTAATGTCAGAATGTATACTAAAAATAATGTAGAAATAAAAAAGTTAAGGTGGAATTTTTAAGACATTTATAGGGGAGAAATGATAAGGCTTTTGATCAAGAGTTTGTAAATAGTATAGTTCGACAGTGATAAGTTTAAAAGCTAACAATACAGTTTATTATGAAATTTGAGACTTACAGAAGAGCTAAAATAGACATTAGCACATGTAACAAATACTAAATAACTAAAAAAAAGATTATTAAAAAACCCAATTAAATGTAATTTTTAAAAACTTAAAAGTATTTACAGGTTATTTTAAATTAACTGGACAGAAAAAACAAATAAAAAACCTTATTTAGTCAAAAAATTGACTGAATGAAAAAAAATTCAAAAAACCTTACGAAATAGTTCACGAATGAGAGACTGTAACAGATAGTTAAGCTAAAGTTATGGATTAGAATAGGAAGCATCTAAGGAGGGTCTGGGAAGGATAGGAGCAATAAAACCTTGCTAATTCAGACTTTATTTATTCAGATCTATCATAATGTGAGCAGGGCTCGCAACAGTGGCAAAATTGTACTATTTCAGATTTTTGGAATCTGATTTGTTACCAATACATTTTTGTTGAGCAATATTCTAATGAAAAGATATGAGTTATTGGAAATTTATTTCCCTCACTCGCTCAAACAGTTTATTCCCTGGTGTTTCATCTCTTTTGACTCTAATTTGTTAGTATCAAGCATTAGTGTGTTCAGAGTTGTTTGCTGTGGACTGAGTTATTTATTACAGAAAAGGACATCAACGTTTTTAAATATATAGTCAAAGGTGATTTCATTCACAGTGCTTTGCGCGAAGACATCAGTAAATCGACCTACTTAGGTATGAAGAAAACTATATATTTTTCATTGAATAGTGGCGATGACAACTCTAAAATTAAACTCTTGAATTACGTAGTCCATTACGTTTGGTAAAACTTAATTAATCACTTTTACATTAGTTTATGACCATCCGAACTTTAAATTTTATAAATTTATAAAAACTTACTGACACAAAATGTTTTTGATCGCTATGTGGCGATCTTCATCAGTGTCTTTTGCTTGGAGATGTTAGGTTTAATTTTAACAAAATCTATAAACATTTTTTTAAATACAAATTCTTCTTAATTAACATTAATTTAAAAGGACAAATTAAAAGGACAAGCTCAAACACTACATTAAGAACACCATAAAACATTTATACAAACAAAAAAACTATCTCAACAAAATTGCTTATCACTTATACCAACAGCTTACAATGGAACTACACTACATCGAACTGCAAGAAGTAGTAAATTTCATCAACACACTAATTACAGACACAAAAAATTAAATTAAATTACTAGCCTACATAACAAAAAAATACATAATCTCAAGAACGCCCAACACCCAACACAGATTACTAATACAAGACACGTTTTTCACCCCAGAACTGTAAACTTCACCAACACAACATTTTCAGTTAATGAATTAAAACTATTAGACAAAATCCAACATAACACACCAGTAGAACAAGATGGAATCAGACACCAAATAAAACACAAAATAACCCAAATTAAACCCCCCAAAACAAACACCCAGGAATTAAAAATAGCAAATCCATTTAAAAAAAAATTTTAAAAAAACAAAATTTAACCATAACCAAAGCTGACAAAGGCAACATAACGGTAATTATTGACAACAACAACCTCAACAAAAAAGTACACAACTTCATCCAAAATAACAACAAAACTGAACTAAAAGAAGATCCAACAACAAAATACAACCCTCAAATCAAAGACGCAGTCAACAAAACAAAACTTATAATCCCACACTACACCAAAAAGCACCTACAACAAATAAAGCCAATAGCCCCTAAACAAAACGCCCTGTCCAAACTTCACAAAAGACATCCTAATACGTCCACTAATCAACCACACTAGCACCCCTTTTTATCTTCTAGCCAAATTCCTCGACAAAACTATCCGAAACCATACAAAATTTAATAATCATTGTAGCATAAAAAATAGCCTAAATCTCATAGACAAAATAAAATACGTAAATATCCCACACAATTCCACTTAAGTCTCTTTCGATATATCAAATCTATATACCAACATCCCCGTTCCAGAAACCATCAACATCTTTAAAAACATGCTTATAGACACAAATACACTACATATACATACACACATTGACGAAATCATCCGCCTTACAAAATTAATCACATCTCTAAATTATTTCACCTACAATAACACATTCTACAACCAAAAAGATGGCCTACCTATGGGTTCCCTCATAGCTAGCATCTTAGCAGAAATATTCATACACCCTATTGAACAAAATCACATTTTACACAACAATAAATACTCAGGTAACATAATATACTGGTACAGATATGTCGACGATATCATAACATTATATAAAGGTAACACACGCCGAGCACACATATTTTTAAAACACCTTAATTCCATACACCCAAAACTAACATACACCATCAAAACAGAAAAAAACTCTTTAAACTTCTTGGACCTTACAATTAAACGTACAAACAAATAAACAAACACATAAATTCAACATATACCGTAAACCATTAGTACCAATACGACCATTCACAGCTCTTCAAACCACCCTCACCAACATAAACTAGCCGCTTACAACACCATGCTATATCGCCTGCTTAAAACACCGTTAGACAAAGAAAATCACTACCAGGAGTTAAACACTATAAAACATATAGCACAAACTAACGGATAAAACACAACAATGATTGACAAATTATACAACCGCCTAAAAAATAAACTTAATAACCCAAATACAAACACACAACATGCCAATCCCATAACATACTTATCAATACCATATGGATCATCCAAAATCCACAATATAACCAACACACTAAGAAAATACAACTATAAAATAGCCTTCTTCACACACAACACTCTCAATAAACACTTTAAAATCAAAAACAAAATCGACGACATTCACAACGCCACTAGAGTTTACAAACTAACTTGCCGTTCGTGCTCCAGTTTTTACATTTGGCCAGACAGGAAGGTCCTTGTACACGTTACCAAGAACATAAAAAAGCACTAACAAACAATAACTACCAATCAAACTTCGTCGATCATCTCAACTCCACAAAACATGACTACATAGACATAACATCTAACCTACAAATTCTTCATAAACAACACAGAAATAACCAACACTACACAACCGAACAATACGAAATATACAGACACATCAAACTACAACCTACACATATAGTCAATACACATGTACATTACAACTCACACACACTTTTTGACATCATAACTCCTAATACTTACAAAATACACCCACACCACTATAATAAAATAATACCCTAACCTACGTAAACCTTGAGATCAGTTGCTGACAATGGGACACATCTCCCAAAACGGGCGTCTTCAACAAATATAAGTAAGTGCTACTATAGGCAAACATGTAAATATTTACAAGTGTTTAGTGAATAATTAGTAGCTCATGGGAAGGTGGAATCAACAAATATGGACAAATTTATATGTATCTAAGATCAAAAGAAATGCTCATAATATGATAGTGAAATTTAGAAAGTGCCAAGGATATGTAAATTATATAATGAAAATTACTACTTGATCAAAATCAAATAATTTTGAAGAAACTATGGCTATGAATCTTGCCCTGGGAAATATCATATGTGTGGCCTTAGCTTAGGTATAAAATAACTATATTATACTCAGAACAAAGAAGAAGTAACTTAGCTCCATTGGTAGTTGCCTATATCACCATTGGTTGTAGTTAATAATAATAAACATAAGTAATTATCGAAATCTAATTAAATATTGAGTATCACAGACATATTAAACATTTTATATGTTTGGTTAAAATTATCAAAAATTTCAAAAGATGAAATTAGTTTATAATGAGTTTTATAAAACTTTATACTAGGTGGTTAACACCTATATTTATTACATAGACATAATAAATATAATATCTATTAATTATGGGAACAAAATTATCAATGGAAAACAAACAACTTCAATGTCATGTGGAAATCGATAAATACATTTTTTTCTGTTAATTTTTTTTCTAAAAGATATATAAGAAAATACAAGTTTACCAAATTTTTAAAAATAACAGATTGTTGAACAGTAAGCAGGTGTTAAAAATTGTAATATGAAACTAAAATATAATTACAAGGACAAAAAGTAAATTCACCCCTCAATTAGTGGACCCATCAAGAAAATGAGAGATTCTAGACAAGGGAAAACCAATTATAATTTATCATTTATATAGAGAGGAACCTAAAAGTAATTATTACATAGCTGAGTGAATACTTTAGAACTTGCGTGCTCAGGCATTTCGAAACAATTGTTTCATTTACCAAGCTAACCATTTACTTTAGTAGATGGTTAGCTTCAAAAATGATACGATTGTTTCGAATAGCGTCGGCACATAAGTTCTAAAGTACTCGTTCACTTATGCAATAATTACTTATAGTTTAATCAGTTAATTCAAAATAATTACAAGCTTTCATCAATAGTAAAATTAATAATATAAGTCCTTTGAGGAAAAGATTTTACTTTGTTAAAGAAAGTTTGTTTTTCCTGAAGTTTGGCAAATGGAAAAAAACGCTTATACAATATTGCTTGTATGAGTAAACAATAACCAACCTAGTAAATGGCCCAAGGGAATAATTAAATAACCAGTTCATTCAATATGTCAGTAGATGTTTCAATTATCATCAGTTTACTTTATAGTCACATTTAAACATACAGTGGAACCCCTCTAATCGGGGCTATAGCCTGTTCGGATTTGGAATAGATTGGATTTGCCGAAAAAGTTCGGATTGCAGATTTGCTGTGTATTTTGACAGAAGTGCGCTTTTCTATTAATGAACAATATTAGAACATTCATTACATATTTCTGTATCAATACTGTACTGTAGACCTTCATTCAAGAAAAATATTGTAGCGCAAGTCTATTACATTGTTTTACATTTACCGGATGTCAATTTATAAATGATAACTTTAAGTAATGTCCTGTATTGTACCCTACACAATTCCGTAGCCTATTAATAAAACTGCTAGACGAATTAACAGATTTGATTTCGTCTGAAAACTACTCACCCCAGCAAGTGTAAAATGCGGACGAGACTGGATTGAATTTTAAAGCCCTTCCCACTAAAAGTCTTGCTTCTAAAGAGGAATCTTCTGTGCCAGGCTTTAAAACGAGCAATTTTTAGAGTTTAAGAACGCCGCGGGAACAAATAAGCTACCATTAATGGTGATTGGAAAATCCGCCAAGCCACGAGTCCTTATTTTTAAAATATGAAATTGAATGCTCTCCCTGTTCATTATAGCAATTAGTGTAAGGCATGGATGACTGGTAATATTTTCAAGGAGTGGTTCAAAGATGAATTTGTTTTTTCAGTAACAAAAATTAATGAAAAAATGGACTGCCATCAAAAGTTTTACTTTCGATAGACAAAAGCTCTACTTTCAAATGCTCCTTCACATCCTTCAGATATGCAGTTGGTATGTAAAGACATAAAAGCAATTTTTCTCTCATCTAACATGACATCGTTGCTTCAGCCTATGGATCAAGGTGTTCTGCAGAACATAAAACTGAGCTACAGAAAAAAGCTTCTGTGAACATTAATTGAAGAAGATTGTTCTCTTTCTATTCCAGAAAAATTTAAGACGCTTACAATAAAAGGTGTAATTCACTGGGTAGCTGAATCCTGGAATAATATCAGTAACACTTTACTGCAGAAATTTGGAAGAACCTCTGTCCTAGCCTCAAATTTGTGGAAACACCACTTAGAACACGGGATGATGAAACTGAGCTCCTTCAGCTTATTCAAAGAGTACCAGGATGTGAAGATGCTGATGAAAGTTGTCTGTTTGAGTGGACAGCACTAGATTACAATGAAGAATATACCAAGCTTTACATGGTGTTTATGGTCTAGGATCAACACTATGACAGTGTAGCAGACAGCAATAGCGAAGAAAAAAATGCCACTAGGAATGCTGTTACTCATGTCGATGCTGCCCCCACTCTTGACATTGCGTTGCATTACGTAGAACATGCAGCTGCAACACCCAATGATGTTATGCTAATGCCACGGTGGCGCAACATCCCATCCTCGGGAAGGTTTATGTCTCTTTGCCAGATGAAGATTACTGATTTTAAGTGAAAAATATAGTTAAGTGTTTGTGTCTTTTCTTTTTAAGTGGAACATATAGTTTAGTGTTTGTATTTTTTATTTTTTGTTAATTTAGTGATACAGTAGTACAGTATAGGCCTTCGTATTATTTCATGTTCTTACAGTGTCAATTCCAATATATTACACATCTTAGTCCTGTTTAACGTAAGTAGCAAACTTTCAGTACATACTTCATTAAATTTTATATATTTTTTTAAAATTGGTTTTCATCAAATCATGTTCGGATTTCACGGGGGTTCAGATTTGAAGGGTTCTACTGTATTACAATGTACAAAAAATATATATGAACAAATCAACATGAACTTAAAATTTAAGAGGTGATTATAACCCTAATGGTTTTTCACAAAAAACTCTAAATTTAATTAAATTTGTAAATCTCACTTAGATGCACAGTTTTCAACAGTTGACCAACAGCTTCAGTGTCTATGACAGCCACCAAGGTGAAATGGTGAACTACCTTTGGAACAATCGCCTTATCAATATATCTCGGTGGTCATCTCAGACACTGGTGGTAAACTGACAAAGAGAATTGAAAACAGTTTGTCTAAATATGTTGTAACAATGAATTAGATCATAGTTAATGAAAGTTTTTCTCTTAGGAGTATTAATTTTGCTACAAATTCCATGAAGAAATTATTGCAAACATTATTACATACCTTAATGTTTATCGGTGAACAATGCACTGGAGACAACTCTATCCTAGTATAAACAGGACTATTTCAAAAAAGTATCCTATCCGTGCTAGTTATGATTTTTCCCCATCTCCCAGTGTCAGCAAAGATTCATGACCATACCTTAATTTTACCTATTACCATATCCCTCTTACCCTTACCCTTCTGTAATAGCTTTTGTAATAAAAATACCAACTACCTGATGTGTTTCTAAGAACTCCCTCAAGGTATAAAATGTTGCTAGTTGTGAAGCAGAACCGATCATCAATCGAGGAACAGCTCCCGAAGCACCTCTCCATAAGCCAATAAGACCATGTTTCTGGTAAATACTTCTCAGTGCTTGATAAGTACCTTCATGATCGTGTTGGAAGCCTACAGCAATACTCTCGGCTGGTTTTGACTGCAAATGTACTTTTACCTAAAGTAATGAAAACATACATTATAACCTAGACATTTAATCTGAAAACTGGGGTCTTCACTTGTTTTACTAGAAATATTAATAAAAATATTTCTATCTGTTAATTTATTTATTATAATTGTTATTACTTATTCTCTCATCAACTGTGGAATATGAATTAAATAAAAACTTCAAATGTTGATTACATAATTAATAAATTCAATTATGGTTTTTATATATATTTCGATTACTAGGTAACTATCTTCATAAGTACTTTATCAGTTAAAGAGTTGGTGAACAGAATAATGTGACCTATAGATAAAAATACTATTTTGTGTAATTGATTTATTATACACACAAAATTATATTTAGACAGAAGTAGATTTACTTGTTTATTAGTATATGTTAGCTAAAGGTTTTTAAAATATTTCAGTTACTATCTATAACACATAAGGTACTATTCTTACACAAAAGGAGACTCCAGTCCCGTTTTTGTTTCACACCATGTTCTAGTAATAATTATATTAGGAGAAAAAAGGCCTAAACTAGAAGGTTGAAAATTGTATTGAAGCAAAAACTTATTTATAATTTTTTAAATTGTTATTAGTTAAATGTAGAGTATCATTTAAACTATAAGATTATAAATCATAATACACAAATTTTCCATAAAAGTTAGATATTTTAGAAGTAAAATTGAAAAAAGTAAGGATTTTCCTCCACTGTACCGTAGAGAAGGTTTCTGTATTTTGTTTAGTTTTTGATTAATTTGAAAAATATTTTCAGGCCAATGGATAAAACAATGGTTTACAAGAGAAGTGATTTGTTCATTGAAAACTTCTTGTATTAAAATATTTCTTTCACAAGTAGCCCTATGTAATGAAATATATATAGATAACTGAGTATATTTAAATACAAGAATTATTTATTATTTGTTTATTATTGAAAGCTTTTGTTGGTAGACAGTACCAACATCATAAGGAATGAATAATACAATAATGCACGACTATACAAGATTATACTCAGACAAGGTTAAGAGCAAAGAAGAGGTAACTTAGCGCCGTTGTTAGTTGCCTACATCTCCATTAATTATAGTTTCTAATGATATATTGTTGTAATTTTCATTCCTGATGATGTTGGTACTGTTTGCCAACGAAAAGCTTTGGATATAAAATAATAAAGATTCTTGTATTTGAATAACCTATGTTGTTTTAAAATATATATATTCAAATCTAAATAAATATTGAGTAGCACAGTCAATAATTATTTGTGTTATTCTATTATTCATTCCTCACGATGTTGGTACTGTTTACCAACAAATACCTTTGTATAATAGAAAATTATTAAAAAATTATTATATGTTAATATACTCAGCTATTTTGATTATTATACAAAAAAACATTTTATATATAGGCCTAATTTGTAACATTCTATAAATATGTCTTGACTTGTGTACACTTACCAGATATAATGGGCTACCAGTATATGCACCAACAGCTTCGGCTGTAGCACTTATACAGATTGTATTAAAAAATGAAACGTCTTCTTTGTTTAGTTTCAAATGCCATTTTCGTTCTTCTGCAAACTTCTTCTTGTAGTGAACTGTATATTCTCCTCTAGCTTTCAGTTATCCTTGAATTTGTAGTCTTGTTTTTACAACTTCCAATGGATTTGTAAAGCAACCCGGCTCCAACTGCAGCCAATCCACCAATCACTAACATAAAACAAACACTAACAAATTTGTTCAGTCTTAAAAGTTTCACAAAAGAAATTGTATCTTTGGTCCTAGACTTTAAAATTTAAAACATTTTGATTTCAAAATTTAAATACTAAATTATTTTTCTAAAAGGCAGTTACAAGCAGTTTATAAAATTGAGGTTATGGAATTAAAACTAATTAAAGAACAGATAAAAAGAAATGTTTATAGTTATTATACTTTGTCTATGACCTTTATAAACAGATAAGTGTTTTCCAAAAAAGACATGAAGCATTTAAGTGAAGTCTATAAACTGAAAACAGTATTCTCTGTGAACATGTCATTCAAGTTAAATACACAACACTACCACAACAGCTGAGATAATTGTATGTAATGTGTATGATAGATATCATATGGTGCTCTTGTAGTAACTTTAAAATCCGCTAGGTGGAAGGAAAATCTCTAATTTTTCATATTGTAATTACAATGACAGGAAATTAAAATTTATATTTAGAATAATTTTACAATTTATGTAACTATCTTTGAATTTTAATTTTTAAAGGTAAAACTTCTAGAAAATATAATTTTGGTTTTAGATATTATACGTGGCTAGGTTCATTTACCTTTGGATATTGCTCATTAAAAAACGTGTTATAGGTTATTGCATTGTGGACTTAAATCACATAGGCTTTGATTTGACCATTGTTGCCCAGATGTTAAAATTAGGCAAATTTTTAAAACCATTTTTCATTCAGTGTTTTAACATTTTACGCGAAAGAGTGTTGTTAAAGTGCTTTTGAAAGTGATAGAAATATAATAGTTAATCTTTATAGTACAAAATATTGAACTTGTGAAATCCGGGTTTTCAATGTAAAATAAAACTGAGACTTTAATCTTAAAGGTAATATAAACTAATTAAAGTTATAAAG
This sequence comes from Prosapia bicincta, assembly GCA_036971475.1. Taxonomy (NCBI): domain Eukaryota; kingdom Metazoa; phylum Arthropoda; class Insecta; order Hemiptera; family Cercopidae; genus Prosapia; species Prosapia bicincta. The sequence continues at coordinate 130,315,628 of JBAIZL010000005.1, forward strand.
ATTAATTTCAGTAATTTAAATACATATTAAAGCATATTCTACAAAATTGTTATACCAAATTAGATAATATGCAACTGTAAGCTATTTTTTCAGTAAAGAATTGTTCACAAAATTGCCTACATATGCCCTATAAGTTCATGCCTAGCCTATTCTAATGAAATGGTTAATTTTTATAACTTTAGGGCTATTTAGCCAACTAATAGGCTAAAATTCAAATTTTTTTGTTTACGCCAAAAATAAAGACAATTTTTCACTGAATGTGTAAAATGATGGTTATACACAAAATGTAGGATATGGAGAAATTATTTTTTTTTACAATAATTTTTAAACAGTATATTGTGCCACACCCACAGAATATTTTCGGATTTGGTTATACTACCCTACTTACGGATTTATTCGAAACAAAAAAATAGTATCACAAATCATAAAGTACGGAATATCAAAAAATTCTAATTTAACCTAAATTTACAAATATCTTACATTAGATTATGGTTATTGCGAGATAAGACTTGTTTTACAAGAAACCTATATTGGAAAGTATAGGTTTACTAAACAAAGTAATCAATACGTTTATTTGACAGGGAAAAGATAAAATGGTGTTATCTCTCATATCTAAACTGGCTTATTGTCGGATTAAAAGTTGTAAAATTAATTTTCCCCGGTCATGCAAATATACATGGGCTTTCTAGTTGCGAAAATTATTATTTTCAACCAAACCCATTATAACCGGTTATGGTAGTAATTTATCGTTCCTTTTCAATAGCCTATGTTATTAAAGAGGACATTCTAAAATAAATTAATAATACCATTGATAGTGCTTTTAGATAAAACATAACCTCATTTAACAAACACTTTAAGAAATAATTCTTGAGAAATTACTGGATAGTATATACCAAATTACTTTAAATCTATGTTAAATAAAGCTATCAAATATTAGGTTAAGCTACAGTTGGGTTTAAAGAATCTATCATTAACAAAGATAGCATTAAGAATAGGAATTCCAATAATTATCGAGTAAGGAGAATAAAAAGATATTGCAAAAAAAAACTCATGGTTATAACTGGTGATGTAGAAAGAGCTATGAAACAAGAAAAAAATTAGACTTGTTGCTGACGCCCCAAAAATTAAACATTTAAACTCATTATTAACATCCACTTACACTTTGACACCAAGTTGTTATTGTAATACAAAACGTTATTACACTTTTGCTATTAATTGCGACCAGACTTTTTGTTAACTAAAAGTTGTTAAATTGTTAACAACTTACACTTGGAGGAAACGTTTTCGTCTTACGACTTCTTCAGCCTCATATTTTTGCCGCTAGGAATGTTGCAGTTGCGCTTCCTCGGTACCATTATTTTGAAAGTTAGAAGTGATGTGATCGAAGATTATGTGTGATCTGTGCCGTGTTTGTTCATTTAAGATGTCATTTTTATGTGTGTTGCTATGCCTATATATTTAATACTGTTCTAGTGTGTTTAATTTATGTTTTATATATATATATATATATATATATATATATATATATATATATATATAATACAGCACAGATCACACATACTCTTCGATCACATCACTTCTAACTTTCATAATAATGGTACCGAGGAAGCGCAACTGCAGCATTCCTAGCGGCAAAAATACGAGGCTGAAGAAGTCGTAAGATAAAAACGTTTCCTCCAAGTGTAAGTCAACAATTTAACAACTTTTAGTTAGCAAAAAGTCTGGTTGCCAGTAATAGCAAGAGTGTAATAAGAATTAACAACCAGCTCGTCGTGAACAGCAACAAGGTTTCGATACAAAATATTACATTACCGTATAGCTAAAAAGTATAAACTTAGGATAAATTTGGTTTAAAAAAATTTTAACAATTTTTTCTTCAATAAAAAATTATTGAGTTCCCACTTAAACAAGTTTAGGTTGTGACCACTCCCTCTTTTTCTCTTGCGGTCGGGTGTAGGCCACTTGTCCTTTTTAATAGCCTACTAAAATTCAAGCCACTAAACTAGTCAAGAAATTGGTTTTACAAAAACTTTGTATATTATTTACAATCAAATCTATTTATAATAGGATACTTTGTAGCTCTAGGTAATTGTAGTGCAGTATAACATACTAAACAGTTTTATAAAAATAACAGTAATTTTACAAAATGTTGTGTATGTGAAATCATGTGCCCTATTGCTCGTGATAAATTTGTATGACTCCTTTGAATTTCTTTCTGGGATAAATTGCCCAACGTAATGGTGGAATATATAAAACAATTAAGTTTTACTACCTATTATTTTTCCCATTATGGTATTTAATACAATATAGCAAGAACGTAATTATTAAACTAGGTTAGGTCTGGATATAGAGAGTGGAATTGTTTAAGGTAACTGCATACTTTGTAGCTATATTGTAGTCTAGGTGTACAACGATGTAGTAAAACCATAGTAGCCCTACTGTGATATATTTGTTACTACATCGTCAAATAAGTGCAAAACTATTGAATGTTGCATCCCTATCATGCATTAGTATCCTGTGTGTCTCTCCATCCCTATAATGCATTAGTAGCCTCTTTTTCTTTCCATCCATATCATTTATTAGTAGCCTGTGTGTCTTACTATACCTATCATGCGTTATTAGCTTGTGTGCCTTTCCATCCCTGTCATGCATTAGTAGACTCTTTGTCTTTCCATCCCTATCATTTATTAGTAGCCTGTGTGTCTTACTATCCCTATCATGCGCTAGTAGCTTGTGTGTCTTTCCATACCTATCATGCATTAGTAGCCTCTTTGTCTTTCATTCCCTATCATTTATTAGTAGCCTGTGTGTCTTACTATCCATATCATGCGTTAGTAGCTTGAGTGTCTTTCCATCCCTGTCATGCATTAGTAGCCTCTTTGTCTTATCATCCATATCATTTATTAGTAGCCTGTGTATCTTACTATCCATATCATGCGTTAGTAGCTTGTGTGTCTTTCCATCCCTGTCATGCATTAGTAGCCTCTTTGTCTCTCCATCCCTATCACTTATTAGTAGCCTGTGTGTCTTACTATCCCTATCATGCGTTAGTAGCTTGTGTGTCTCTCCATCCCTATCATGCATTAGTAGCCTCTTTGTCTTATCATCCCTATCATTTATTAGTAGCCTGTGTACCTTACTATCCCTATCATGCGCTAGTAGCTTGTGTGTCTTTCCATCCCTATCATGCATTAATAGCCGCTTTGTCTTTCCATCCCTATCATTTATTAGTAGCCTGTGTGTCTTACTATCCCTATCATGCGCTAGTAGCTTATGTGTCTTACTATCCCTATCATGCGCTAGTAGCCTGTGTGTCTTACTATCCCTATCATTTATTAGTAGCCTGTGTACCTTACTATCCCTATCATGCGTTAGTAGCTTGTGTGTCTCTCCATCCCTATCATGCATTAGTAGCCGCTTTGTCTTTCCATCCTTATCATTTATTAGTAGCCTGTGTGTCTTACTATCCCTATCATGCGCTAGTAGCTTATGTGTCTTACTATCCCTATCATGCGCTAGTAGCCTGTGTGTCTTACTATCCCTATCATTTATTAGTAGCCTGTGTGTCTTACTATCCCTATCATGCGTTAGTAGCTTGTGTGTCTCTCCATCCCTATCATGCATTAGTAGCCTCTTTGTCTTATCATCCCTATCATTTATTAGTAGCCTGTGTACCTTACTATCCCTATCATGCGCTAGTAGCTTGTGTGTCTTTCCATCCCTATCATGCATTAATAGCCGCTTTGTCTTTCCATCCCTATCATTTATTAGTAGCCTGTGTGTCTTACTATCCCTATCATGCGCTAGTAGCTTGTGTGTCTTACTATCCATATCATGCGCTAGTAGCCTGTGTGTCTTACTATCCCTATCATGCGCTAGTAGCCTGTGTGTCTTACTATCCCTATCATGCGCTAGTAGCTTGTGTGTCTTTCCATCCCTATCATGCATTAATAGCCGCTTTGTCTTTAAATCCCTATCATTTATTAGTAGCCTGTGTGTCTTACTATCCCTATCATGCGCTAGTAGCTTGTGTGTCTTACTATCCATATCATGCGCTAGTACCCTGTGTGTCTTACTATCCATATCATGCGCTAGTAGCTTGTGTGTCATTCCATCCCTATCATTTATTAGTAGCCTGTGTACCTTACTATCCCTATCATGCGCTAGTAGCTTGTGTGTCTTTCCATCCCTATCATGCATTAATAGCCGCTTTGTCTTTCCATCCCTATCATGCGCTAGTAGCCTGTGTGTCTTACTATCCCTATCATGCATTAGTAGTCTCTATGTCTTTCCATCCCTATCATTTATTAGTAGCATGTGTGTCTTACTATCCCTATTTTGCGATATTAGCTTGTGTGTCTTTCCATCCCTATCATGCATTAATAGCCGCTTTGTCTTTCCATCCCTATCATTTATTAGTAGCCTGTGTGTCTAACTATCCCTATTTTGCGTTATTAGCCTGTGTGTCTTATCATCGCTACCATGCGTTAGTAGCTTGTGCGTACCTGTCCATCAATATTATGCATTAGTTGCAGGTGTGTGTTACCAGCCCTATCATGCGTTAGTAGCTTGTGTGTCCCACCATCCTTACCATGCAATAGTAGAATGTTTGTCTTGCATCCCTTTCTTTATTTAGTAGCCTGTGTGTCTTACTATCCCTATTTTGCGTTAGTAGCCTGTCTGTCTTATCATCGCTACCATGCGTTAGTAGCTTGTGTGTACCTGTCCATCAATATTATGCATTAGTTGCCGGTGTGTCTTACTATCCCTATCATGCGTTAGTAGCTTGTGTGTCTTACCATCCCTATCATGCATTAGTAGTCTCTATGTCTTTCCATCCCTATCATTTATTAGTAGCCTGTGTGTCTTATCATCGCTACCATGCGTTAGTAGCTTGTGTGTACCTGTCCATCAATATTATGCATTAGTTTCCGGTGCGTCTTACTATCCCTATCATGCGTTAGTAGTTTGTGTGTCTTACCATCCCTATCATGCATTAGTAGTCTCTATGTCTTTCCATCCCTATCATTTATTAGTAGCCTGTGTGTCTTATCATCGCTACCATGCGTTAGTAGCTTGTGTGTACCTGTCCATCAATATTATGCATTAGTTGCCGGTGTGTCTTACTATCCCTATCATGCGTTAGTAGCTTGTGTGTCTTACCATCCCTATCATGCATTAGTAGTCTCTATGTCTTTCCATCCCTATCATTTATTAGTAGCCTGTGTGTCTTATCATCGCTACCATGCGTTAGTAGCTTGTGTGTACCTGTCCATCAATATTATGCATTAGTTGCCGGTGTGTCTTACTATCCCTATCATGCGTTAGTAGCTTGTGTGTCTTACCATCCCTATCATGCATTAGTAGTCTCTATGTCTTTCCATCCCTATCATTTATTAGTAGCCTGTGTGTCTTATCATCGCTACCATGCGTTAGTAGCTTGTGTGTACCTGTCCATCAATATTATGCATTAGTTGCCGGTGTGTCTTACTATCCCTATCATGCGTTAGTAGCTTGTGTGTCTTACTATCCCTATCATGCGCTAGTAGCTTGTGTGTCTTACCATCCCTATCATGCATTAGTAGTCTCTATGTCTTTCCATCCCTATCATTTATTAGTAGCCTGTGTGTCTTATCATCGCTACCATGCGTTAGTAGCTTGTGTGTACCTGTCCATCAATATTATGCATTAGTTGCCGGTGTGTCTTACTATCCCTATCATGCGTTAGTAGCTTGTGTGTCTTACTATCCCTATCATGCGCTAGTAGCTTGTGTGTCTTACCATTCCTATCATGCATTAGTAGTCTCTATGTCTTTCCATCCCTATCATTTATTAGTAGCCTGTGTGTCTTATCATCGCTACCATGCGTTAGTAGCTTGTGTGTACCTGTCCATCAATATTATGCATTAGTTGCCGGTGTGTCTTACTATCCCTATCATGCGTTAGTAGCTTGTGTGTCTTACCATCCCTATCATGCATTAGTAGTCTCTATGTCTTTCCATCCCTATCATTTATTAGTAGCCTGTGTGTCTTATCATCGCTACCATGCGTTAGTAGCTTGTGTGTACCTGTCCATCAATATTATGCATTAGTTGCCGGTGTGTCTTACTATCCCTATCATGCGCTAGTAGCTTGTGTGTCTTACCATCCCTATCATGCATTAGTAGTCTCTATGTCTTTCCATCCCTATCATTTATTAGTAGCCTGTGTGTCTTATCATCGCTACCATGCGTTAGTAGCTTGTGTGTACCTGTCCATCAATATTATGCATTAGTTGCCGGTGTGTCTTACTATCCCTATCATGCGTTAGTAGCTTGTGTGTCTTACCATCCCTATCATGCATTAGTAGTCTCTATGTCTTTCCATCCCTATCATTTATTAGTAGCCTGTGTGTCTTATCATCGCTACCATGCGTTAGTAGCTTGTGTGTACCTGTCCATCAATATTATGCATTAGTTGCCGATGTGTCTTACTATCCCTATCATGCGCTAGTAGCTTGTGTGTCTTACCATCCCTATCATGCATTAGTAGTCTCTATGTCTTTCCATCCCTATCATTTATTAGTAGCCTGTGTGTCTTACTATCCCTATTTTGCGTTAGTAGCCTGTCTGTCTTATCATCGCTACCATGCGTTAGTAGCTTGTGTGTACCTGTCCATCAATATTATGCATTAGTTGCCGGTGTGTCTTACTATCCCTATCATGCGTTAGTAGCTTGTGTGTCTTACCATCCCTATCATGCATTAGTAGTCTCTATGTCTTTCCATCCCTATCATTTATTAGTAGCCTGTGTGTCTTATCATCGCTACCATGCGTTAGTAGCTTGTGTGTACCTGTCCATCAATATTATGCATTAGTTGCCGGTGTGTGTTACCAGCCCTATCATGCGTTAGTAGCTTGTGTGTCCCACCATCCTTACCATGCAATAGTAGAATGTTTGTCTTCGATCCCTTTCTTTATTTAGTAGTCTCTATGTCTTTCCATCCCTATCATTTATTAGTAGCCTGTGTGTCTTATCATCGCTACCATGCGTTAGTAGCTTGTGTGTACCTGTCCATCAATATTATGCATTAGTTGCCGGTGTGTCTTACTATCCCTATCATGCGTTAGTAGCTTGTGTGTCTTACCATCCCTATCATGCATTAGTAGTCTCTATGTCTTTCCATCCCTATCATTTATTAGTAGCCTGTGTGTCTTATCATCGCTACCATGCGTTAGTAGCTTGTGTGTACCTGTCCATCAATATTATGCATTAGTTGCCGGTGTGTCTTACTATCCCTATCATGCGTTAGTAGCTTGTGTGTCTTACTATCCCTATCATGCGCTAGTAGCTTGTGTGTCTTACCATCCCTATCATGCATTAGTAGTCTCTATGTCTTTCCATCCCTATCATTTATTAGTAGCCTGTGTGTCTTATCATCGCTACCATGCGTTAGTAGCTTGTGTGTACCTGTCCATCAATATTATGCATTAGTTGCCGGTGTGTCTTACTATCCCTATCATGCGTTAGTAGCTTGTGTGTCTTACTATCCCTATCATGCGCTAGTAGCTTGTGTGTCTTACCATTCCTATCATGCATTAGTAGTCTCTATGTCTTTCCATCCCTATCATTTATTAGTAGCCTGTGTGTCTTATCATCGCTACCATGCGTTAGTAGCTTGTGTGTACCTGTCCATCAATATTATGCATTAGTTGCCGGTGTGTCTTACTATCCCTATCATGCGTTAGTAGCTTGTGTGTCTTACCATCCCTATCATGCATTAGTAGTCTCTATGTCTTTCCATCCCTATCATTTATTAGTAGCCTGTGTGTCTTATCATCGCTACCATGCGTTAGTAGCTTGTGTGTACCTGTCCATCAATATTATGCATTAGTTGCCGGTGTGTGTTACCAGCCCTATCATGCGTTAGTAGCTTGTGTGTCCCACCATCCTTACCATGCAATAGTAGAATGTTTGTCTTCCATCCCTTTCTTTATTTAGTAGCCTGTGTGTCTTACTATCCCTATTTTGCGTTAGTAGCCTGTCTGTCTTATCATCGCTACCATGCGTTAGTAGCTTGTGTGTACCTGTCCATCAATATTATGCATTAGTTGCCGGTGTGTCTTACTATCCCTATCATGCGTTAGTAGCTTGTGTGTCTTACCATCCCTATCATGCATTAGTAGTCTCTATGTCTTTCCATCCCTATCATTTATTAGTAGCCTGTGTGTCTTATCATCGCTACCATGCGTTAGTAGCTTGTGTGTACCTGTCCATCAATATTATGCATTAGTTGCCGGTGTGTGTTACCAGCCCTATCATGCGTTAGTAGCTTGTGTGTCCCACCATCCTTACCATGCAATAGTAGAATGTTTGTCTTCCATCCCTTTCTTTATTTAGTAGCCTGTGTGTCTTACTATCCCTATTTTGCGTTAGTAGCCTGTCTGTCTTATCATCGCTACCATGCGTTAGTAGCTTGTGTGTACCTGTCCATCAATATTATGCATTAGTTGCCGGTGTGTCTTACTATCCCTATCATGCGTTAGTAGCTTGTGTGTCTTACCATCCCTATCATGCATTAGTAGTCTCTATGTCTTTCCATCCCTATCATTTATTAGTAGCCTGTGTGTCTTATCATCGCTACCATGCGTTAGTAGCTTGTGTGTACCTGTCCATCAATATTATGCATTAGTTGCCGGTGTGTCTTACTATCCCTATCATGCGTTAGTAGCTTGTGTGTCTTACTATCCCTATCATGCGCTAGTAGCTTGTGTGTCTTACTATCCCTATCATGCGTTAGTAGCTTGTGTGTCTTACTATCCCTATCATGCGCTAGTAGCTTGTGTGTCTTACCATCCCTATCATGCATTAGTAGTCTCTATGTCTTTCCATCCCTATCATTTATTAGTAGCCTGTGTGTCTTATCATCGCTACCATGCGTTAGTAGCTTGTGTGTACCTGTCCATCAATATTATGCATTAGTTGCCGTTGTGTGTGTTACCAGCCCTATCATGCGTTAGTAGCTTGTGTGTCCCACCATCCTTACCATGCAATAGTAGAATGTTTGTCTTCCATCCCTTTCTTTATTTAGTAGCCTGTGTGTCTTTCCTTTCACATCATGTATTATTAGCCTGTTTGTCTTTCCATCCTTATCATATTTTAGTAGCCGGTGTGTCTTTCCTTCCACATTATGCATTAGTAGCCTGTTTGTAGCTTTCGTCCCTATCTGGCATTAGAAGCCTGTGTGTCTTACCTTCCCAGCCATGGTATAGTAGCGTCTGTGTTTTATTCACACCAAGCATTAATAGCCTGATCGTCTCTCCATCCCTATCATATATTAGTAGCCTGTTTCTCTTCCATCCCTATCATAAATTTATAACCTGATTGTCCCTCTATCCCTATCATGCGTTATTAGCCTGCGTGTCTTACCATCGCTATCATGCATTAGTAGCCGCTTTGTCCTGCCATCCCTATCATTTATTAGTAGCCTGTGTGTCCCACCATCTTTATCATGCATTAGTAGCCTGTATGTATTTTCATCCCTATCATATATTTACAGCCTGATTGTCTCTCAATCCCTATCATGCATTAGTAGCCTGTTTGTCTTTCCATTCCTATCATGCATTAGTAGCCTATGTGTGCTTCCATCCGTACTGTTTGTTAGTAGCCTACAAGTTTTGCCATCCCCATAACGCGTTAGTGCCCTACTTGTCCTTCTATACCTACCATGCATTAATAGCCTATTTCTCTTTCCATTTTTATCATGCATTAGTAGCCTGTGTACCTTACCATTCCTGTCATACATAAGTAGCCTGTTTATGTTTCCATGCTATCATGCATCAGTAGCCTGTGTGTCTTATCATCCCTATCATCCATTAGTGTCATTTTTGTCTCTCCATCCCTATAATGCAGTAGTAGCCTCTTTGTCTTTCCATCCCTATCATTTATTAGTAGCCTGTGTGTCTTACTACCCCTATCATGCATTAGTGTCCTTTTTGTCTCTCCATCTCTATAATGCATTAGTAGCCTGTGTGTCTTACCAACCCTTACCATGCGTTAGTAGCCTGTTTGTCTTTCCATCCCTACTATATGTTAGTAGCCTTCATATTTGTCCATCCCTACAACGCGTCATTAGCCTACTTTCCATTCCACCCCTACCATTAGTCAGTAGTCTATGCGTCTTTCCCTCCCTATCATGCTTTAAATAATTCTGATTACTTTTAACGAAAGTGGTGTAAGCCATTTCATCAAAATTATCAATTCTTCTAATGATGTAACACTGACAAATTCTAACACTATGGTATTAAAAGTTAGCCTTAAACCTGTAAAGTAATACTTTGTTGATAGTTTAATAAAATTCTTGTCCTGAGGTTTACAATATTATTTCAAATAAACCCCTTTGTGTTTAGTAAATAGTAGCTATTTACAAATACACGTGGCCATATAATCATTTCCTTTGTTATATATCTCATTTAATGTTGAAGACATATTACAGAAGTCAGAACGTATGCAATAACATTTCTTTGCCATTGAAGGATTTTCGGGTTTAGAAGGTTGGCAGCTCTTTTAAACATAGTTAGAGAGACCTATGAGATAATCCTTCTTCGTGTACAATAACCGTAGCTTTTATGATCTTACCGTAATCATGTATATTATTGACAATAATTTCCTGTCAAATCACTAGTATTTGTTGAAGGGCTTGATAATACATAAATATTTTCTATTTTATTCTCTATACTGAGTATCTGCACTATATGTTTAAGCATCCAGTCTTTCATATTTAGTAAAGTACTCATATGTGCGAGGATCGAAGAATGACGATCTTTGAATCACAGAAAACCAACGAAGTTTAAGAATACAGACCTAAATTTTATAAGATGGCACTTGGGTCTTAGGTAGAATTAGTGTATTCGTCATGTAGAAAACATCAGGCGCTGCCGTCATCTCTGTGTCCCTTGGTCAATCCTATTAGCACGCTTCCGTGAGCACCCTATTTACATTTGTTGTTATTTATACTTTACATTAAAAAGTATTAGTAAGTAACAAAATAATGAGTCAACCTATGAGTAAGCGGAAGTCTAAGGTCGATGTTTTTGAAAATGACTTGCGAGCACCTCCACCCTCCCCTCGTCCTCGACCTCTCACCGAGGCCAGCAGCCCCGAATTACCAGCTTATAAAATTTGACCTATATCTGTTGGGACCGTAAAGTGTAGGTGGTGGTTATCGGACCCTCTCTGTGAACTCATGAATGTCTGAGAGAACGCGATCATCCACCCCTGTTTCAGTTCACAATCAGGCATCAACGTTTACAGTACCTGGAACATTATTAAGTTCTTGCAACAGCCTTACCCTTCCTCATCTAATAACCCTTCCTTCTCCTTCTGAGAGGGTTTAATGGATAAACACCGTATTAAATCCACCAGAACGTAGGTCTACTTTAGACTAACAATACTGCTCATGCGTTGCGTTATTTCCCACTTTTCCGAAGGGGATCATTTCGTTTTTTTTTTTCATATCCTTCCAATTTTCATCAAAGGTTTTTTAGTCTTTTTTTTGTAAAAGAGCGTAACTGAGAGATACCTCTTTATGACGAAAGAGTGTAGGGCTATTTCAGGTAAATGTTTCTGTCCATGCAGGGCGATAATTCCTCCTTATTCCTAGAGCCAGTGGATCGTGTTTTTTCCTTCTGCCTACCTAATCCTTTCTATCCTTCTTTAACCTTCTTCATACAAGGGTGTGTAACTCGAATGTCCCATTACCCTTCCTATATCCTGTAGCTGCAAGTGTTATGTTCATGGCTTAACCTTATATGTATTGACAAATCTTTGCAGGCTATTAAAGTTTTGGAAACTGATCGCTTTTAAACTACTTAAAAATATGCCCTCAACCGCATAGTCTATATCTGTCTCAATTTTCCTTATCTGCCATTGTCGGTAAAAGCCACACGTGGTCAATCTGGTTAAAATCTTATATTTCTTTGAGCAGAGTTGTAAGCCAATTCAATAAAGTATAGGCATCTGTGGGAAACAGAAGCCGCAAGATTTTCTACGGGTTACTGTTAGGTACCTCCGGAGGCAGTTTCATGTACGTTTAACAACAAATTTGAAGACCACAGTTGAAATGGCCTCCACCAGAGATTTTTTTGCATCTACGTGCTTCCTCCGCTTAAGTGATTCAGCGGCGGGTATTCTTCGCGAATAGCGCGACCTTGATACATTACAGACTCCTAACTCAACCGGGCCTGACGTCCGGTATTCTCGGCTAACTTTCACCTCTTGGTTCCCGAGTCTGCCGCCAGACTGCGTTCCACTTTCTCTTCAGCTGGTTTCGTGTCGGATCATCTGGTTGGTTGGTAGTCGCTCAGTGTCATGGCGGGTGGAAAGTGGTCACAGCTGTTTAGGTGTCTTTTAATTTCGTGTTTCATTATTTACGGATATACGGGTGAGTGTAATAATTATTGTGTTTTTTATAATGTAAGTTGTAGTTTTTTTTTTAAAAAGAGTTTTAATTTAGCGCAAAATGGTCAAGTAAAAGTGTTACAGCATTGCTCTGGACGTTGCACAAGTTGAGGTTATATGGGACACTGTGCTAATTGATTCATTTAAATAAATTTTAATTATATTTAAATGCAAGGGAAGGAATGGCAACGCATTCGTTTGTTTATACTTTACTGAATGATATTTTTATTGCTGTTGTAAGAAAAGACGGGGTGGTGTCAGGTATCTCAAAACTATGTATAAATATTTTTCATCAAGGAAAATGCATAGAATTTCGATTTGCGCGCCATACATTCCCCAAATAGAAATCTCCGCAATATGTAACTAAAAGGCTCTTTCTATCTCGTTATGTTAAACAGTGGAAGTGGGAAAGCGTGTTTTCTGTGACAAATGCTGGACTGTCTTCCTTCCAACTGTGCACGCATCTTCCTCACGATAATTTGGGGCAAATTAATGAACATTTTCACAATTTCTTTTTAAAAATTAATTTCTATCGTTCTTGATGTTTAAAAAAAGCATCCATTCCGAGTAAAAAATACTTGAAGTAAACTAATTTTGAATAGGTTTCTGTATTTGATGATGACAGGGATGTGGAGACGGAGGTTGGGTGGTGTAATTCATTTATGTTATTGGTTTTGCCACTAATGATTTTTGGCGGTTGAAAATTTGATTAAAATTATAATAATTATTGTAATAAAGGATGTTTTTCACATCTACAAATTTTTATATTATTTTGTGTTTTTCTGTAATGTATTTTCATCCTCAAGTTCATATTTCTTCTCTTCAAATTTTCCAGACAATAAATCTTAATATAACACCTTTTGCTTTAGGATGACAGTTAGAGGGGGTTCATACATTTAGGAGGGGCATCGCCAGAGGGGACGAATGTCAACCACGGTGTTTTTTATGTCGATTCCTTCTTAGATCAATAAAAAATATATAATTTTAGTTATCTTTGTTAAGTAGACTAATTACAATTAATTTAAATAAAGTAACATAACCTATGAGTTAAAACAGCTGTTCTACCAGATATTCTATAACATATCAGCTGTTATTTTTAAAATTAACACACAAATTTATGCTGTAATTTTATGATTCCTATAACACTTTATCCAGAACCTGGAATTTTAAACACATTATAAATTTTTTGTCAATTTGGCTTTTTTAAATCAGCTGAGGTTAAGCTTCTTCTTATAAACCTTCTATGTTTTTTGTTGCCTTTCATATAGCCTATTTCTATAATACAAACAAGTATTATAGACAATAAAATTTAAAGTCAATTCCTACTTACATAAAAAAATTATTATAGTTACTTTTTAATAAATAGTTACAATTAATATAAGTAATGGAACATAACCTATGCGTTAAATCAGGTGTTCCATCACATAACCTATTAAATTAACTCAACCGTTCTACAAAATCATGTTATCTCTTATTTTAAACGTATCGGAACGAAACAACTTATTGCATAACTTGCCCCTTTTGTAAAAAGTGTTTCTCCCACATAAAACTAAAATTAATGAATTATTATTTGAAAAATTTGTATTAACATCAGTTGTAGTTTAAACTACAAATTTAAAAAAAAATGTATTTGAACTTGAGTGGGTGAATAAGAAGTATTTTGTTAAGGATTGAAAATTTGTACAGGATAGACTATACGTAGGGAGAGTGTGAACTAAAAGAAGGTTTTCAATAAACGTTTTTAAATTTAAATTTTTTGTATAATCAAAATCTACAATGTACTAACCTTCTGTGGTTAGGCTTTGTTTATCGTTAAAATTGCCCAAAATTGAAACAAATGGTTTATTTTTATTAGTGGCATTTTCTTATTTCTATTCTTAATTTAAAATTTTCGTTTTTCATAAGTGTTTTTATATTGTAGATACTTTTGTACTTTTCCATTAAATTAAAATTTGTATAAACAATTTATAATTACTTCTTTTCCTTTTATAAAGATTTAATCTTTAATTCTGGGTCCCGCATTTTCGCTCGCGCACACAAAAATAAATGTATTTTATTACATCAAACTCGTTTCAGTGACCAAGTCTTTATCAGTGAGATTTGAACAACACTTTACAACAAATAACTAATTATAGAATATAAAACGAGAGTTATATTTCATTTGCAAAGGGAAATGTAATCGTATATTATAGGTTATTGAACGCGTGTAGGCTGACCACAGAGCACTTGATATAATACGTTGATTACGTGTTCTGTGAACCTGACAAGATTTATTTCGTACGGAAGTTTACAATTGTAAACGCTTTATTGTTTTCTAACACTGTCTTCAATTGATTGTTGTCCCACTTATCTAGTACAAAACGCGTCTGCTTAAAAGTATCTGTAAGCAGTGTTTTTTTGCCAAGTGATATCAATAAAAAATAATTAACTTAACCTATTCATAAAACAGACCTTTACACTAAGTCACCTTTGTGTGAGCTTTGAAATTGTTTGAAATTACATTTTTATAAAAAAAGTTTAAATAATTATTTCAATATATATAATTTAAGCAACAGTTACAGTAAACAACTCAAGATTCCATTTTAAGTTTAAAATACTCGTAGATGTAGATCTTAAAGGGAAGTTTTCAATGAACGAAATGTCAGTCGTAACAGTTGCACACAGCTATGAAGATATCGATGTTTATACGAGATAATTAGAACTGCTTAAAAGTACATTACATATCTGACAAGTCACTTTTGTTAATTTGCCATCGCTTCTATCCATTAGGTCAGGAGAGTGTTACTACTCTAAGCATTGGTATTTGCCTAACCTTCTTTCCTCACAGCTGAGTATTATTTATATTAACCTACTTCAGTCAAAACTTATTATATAGTGTTCGAGTAATGCTGTTAAATGTTTACAGTTCCTTTTCGTGATTCAAGTATTATAACACGTTACTATTGCAAATATGCTTCTGGAGCTAAGTACACGGTATTTGATGTGTGTAATGTAAAATTTATAGTAGCTTAACCACTTTTAGAAAATGGAAAATTGCAGTGATCGTCGCCTAATGGCGGTCGTGATCGAGGTCAGAGACCAAATAACCGTACGCCTTGCGCTATGTAAGGCGGCTACGTGACCGGCAGGTCACAAAGTGCGGTGGGAATTCCTTGACGCGTTCGCCAGGAAGCGCGGGAGCAAATTAAAATACATTTTGTGTGCCATAGGGAATAAGGGATTGCAGGATAATGTGATGTAGAACAGTTTGCCGTATTGGTGTTATAAAATAATGCTTGATCGGAATATCACGATGGTATTGTTACATTCTTATAGGAGTACATTCTACAATACATTCTAAGGCATCTTTAGAATAACTATTTAATATTAGCTTCCACACTTTTATGGCGGTTATTATTTTAAAACTTTCATGCTTACATTTGTACACACTGTTTTAACTATACCTACTAGTAAGTACTAAGTTAGATAATTTTCTAATTACACTAACGATGCAATAAATATCACTCTGTTACTAGACGCATTTTTTCTGCTACAATGCCTCTCTTCACGCTTAACCAAACCTCTATGTCGACCGGCCACTTCTAGTAATTTCTTTTACTAGAAGGTTCTAGAACATGTAGCAGTTGAGTCCGTGCAAGTATTACTTACCGTTTCTAGTAATTTCCATTCGCTATTTCTATAAGGTTCTAGCATTATCAGATGTCGTTATTTCCACTCAAGGGTGAAGGGGCTTGTACTCTTCAATTCGTACATTCGGTTGGGACCTTGTTTGTTACAGTATGTATGGTTAATGGGTACTAGCGCTGAAGGGAGGGCTGATAAATCGACATCACATATTCATTGTAAATGCGGAATTTTCAGTCAGTTTCTATAGTTATATTTATAATGCCTTCTTTCTTTTTGAGCGATTGATCTCTAAAACCGTTCGGTTTGGAAAGAAATATATTGAGGCTCAAATGGCCTTTATCGCATACACTTAAAGTTATAAAAGACACTTTTTGAGAGAAAACTCTGGCGTATGAAACTTGCGAATAAAACTGTAAAGTCTGACGTCATCACAAAAATGTTTACGAGAATTAATAACAATCCGGAGGTTTATTGAATTGTCCCGAAAATGTTCGAAAACGAAAAATGGTGGGTGTTTTCTTCTTTATTTAGAGGTTATTTGGAGGCTATGTTCAAATTATTTTTAACTTATTATTATTTCATACAGTAGTTCTTTTTATTAAACTTGGGTTGTATTACTTTTTGATTTGAGACTAATTAATTTAACTAAATAACAAATTATAAAATTTAAATTTTAAAGTTTAAGTAATAATATAAATAAATCTATTGCGTTCTGTATTTTGTATGTTTTATCTCTTTTAGACATTGGAATATACAATAAATATCCAAAAATAATTGAACTAATGAGCACGTTTATAAGTTGATAGCTTTTACTGGCGGCTTGATTTTATTTTATAAATGGAATTATTTAAAGTGGCACTTCTGTTGACAGTCTCACAACTGCTTTTATTGTTTGGTGAAATCGTGCATTACGCCATGCGAACACTTACACCTCAATATACGGAGTAGTTTGTACTATTACAGTATACTCATCCATAAACAATGATTTCATGTAATAACTGTCACATAACCTTTCCCTGTTGTACAGGTTATATTTCAATATATTAATTGCAATCCATTATAAATAATAATTTTGGAGCAACTGTGTTGTAATGTTTCATTATAAATAAATAAAACTTCTTTCTCAAACATCAATTATTTATGCCCTACTGTAGGCTACATTTCGATTGCAAAGCAATAAATTTCAGAGAAAATTACTACAAGAATCACTACAAATAAAAGGTGTGTGTGTGTGATGTGTGTGTGTGTGTGTGTGTGTGCGTGTGTGTGCGTGTGTTTGTGTGTGTGTGTGTGTGTGTGAGTGAGTGTGTGTGTGTGTGTATGTGTGTGTGTGTGTGTGTGTGTGTGTGTGTGTGTGTGTGTGTGTGTGTGTGTGTGTGTGTGTGTGTGTGTGTGTGTGTGTGTGTGTGTGTGTGTGTGAGTGAGTGAGTGAGTGTGTGTGTGTGTGTGTGTGTGTGTGTGTGAGAGAGAGTGTGTGTGTGTGTGTGTATGTGTGAGTGTGTGTGTGTGTGTGTGTATGTGTGATGTGTGTTTGTGTGTGTGTGTGTGTGTGTGTGTGTGTGTGTGTGTGTGTGTGTGTGTGTGTGTGTGTGTGTGTGTGTGTGTGTGTGTGTGTGTGTGTGTGTGTGTGTGTGTGTGTGTGTGAGTGTGTGTGTGTGTGTGACTTAAGAGGCTTCCCTAATTTATTAGGAACTACTTGAGAAAACCTATACAATCAATAAGTAAGATAGGTTTTAAAGTTTGTATTTAAAAATTAATAATAATACTGTATTTGGTTGTTATAGTGTTACATTGTTTTCTGTATTGTGTGATTTTAATGCCTTTTGTAGTAGGCATTATGCTCAACCAAATGTATCACGTATTCGCTATGTCACGTACCCTAATTAAGTTCAGCTTATTATTCGTAGTTTCCTATTTAGTGTTTGAATCCTAGTGTCAATAGTCCAGTAGTGTTTCCACTAGATCGCGCCAGTTCGTAACTCCATACAAAGTACCGAGTGCCGATGTATTGTTTATCCAAGTGAATTGTTTTCGCTTGGCTTTTCCGTGTAGGTTTTTCTAGCATTAAGGCGTCCAATTAGTATAAATATAACCTCCTGTTTGGCCATAGGAGAGCCTTGTTATTATTGGTAGGATTAAAGTAAAGACGTAACAATCCCTAATAGCGGTCGCGTTTTTAGAACATGTTATATCTAAAAAAATGTAGGTAACGCAAATGTGGTCTAACATATCCTATACTAAGGCCTCCAAAACAATATTGTGGTAAAAACCAAAGTTAGCTGCCCCGCT
Source organism: Prosapia bicincta (assembly GCA_036971475.1). NCBI lineage: Eukaryota > Metazoa > Arthropoda > Insecta > Hemiptera > Cercopidae > Prosapia > Prosapia bicincta. Next base: position 130,333,982 of record JBAIZL010000005.1, read on the forward strand.
ACCCCTTATAATTATTCTATTAACAGGTTATCTCCAAAAAGGTATCACTAAAAGAAAGTATAGCGCAATCAATCGATAGAAAACAAAAAGCTAGCCTTATTGAAAAACATTTTTCTATGTAGGGCGTGTTGCATCAAAGTTCATCGTTAAGAAATTGCAGGCGTTGGGGTCACTTAGAAAACTGACATAAGTAAATTTGTTCAAAACTTTATGTAAACTATATGGTTAATATGACATATCAAATTAAATAATATTTATAGAAGCCATTCGGCCTTTTCAAATCTACATTATTGTAATATAAATACTGTACCTTATACTTTAATGTTCGTGGAACGGTCTTTTGCGTCCTCTACCCTTCCCCCTGCCTATGCTCGTAATTCGAGCTATACACTGCCTGACTTCTGTTGTCTAGAAATATCCCCCCCCGCAGAATAAATAGTCCAATAGAATGTGTATGAATACGTCGCAGCTTTAAAAATATTAGTTTGGTAACGGGAAGAGTTACTAGTGTAAGTGACATTCGATTAAGAACGTTTTTAAACAGACATATTTTAAAAACAACATATTAAAGATCATTCACTTGTTTTTTTTAAAACCCGGTTTCGGTTCCCAAAATCGAGGCGAATAACGTATAGCGAGGCACCTCTTGCGGGTCCTTGGAGAGCAAAGTGTCTAGGAATCAATAAACTGTATATATAAAACATGTTTGGCGACACATCTTGTAGCGGAGGTGTGTGATAACGATATCAACAGAAAATTAAAAGGAACAGCTCCCTAGAAGCCAGTACAGCTAACTTTGGTTTCTATTGTGAATATAAATCCAACGTATGGGATAGCACTAGGTCAACAAGTATGTGATAGGTACGTTTGTACGAATACAGTTCCAAATAGCCAAGTTCAGTTGTGATTCGTTCATAGTGAACAGTGGAACGAGTTGGAATCGTGACCGGGGTTTCGCTCCTTGTGTGTAGTTTTTCTCCGAAGTATTTTGTAGCAGAGAATGCAAACCCACGGTTTATTACAATATTGGTTGCGATAGGATCAGATGAATCCATCAGGGATGGTTCTGAATGTCGGATTGAGTGGGCGTATTAGGTTAGGAAAGAAAAGCCGAGGTTGTGTTAGTAGTTAATGCATATCTGGGTAAAGTTACAATTTTACATGATCACAAAGCGTATAGAAGGCTCTGATGTATCGGATATCCGAAATATTCGTCATATATTGTTATCAATAGATTTGCAAAGACTGCAGTTTCACAATTGGCATTGACAAATAATTTAACAATGGTTTTGTCAGCTATTAAATATTACATTGCAATCCAGAGAACCTAAATTCATTGATGCTTTGATTCTATATGTGCATCTAACGCTCACCATCTAAATGAAGAATAAATAGTAAAAAGCAAAAAATAATAGTCCAACACCTTATACCGTATAGAGAGGGAAATGGGAAATTGTTTGCCACTCGATATTGTAATTCCGTCATATGTATATACATATTTATATTCATTGTAATTATAAAATAACAAATAACTTGACTCAAATTTTCCAAAATTTTTGACTGTATTAGGATTTTTCTTAATTTTTTTGTTTTACTGGTTTTTTTCATTTTTTATCTTCCTTTCAATGAAATTAAAATTTTCTTGATGTTTTTTGGAATAAATAGAACTCGTCTTCATCTTGAAGCACTTCAAGTGGCTCGAGAACGGTTATAGCTCTTTTCCGAAACTTTATACACTTTAGTATTTTTTAAGAACAATGTTACATATGTTTGTTGACTTTAAAGCAAAAATAGTTATATTGCAAAATATGTACCGTATAATGGGGTGAACAGAAACAGTTTTCAACGTTGAACATAAATATCGTAAAGTATTATGAGATGTAAGGAATTGAAACCTAACTTGGTTTATGGGCCTTGCAGTCTCTACAAACCTACACCATTGTTTTTTCTTTTAAGTACAAGGAAAAAATTTAATAAATTAAAACCTGCTGTTTCTGTTCACCCCATTGAGTGAGGTGAATAGAAACAGACACTGTTTTCCAAGTATATTTCAACTGCAGAACCTGTATTGCTTATAGAAACAGTCAGCACTGTCATGGGGTGAAAAGAAACAACACTTTTTTTGATAAAAAATTTATGTAATGTAAATATTAACTTATAAATGACCAAATATCAAATTACAAATGACAAAATGAATCATTGCTAGTCAAGTTAATTTAATTAATAGATAGTAAAGTTACTGAGATCATCAAGGAAACTAATGCTTGTTTTCATACGAGAGGAAGACTTAGATGCTTCAACTGGTAGCATGAGTTTCTTCATTACATCGTCCTTCAGGAAAAAAACTCTTTTTCAGTTGGTAAAAATGTGTTCTTCAAAATTATTTTCTTGTAAAAAATTCCAAGATAACCATTGTCTTCAAGGCGAGAGATTTTGCTAATGTACATTTGAAACACATTTTAATTTTTCCATATACTTTCACAATTGCAAAGTCATCAACCTGGAGGTTACTGTCAAGTTCTTGAGCATAGTTTGCCATGTCAGACTCTTCGGAGTCAGATATAATATGTTCTGTCAGCTAATAAATAATACATTATATTTATATTGCAATCTAAAGAACCTAAATTCTTTGATGATTTGATTCTATATGTGCATCTAGCGCTCTTCATCTGAATGCGGTAAATTTATAAGTTCAAGGGCGCGCATGCGCAGAGCCTTCGTTTTAATCAGTATACAATAAGCACTCGATGAAGCAATATCTAAATACAACCGCAGTATATGTTAAAATGGGCTGTGTTAAATCTAATTTATTGGGAGATTTAAATGCACGATTCGGGCTGTGCTGAAAAGAATAACTTTTTTTGCGTCGTATTAAAAAAAATTATTTCGAGATTTATTGTGTAGAAATTATCCAGAAGAGTTTAGAATTAAAATTAAAACCAGCGTAAAGTTTGTTATCATGGAAGTCGTGGAGTGATATGTACAAATGTTTAGGCCTACATTCGTAGTTAAATTTATCTGTTTGTTATTTTCCAAATGAATTCGTAGAAACCGACTGGACACAGATACCCTGACAAGAGTCAAGGTCACTATTTGATTCATTAACCTGCTGCCTTTCTAAATATGATTAATACTCTTAACTCTGGCTGGAACGTCAGTGTAGCCGGACAGAGGGTTAGCTTCGGAAGGTTTGGCCATTAATGTAATCGGATCTTGGAGATTGGTCTATTCCAGTCTTGTCTCAGGCTAGATAACCGCTAAGCTGTCGGAACTACTTTGTAACTCGTCATCAGCGTTAAATTCATTCGTTCTTAACCAACATAAAATAATAACGCGTTTAAATTATTTTATTAGGCCTATATATAACAAATTTACGCTGATAAGGAGAATATGTTTTCTACAGTCATATATCTAAAATCACCTATTTAATTGCACTTTAATTCAATTATTACTTCAAAATTCACAATGTAAAATCGTAGTATTTGAAAAATAATTGTTATAAATTAACAAACAATAAGGTTATTTGTAAAAGCTTATGACATCAAACAAAATAAGAGTTTTCATTGCACCCCACTAACGCCTACACTTATTTTTAGGCAGTGTCGAAGGATAGCAATTTGCGTAGCCATTTCTGACACAGAGGTCGAGCTGGTCAGTCAGAAATTCCTCATTACTTTATAAACAAGTAATATGAACAAACAAATTTTTAAGTCAATTCCTACTTAGACCAAGCAAGGAAAAAATTTATTTTAGTTATTTTTTATTAATTAATTAGAGTTGACATAAATAAAGTAACATAACCTATGCTTTAAAACAGCCGTTCTACCACATAACCTATAGTATAAAATCAGCGGTTTTTGAAATCATATATCATCACTTATTATAAGCCAAATGGAACGAAATAACTATATTGTATACCTTGCCCCTTTTGTGAAATGTTTTTCTCATATAAAACTAAAACTGATGAATTGAATTTATTTAATGAATTAATATTTGAAAAAACTGTTGAAATCAAGTGTCATCTACTAGAAGTCTAAAAAAATGTATATATATATATATATATATATATATATATATATATAAAATTTATAAATTAAAAATATTTCAAAAACAAGAATACTTTAAATGCATATATTAATGTTTTTGAAATATTTTTAATTTATTAACTATAATACAAGAAAACATCACCATATTAAATATCTATATATGGAGAGTAGAAACTAATAAAATGAATTGAAAAATACACTCTTTGCAAAATGCCTTCATAGTACGCCTCTATATTATTAAACGAAGGTTTCCGCCAAATTTTAAGTTTGTGTTTATTATAATTTAGGTTGTGTGTTGATTGTGAATCATTGAGTCAGGACATCTTTATATAAACATAGATACTAATATTGAATATTAAAAAAAATTGACACGCACACCCATAACGGGACATCTGCCGGCCTGCACCCAGCCCCCTTAACGAGGGGTTATAAAACGCCCTCTTATAGGCTATCCTTTGGCGTGCTGCGGTTCCTGGTAATCATTGAATTGTGTGTTTCGGCCAAAATATGTTTGGCAAACACTCTACTAGAGGCTTAAATTTTTGAACATTCCTTTGCTATTCAGATGATAATAATGCTCTCGAAATATATTGGTGTAGTAGGGATTAGCTGAATTATATAGTGAGTTTTAGCTATTTCCTGTTTGAAAATAATCATACATTACAAAAGTCTAAAATAGTTATTGTAATGTAAAGTTTTGTAGAAACAATTTTTATAAGATGTAAATGGAAGTGTACTATTTTTTCTTATATCCAAATATATATATATATATATATATATATATATATATATATATATATACAGGGTATCAGACATAAAAGTGGCCCGTTAAAAAAAAATGCAATTGAAAGGAAGACTCTTTATTTACGACACATCTAGGATTATTGTAACAGTTTACAAATACAATAAAGAGCATGTGGAAAACTTTGGCAAGATCTGCGTCACACACCGACTTGCTGTGATGACTGCCGAGTCGACTTACGGACTCTGTTCTATACGATCTGCAATGTTAGAAACAACTACAGAAGTTCCGACTAAATTAGGCTTATTTCTCGATGTATTTACAACTTTGCTCGTTCACGCCATTTTTGTAACAACATTTGAACCATCCTCTTGCCAGGAATAGTACTCTCTGGGTATTTCTGACGAGACTTTTCATTAATGGAAACGCTTCGGACACAGCACTCTACAATATAAACTTTCTGTTTCACTGAATACGACTGCATTGTGCCAAGTAACCAGTCTACATCCGAGATGGTTTCTACGGCATTCACATTTGTAGGTTGTATACAGTAGGGGAAGGAATTTCCCTTAGTTTGGCATAAATATTATACAATCTCGGTTAAGTTACGGGGCTACGTTTATGTTTGTTTACACATGTTGGTTGACTTTAATGCAAAAATAGTTTTACTGCAAAACATGTAGATCTAAAAATAATATTTGGTGATAGATTTAAAGTGGTATTATAATTATTATATCATTAAACATATTTATTTTCTCATGTTCATCCCAGGTATTAAAAGTCTTCTATATCATATCCTAAGCTGCAGATTAGATAAATGTCGTGAAAGTTTCCAGGCACATATATGTCAACATTGTAACATAACAACCCTACTCACCTTCTTCTATTCTATGAACGTATGCGCTTTTTATTAACGACAAAGTTTGATATAAACAAATCAATAGAGATTTTAAAAAAAAGTTAAAATGCGATTTAGTTTTGGTTCTTTATCAAAGTGAAATAAGTCTGTCGTAAATGTTGACACTTGATTCCGGAGAGATTAACTCCACCATGATAATCCATCAACATGGTCTGAGACGTCGCGGGGGACCGGCGCCTACACAAGAGTAATTTATGATTTTTGCAAATCAAAGAATTTGTCTTCGTTATGTGTAATCGTCTGGCATTTACGCTTTTCTTTGACTTATTTTAACCAATATTTTACGTCTCTTGCAATAAGTGTGCGACATATTAGTCCCAAGCCTCGTAAAGTAACCTGTGCGGCTGGACATACATCACGTGATGACATTTTTCATTCGTTCACTAATTAGCTTGTGAACTTTATTGGCAATAGTGGATCATTTTTATATTTAGTTATAATTGCGAATTATTGTTTTGTAGTTGCTTGATGTAATCATCTTGAATTCACTGAATAAAACTAATTTTAAAAATACTTCACTAAGTGAATACGTAATTGCTTACTTGCTGACGCGTTTCGAAACTAATCCTCTACTGGCGGCATCGGTTAGTTGTAAAGGCTATAACGGGAATGAATTTATGACTGTGGCATGGGGTGGGTTGTTTGATTTGTGTGTCATATAATAGAAACGGCTGTTGGCTTCAAAGTGTGTGCGGTCATTTAATACGTTTTCTTTATCTGTTGCGTAGTGTTTGTATATTTCATATTTTTTTAAAGTTGTTAGTTTTTTTACTTTGTTTTAATGTGTGTAGAACATTTAAATTAGTGTGTATGTCGGTGTGTGTGTGTTGGGTGCTTTTTAGGTGTTTTGCGTAGCTGGATTTAGGGTTTGTTTGTTTTCTTTGGGCAATGTGTTCTTCGAAGCGTGTTTAGAATGACCCGCCGGTTTGGCCGATGTAGTAGTTGGGAGAGTCGTTACAAGTTAATTTGTAAATACCTGAGAGTTTGTATTTGTCAGTTTCTTTTTGAAAAGGTAGTATGTGGTGTCTTAAAGAGTTTGTTGTTTTGTAGGATATTTGGTAATGGAGTTTATTGAATGTGGAGGTTATTTTGTGTGTGTTTTTGTTGTAGTAGGTGAGGGATATGTATTTGTTGTTTTTTGTGTGGTTTGTCTGCGTGGCCATTTGATGGTGTTTATGTTTAATTTTCCTGAGTATGTTGTCTATGTGTGTGTTTGGTAGCCGTTTTGTTTAGCGATTTATTTTATGGTATTAAGTTTTTCGTCGTAGTCTTTCTGTAGCATTGGAATGTTGATTAGACGGTGTAACATATGATTAAATGCAGCGTCTTTGTGTTGTGTGGGGTGATTAGATGTATTATGTATGACAATATCGGTAGTTGTTGGTTTTCTGTATATTTTTTTGTGTTGACTTCAGTACTCTTCTGAAACTTCTTAATATGCTACCTCATAGATCTCATAGACCATAAAATTACTTTCTTACACAGCATTAGAGCCTTAAAGTTTAAAATTTCTTCAACTATTGGCAAATCAGGTGCGAGCGTATACGCAGGATTTTTATACTTTTAAATAAGGATATAGGATTAGTACAGCGGAGCGTGGTATGGACAGGTATATACTGTAGACGGCTTGGGCAATGGTGCTCCGTACGAGGTGTTAGTTATGTGACATTTACCCTTGCGGCATGCCCTTGGCATTCCCGCAGCATCTGTTGTAAACACTGCAAGGTGTAAGTGTAAACATCTCCTCTGTAAATAAAACTCGCCAGTTAATACATAGTGCCGGACATTATTTACTCGTTCCAAAGCAACGGCAACGGTTCTCTTGCTAGCGGATATTCCGTTGTCACCCAAATAACACAGATGTTGGAAGAGGAAATAAGTGGGTTTGGTGTCGGCTAAATTAGATATTTCAAAGTATTTAAAAATTTTAAATAAATTTAATATTTTATTGTACGCGTACTTTATTGTAGGGTTAATACTATCTTAGAGAACGTATCACGGTAGGTACAAAATTATTGTAGGGGTAACATCATCATAGAGGAGGAATTATTGTTGGGGCAAAATTATTGTATGCATACTTATTTTGTAGATACAAAATTATTGTAGCGACAATATTATCGTAGGAAAAGCATATTTGGAGGGACAGAATTATTGTTTACGCTCTTTATTGTAGAGATAAAATTATTGTAGGACAATATTATCAATAGGAAGCTTTGTGTGTAAATTATTGTAGAGACAAAATTATCGTAGGGACAACATTATCATAGATGAAGCATTATTTGGCGGGGGAGAGGAATTATTTTAGAAATATTATTATCTACTTCATTGTAGATACAATATTATTGTAGGGACAAGATCATCATAGAGGAAGCATTATTGTAGAGACGAAATTATTGTAGTGTAAAACGTATTATAGTTTAAGAATTATTGTAGAGACAAAATTATTGTAGGGACAACATTATCAGAGTGGAAGCATTATTGCAGAAGCATAATTATTGTATGCGTACTTTATTATGCAGACAAAATTATTGTAGTGTCAAAGCTATAGTATCGGATGCATTATTGTAGAGACAACATTACCATAGAGGAAGCCTTATTGTTGGAGCAGAACTATTGTATGCTCAATTTATTGTACAAATTATTGTAGGGATAAAATTAGCACAGAGGAAGCATTATTGTTGGGGCAGAACTATTGTATGCTCAATTTATTGTACAAATTATTGTAGGGATAAAATTATCACAGAGGAAGCATTATTGTTGGGGCAGAACTATTGTATGCTCAATTTATTGTAGGGATAAAATTATCACAGAGGAAGCATTATTGTTGGGGCAGAACTATTGTATGCTCAATTTATTGTACAAATTATTGTAGGGATAAAATTATCACAGAGGAAGCATTATTGTTGGGGCAGAACTATTGTATGCTCAATTTATTGTACAAATTATTGTAGGGATAAAATTATCACAGAGGAAGCATTATTGTAGGGATATGATTATTGTATATTTATCATGGAGACCAAACGTATTGAAGGAAAAACTTTTTTTTAGAAGTTAGAACACGTGTGTACTAACTTGAAGGTTCTGGGTTAGGCGAATCATCATTCTGTCCATGAAACCTATGTTTCACATACAGAGTGCAACCCTGTCTCTTAAACCCTATGCCAAAGGGATGAAATGTAATCTGTTGTTATTGTTATTGTAGGGGATGTATGTTCCCATTGCGATAAGACGGGGAAGAGTTATTGCCCGCGCTGGTATGGCTTCTGAAAACAGTAGTGACTTCTACCATACGTAGTGCTGCTACCATCTTAGACATGTATGCGAGTAGTAACCTAAGCGTGGTAGGAAGTAAGACACATTCCGATAAAGTTGGTAAATTTAATAGACGTATAGATGGTTTTAGTTAGCTATAAACAAGTATCCACAACATAAATTAAAGTAAAATAAATTAAACTTGTTATTTTAGAATAGGCGATGTAGATTTTTTTTTTTTTTTTTTTTTTTTTTTAACTTGGGAGCGGGTTTGAATTGCCCGAAGCACTGCTACCTTAAGGTATATTGTACTTACCTCCCTGATCTAGTCAAATAACCCTTTCCCTCTTACCAGGTTTAGGAGTTTCCTGACTAGAGTTTTACCTTCAGCATCCACCAAAGCCGTTCCATCACCAAAGAGGTTGAAGCGCCTCTCAGCAAGTACTCCACATCTGTAAATAATGTGTGTGGCAGTCTCCTGTTCCTGCCCGCACAATCTGCACACTGGTTCATCCTTGTAGATACCCATTTTATGCAAATGTTTCCTTAGTCCACAGTGTCCCGTGAGTAGTCCTGTGGCTATCCTTAATTCCTGCCTAGACAGATAGATGAGACTCTTCTGCAGCCCCAAGGAAGGTATCCTAAGGGTTAGCTTACTGTGTCTCATCCCTTCGGCCCTGATCCAGTGCTCACAGTGTCTTTCAGCCATCCACCTTCGCACTGTCATCCTGACCATGGATTTGGAAATACCTACCGCAGGTTCCGGTCCAATCAGGGGAGTCGAGGACCCCTCCCTGGCCAGCGCATCTGCGGCTTCATTTCCAAGTATTCCTCTATGCCCTGGCACCCAACCAATCTTGACTTGATTGTGCCTTGCCAGAGCTTGTAGGTTGATTAGGCACTCCCTGACTATGGCCGAGGTGACCACGTGTCCGTTTAGTGCCTTAATTGCTGCCTGACTGTCGGAGAAAATAGCAATCCGGGTCCCATGTGTTTCCCTTCTCGCTATCTCTCCCAGACAGGCATTTATAGCATATACTTATGCTATAGGCGATGTAGATACTGTTCCAAATAAAATAACTAGTTTCACTAAAGTCGTGACGTCATTGTTGCAACGAACTTACATGTATATCCCTTCATTGTAACAGTCAAATTAAATACACAGATCCTCTATATGAGTTTTTTTGCTTGTTGGTAAAATGTAATGAAAAAGATATAATACATTTTGTACTGATCGTCATTTGTATATAGTAAATAAATGATTAGATATATCTTTCAGCGTTTGTCCTTGAAACGGTGACATTAGAAGAGTTCGAACGTCTTTGTGATGTTCAAGTTAGCAGTGCTGTTAGCCGTTGCAGTTTAGTAAAGCATGTTTGCTTTCATCTTCACTGTTATATTCATCGTAACTGTTATGGAGTTTTCGCATTGATAGTCATTGTTGTAGAAACATATTATATTTTATATGCTAATTCGTCATTTATACTTTAGTATTGTTAATCGTTGTAACTAAACAGATACAAATATTCTTGTGTAGTCATTGTTGCATATAAATAAAACTTGTAGGTTTTTATATTGCTCGTTTCTTTGTTAAGGAATTATTTAAATATATTTGTTTATATATAATGATTTCTTGAGCAACTGTGGCCTATGTTATAATATTTTAAATAATAAACCCAATAACCACAAAATAACTTTATTTAATCACTTAAGATTAAATAAAGTTATTTTGTAGTTATTGGGTTTGTTATTTAAAATATTATATTTGTTTATAGTTGTAACTGTGAAACCAAACACAAACAATTGTTATTATATCTTTGTGTTGGTCATTTGATTTATAATCGTTTCCTTCAGTAGTTAAAAATTGTTTAATTTCTGTTTTTTTTTTGACAGGTCTTCCATATATACATGACTTATATAGGTCAAATAATAGGTTTCTTATGTGTTTCTACGTTCAACGTTAAACAAAAGCTCCTGCGCGTGCGCGCTCACACACACACACACACACACACACGCGCGCGCGCGCGCGCGCGCGGTTCTGATTGAACACCTCTGACACTGCAAAGACCCAAATCACGTGGTAATACAATAATATAACCCCGATCTATATTCTTCGCCTCGCGTTCCAGAGTATGTATTTGCATAACGTCGCCGATAGTATTTCACAGCTAATTTTGCCCGCATACAAAAGCCAAGTTGTCTTCGCCGACAGTAAGTACAGGCTTTGCCTTTATGCTAATGCGCTGAGGTTGCTTGGCGCAATGCTTACATGCTGCACTGCGTCCTACAGGGCGACTAATCACGTGGTGGATGAATGAGTGCCGCGGGTTACGTAATTTGGGCGAGCTTATGGTTTGCGATCCTCTGTCACCCGGGGCCTTGAACCGTTCTTACATGCACAGGTAAGTGACGTCATGTTGCAGGCATAGGTGGTCGCCAGAATTAGTTAATTATTGAATCATTAAATGATCTCGCCTTACTCGTCATTCGGATTGGCCTTTCTGTTCTAAACCAATGACGAATAATTCAGTGCCTTTCTTAATATGACTTCTAGAATGTAAAGGGTATTTCGCAAATAGTGAGCAGCTGGCAGTGACAACTTAATAATGAGAATATTTAACTGTTCAATGGAAAATATTTAATAGCCTATTAGATAATCTCTATTAAATCAATAGAGAATATTTAACAGTTCAATGGAAGATATATTTAATAGCTTAATAGAGAATATTTATTAGTTTAATAGAGAATATTTAATAGCATAATAGAGAATATTTAAGAGTTCAATGAAGAATATTTAATAGCATAATAGAAAATATTTATTAGTTCAATTAAGAATATTTAATAGCTTAATTGAGAATATTTATTAGTTCAATGAAGAATATTTAATAGCTTAATAGAGAATATTTATTATTTCAATGAAGAATATTTAATAGCTTAATTGAGAATATTTATTAGTTCAATGGAGAATATTAAATAGCTCAATAGAGAATTTGTATCAGTGGAATGAAGAATAATTAACAGTTCAATGGAGAATTTTTACATCTCAATAGATAACATTTAACAGTTCCATGTAGAATATTAACCAGTTCAATGGAGAATATTTAACAGTTGTACAGAGAATATTAAACTGCTCAATAGAGAATCTTTATCAGTTCAATGGAGAATATTTACCGGCTCAACAATGAATTTTTTGACTAACGAAATTTAGAAGTGGACAGTAATTTCGGTTTTATTTGCAATATTTAAAAAAATAAATGAATTCAGTTTAAAGGAAAACATTACAAATGCTTTTATATTATTATTTGCAATCTGTTCCACATGATATTGAATCCAAGAGATTAATATAGTATTCATTTTACAGTGATTGTTTAATTATTACCTCTTATAGGAGAAGCATTTGCTTTGGGAGTTTAACCAACTATAAACTTATAGTAGTACATGCCGTATGCGCCAAAATAAACAGTATTGAAGCAGATGTAATATTTTAATTTATTTTATTAACATCGTTCTACAAACACATACAAGCGAAACGTAGCTAATTGGTTAGAATCGGGTCTATATGTTCTATATGACCTCCGTTCAGTCTGAGGCAACCTCGTACAGTTTTTGAAGGTTTTGCATCATTGAAACTAGAGCTGTTTTAGTTTCAGTACCGTTTATTTTCTCGCATACGGTAATTACCTTTTAGGTTTAGGTAGTTCAGAATTTTTAATATGATTTACATCCTAATAATGTTTTGTTTTTATTAATGATGCTATGGTTACATACACATGTCAGACGAAACTATCACACTTAAATACGTATAACTCATGCTACAATTGCTACTGTGGGTACTGACACCTGAATAATTTATCTTTGTCTTATTACATCGAGCGTAATACTCAAAAAGGAAGTACTTTGTCATAGTTCAAAACTGGGAAAGGTTTATCTGCTTTTAGCTAAGAATTGTGTGACCTAAACATGTGTAATCGATTAGTTTTGATTTAGGGGAGAGGGTGTACGCTTATGTAGTATTATCAATTTTCATAAAATTTACCTTTTCATATCGGAGTTCTTCTTGACATTTTATCCGCGTATGTACCTAAACTACAATCAGTAGAGAGCACCGTAGTCCCTTATAACGTATAATGAACATATATCTGGCCTTTTATGAGTACATCATGGTTTAGTACGGCCATTAAATCATATTAGTTTACAATGTAATCCCATAAAAAGTACCACGAACTTCCCGATCTATTAACTATTATCTCTCAAGGTCGTTTAACTGCAAGAAAGTATTGATTAAAGCTAAATATACGCAAAACAGGAAATCTGCGAGAGAAAGGAAGCCCGCAAGATGTCAAGGCATTCGGGAAGTGTTGGTCAGACATTACGGAGACAGTGTTAATCTGTGTGTGACGCAACAATGTGTTGTATCGGTGAAGGTCAAAGGAGGTCGTTTCGGGTGGACTGTAAGGGATACAGTATGAACGCCAAACCTGGAAGTTCCATTTATGTAGATTGGAAAGTGCTGTACAGATAATGCACAAGTCGACAACAATTTGGAAGAATAGTGAAGCACGAGGCTTCGTGTATCATTGGGGCTGTTACTTAGCGTGGGAATAAATTATATTAGTAAATAGTAGTGAGAAACCTAAAAGCACGCTTAAAACGTAACTATCTAGAGAGACATTAGAAAAATAAGCTGAAGGATAAAGAAACAAAATTACATTAAAAGCTAGTACAACAGAAGAATAAAGTGAAATTACCTAAGACGTTTATTTTTTATTCTTTATTTATTTGGCAAATAAATGAAAAGAAACTTTTTCAAATTCTTTATTCTTTATTTGAAGCACCAGAACGGAGTAAAATAAGTGTGAAAACAAGTAATATATAAAAAAAGGGGAAAATAAAAGTAAATTCCTACTAAGGTCTACAAAGAAAAAATAATTAAAATAATTATAAATCAATAAACATAACCTATGCGTATATCAGCTGTTCTACCACATAATCAATATCATATAATCAACTGTTTTATGAAATCATGTCATCACGTTTTTTAAGCCAAATGGGATGAAATAATTATATTGCATATCTTGCCCCTTTTGTGAAACGTTTTCTCCCATATAAAACATAAATTATTTCCTTAAATTTAAATAGTGAATTATTATTTGAAAATACTGTATTAATGTCAAGTAATATCCCCTATAGATTTAAAAAAATATATATTTGGTCATGACTGGATGAATACAAGTATTTTATTAACGATTGAAGAGCCGTACAGGATATATGTATGAAGAGTGTGAAGTAATAGAAGGAATTGAAAAATAAAGATATATATCATTGAAAAAATATATGATAATATACATCATATATATTACCGTAGTATATGATATATTATCTATAATATATCGTAGAGAGGAATGGATTTTGTTGCGCTTAGACGCCATTAATGTTGACAAGTTAAAGTTCCGTTGGGTGAGATTAATTAGTCTTAGCATAAATTATGTGGAATTTACGTCTAATTTATTGTGAAAGTCAGATCTTGTTTGTACAATGTGTACACACACGTGCTCGTCCTATAATGGTTAATAGCAGAATGTATGTCGCACTTGCTGCCATCGGGGGAGTGAAGATTCATCACTCCTTTACAAGGTTCCTCAAAAATAGGAAAGATAATAGCTATCATAAAAATAATAATAATAACTTGATTAGTTTCACAAAAAGGTTTTATTGTCATACGCGATCTTCAGCAGTGAATGACATAACTACTTGGCGTGACTTGAGTGAAAAGCGCATGGCTGGGATTAAATGTTTTATTATTGAATTCCTTCTCACACTAACCTGACACCCACACACACGCATGCGCGCGCACACACACACACACACACACACACACACACACACACACACACACACACACACACACACACCCACACACACACACACACACACACACACACACACACACACACACACACACACACACACACACACACACACACACACACACACACACACACACACACACACACACACACACACACACACACACACACACACACACACACACACACACACACACACACACATATATATATATATATATATATATATATATATATATTAAAACAACATTGGTTATTCGAATACAAGAATATTTATTCATTTATATTCAAAGCTTTTCGTTGGTAAACAGTACCAACATCATCAGGATTGAAAATTATAATAATGTAATGTAATGACATTATTGTAATTTTCATTCCTGATGATGTTGGTACTGTTTACCAACGAAAAGCTTAGAATATAAATTAATAAATATTCTTGTATTTGAATAACCAATGTTGTTTTAAATTATTAAAGAAGAAAACGTATTATATATATATATATATATATATATATATATATATATATATATATATAAATATCGCAATATGTTTTCTTGTGTATTAATAAAGAACGAAAGTCAAAATACAAATACAAGAATTATATTTGAATTTACAATTCAAAGCTTTTCGTTGGCTAACAGTACCAACATCATCAGGAATATTAAACAATTCAATATAATTCTTGTATTTGTATTTTGACTTTCGTTCTTTATATATATATAATTAATAAAATAAAATATTTCAAAAACAAGAATACTTTTAATGAATATATTTATTGAAAGCTTTCGCCGATAAAATAGTACCAGCATCTTCAGGAAAATAATTATCTCTTTCTTTCAAGTAATAAATAATTACAGATAATTATTTTCCTGAAGATGCTGGTACTATTTCATCGGCGAAAAGCTTTGAATAAATATATTCATTAAAAATATTCTTGTTTTTGAAATATTTCATTTTATTAACTATATTACAAGCATCATATTTAATATATATATATATATATATATATATATAATACATATTTTCAATTGTTGATCAAATAGGTTTTAATTCATTAAATCAATTTCAAATACATTTATCTTAACGTGTAGTGTAGATAACAATGGATGTTAATACATTTTTATCAAATACTTATTCAGTAATTAAATTATAAAATTTGTGGGGTCCAACCAGATTCGAACTGAGAATCTTCATGTTTTAAGACTAGCGTGTCTTGGCACTTAGCCAGCTTTCCAATACCTTCAAATACATTTCTCAATAATGTATATAAATCTTTTCCCCCATCTGGTTGTCGTCGAAACCTCCATTGTACAATCTGCTTAAACTGTTGCCATGGTGAGCATATAATATCGTAGATAGTGCTCTTTGGGTTAAATAAAATAACATTTTTCTTTGTTAACCTCAGTAGAAATTTACTTAGAATTTTTTTTACATTACTTTTTCTCTTTGAATAGTTATAACTTTTATATTTCTATTAGTAACAAGTAATATTAAAAATTAATTAAATAATTATAATCAAACCACTACGAATAGTGTATAGAATATATTTTCCCTTGGAAAACCTTAGGCTGGACTCGACCTGTATGACTGGGTGTATGAAGCTCGATAGTTAGATAGGTGTATTATATTTTAAAAGAAAAGTTTTTTATAGTTAGTAGAACATTAAGAAACAAGGCCAGGAAGGGGTTAGTATTAAAGTTTTGTAAGACCAAAGCATTTCCATCAGCCTTATATAGTAGCAAGGCTTGATTGTAATGTGTACAAATAGCGGAAGTTAGGTTCGTTATGACAGTATTACAAGGAGACGGCTCCGAAATAAGGAAGTGAGACATTAGAGGCAAATCTGTAGGTGAACGGATAGAATGGTGCAGTGAGTAATAGTTGGTACTCATAGGTCATTTGGTGTAAGCAATGTGTAGAAAACTAAGTGTGTATTAAATGTGTGCCCAACTAAGTGTGTAACCAACAAAGTGCGTATGGATTGTACAGGCAACTAAGTGTGTATGGAATATGTGGAGAACTAAGTGTGTATGAAATGTGTGGAGAACTATGTGTGTATGGAATGTGTGCCCAACAAAGTGTGTATGGAATGTGTAGGAAACTAAGTGTGTATAAAATATGTGGAGAACTAAGTGTGTATGAAATGTGTGGAGAACTATGTGTGTATGGAATGTGTGCCCAACAAAGTGTGTATGGAATGTGTAGGAAACTAAGTGTGTATGGAATATGTGGCGAACTATGTCTGTATGAAAGGTGTGCCCAACTAAGTGCGTATGAAGTGTATAGGCAACTAAGTGTGTATGGAATATGTGGAGAACTGAGTGTGTATGAAATGCGTGCCCAACAAAGTGCATATGGAGTGTATAGGCAACTAAGTGTGTATGGAATATGTGGAGAACTAAGTGTGTATGAAATGTGTGCCCAACAAAGTGCGTATGGAGTGTATAGGCAACTAGGTGTGTATGGAATATGTGGAGAACTAAGTGTGTATGAAATGTGTGCCCAACTAAGTGCGTATGGAGTGTATAGGCAACTAGGTGTGTATGGAATATGTGGAGAACTAAGTGTGTATGAAATGTGTGCCCAACAAAGTGCGTATGGAGTGTATAGGCAACTAGGTGTGTATGGAATATGTGGAGAACTAAGTGTGTATGAAATGTGTGCCCAACTAAGTGCGTATGGAGTGTATAGGCAACTAGGTGTGTATGGAATATGTGGAGAACTAAGTGTGTATGAAATGTGTGCCCAACTAAGTGCGTATGGAGTGTATAGGCAACTAGGTGTGTATGGAATATGTGGAGAACTAAGTGTGTATGAAATGTGTGCCCAACTAAGTGCGTATGGAGTGTATAGGCAACTAAGTGTGTATGGAATATGTGGAGAACTAAGTGTGTATGAAATGTGTGCCCAACAAAGTGCGTATGGAGTGTATAGGCAACTAGGTGTGTATGGAATATGTGGAGAACTAAGTGTGTATGAAATGTGTGCCCAACAAAGTGCATATGGAGTGTATAGGCAACTAAGTGTGTATGGAATATGTGGAGAACTAAGTGTGTATGAAATGTGTGCCCAACAAAGTGCGTATGGAGTGTATAGGCAACTAGGTGTGTATGGAATATGTGGAGAACTAAGTGTGTATGAAATGTGTGCCCAACTAAGTGCGTATGGAGTGTATAGGCAACTAGGTGTGTATGGAATATGTGGAGAACTAAGTGTGTATGAAATGTGTGCCCAACTAAGTGCGTATGGAGTGTATAGGCAACTAGGTGTGTATGGAATATGTGGAGAACTAAGTGTGTATGAAATGTGTGCCCAACAAAGTGCGTATGGAGTGTATAGGCAACTAGGTGTGTATGGAATATGTGGAGAACTAAGTGTGTATGAAATGTGTGCCCAACAAAGTGCGTATGGAGTGTATAGGCAACTAGGTGTGTATGGAATATGTGGAGAACTAAGTGTGTATGAAATGTGTGCCCAACTAAGTGCGTATGGAGTGTATAGGCAACTAAGTGTGTATGGAATATGTGGCGAACTAAGTGTGTATTAAATGTGTGCCCAACCAAGTGCGTATGAAATGTGTGGATAACTAAGTATGTATGAAATGTGTGGAGAACTAAGTGTGTATGAAATGTGTGGAGAACTAAGTGTGTATGAAATGTGTAGAGAACTAAGTGTGTATGAAATGTGTGGAGAACTAGGTGTGTATGAAAAGTGTGCCCTACTAAGTGTGTATGAAATGTATGGAGAAATAAGTGTATACGAAATTTAAGGACAACTAAGTGTGTATGGAATGTATGGACAAGTAAGTATGTATGGAATGTGTGCCCAACATAGTGTGTATGGAATGTATAGGCAACTAAGTGTGTAAGTTATATGTGGACAACTAATTGTGTATAAAATGTATGGACAAGTAAGTGTGTATGGAATGTGTGCCCAACTAAGTGTGTGTGAAATGTATGGATAACTAAGTGTATATGAAATGTATGGATAGCTAAGTATACGTGGAAAGTATCGATAACTAAGTGTGTATGAAATATGTGGACAACTAAGTGTGTATACAATGTGTGCCCAGCTAAGTGTCTATGAAATGTGTGCCCAACTAAGTGTGTATTAAATGTATAGAGATCGAAATGTATATGAAATGTGTGCCTAACTAAGTGTGTATGAAATGTATGGACAACTAAGTGCGTATGAAATGTGTGGAGAACTAAAGGTGTATGAAATGTGTGGAGGACTAAGAGTCTATGAAAAGTGTAACCAACTAAGTGTGTATGAAATGTGTGGAGAACTAAAGGTGTATGAAATGTGTGGAGGACTAAGAGTGTATGAAAAGTGTAACCAACTAAGAGTGTATGAAAAGTGTGCCCAACTAAGTGTGTATGAAATGTGTGGACAACTAAGTGTGTATGAAATGTGTGCCCAACAAAGTGTGTAAGGAATATGTGGACAACTAAGTGTGTATGAAATGTGTGCCCAACTAAGTGTGTATGAAATGTGTGGAGAACTAAAGGTGTATGAAATGTGTGGAGGACTAAGAGTCTATGAAAAGTGTAACCAACTAAGAGTGTATGAAAAGTGTAACTAACTAAGTGTGTATAAAATGTGAGGAGAACTAAGTGTATACGAAATGTAAGGACAACTAAGTGTGTATGGAATGTATGGACAAGTAAGTGTGTATGGAATGTGTGCCCAACTAAGTGTGTATAAAATGTGTGCCTAACTAAGTGCGTATGAAATGTATTGAGAAGTAAGTGTATATGGAATGTATGGAAAACTAGGTATGTATGAAATGTGTGACCAACTAAGTGTGTATTAAATGTATAGAGATCGAAGTGTATATGAAATGTGTGCCTAACTAAGTGTGTATGAAATGGATGGACAACTAAGTGCGTATGAAATGTATGGACAACTAAGGGTGTATGAAATGTGTGCCCAACTAAGTGTGTATGAAATGTATAGAGATCTAAGTGTATATGAAATGTGTGCCCAACTAAGTGTGTATTAAATGTATAGAGATCGAAGAGTATATGAAATGTGTGCCCAACTAAGTGTGTGTTAAATGTATGGATAACTAAGTGTATATGAAATGTATGGATAGCTAAGTATGCGTGGAAAGTATCGATAACTAAGTGTGTATGAAATATGTGGACAACTAAGGTTGTATACAATGTGTGCCCAGCTAAGTGTCTATGAAATGTGTGCCCAACTAAGTGCGTATGATATGTATTGAGAAGTAAGTGTATATGAAATGTAAGGAAAACTAGGTATGTATGAAATGTGTGCCCAACTAAGTGTGTATTAAATGTATAGAGATCGAAGTGTATATGAAATGTGTGCCTAACTAATTGTGTATGAAATGGATGGACAACTAAGTGTGTATGAAATGTGTGCCCAACTAAGTGTGTATGAAATGTATAGAGATCTAAGTGTATATGAAATGTGTGAACAATTAAGTGTGTATGGAATGTATGAATAACTAAGTGTATATGAAATGTACGGACGTCTAAGTATGCGTGCAATGTATCGACAGCTAAGTGTGTATGAAAAAGGTGGACAACTAAGTGTGTATAAAATGTGTGTCCAACTAAGTGTGTATGAAATGTGTGTCAAACTAAGTGTGTTTAAAATGTATTGAGAACTAAGTGTGTATGAAACGTATGGACAACTAAGTGTGTATGAAATGTATGGAGAAATAAGTGTACATGCAATGTGTGGACAACTGAATGTGTTTAATATGTATGGAGAACTAAGTGTGTATAAAATGTAAGGACAACTAAGTGTATGGACAACTAACTGTGGTGAAATGTATGGACAAATGAGTGTGTGTTAAATGTATGGACAAGTGAGTGTGTGTGAATTGTATGGAGAACTAAGTATATATGAAATGTACGGACAACTAAGTGTGTATGAAATGTGTGGAGAACTAAATGTATATGAAATGTGTAGACAACGAAGTGTGTATGAAATGTATTTACAACTGCGTGTAGTGAAATGTATGGACAACATACGTGCGTATGAAACGTATTTAGAACTAAGTGTATATGAAATGTGTGGATAGCTAAATGTGTATGACATGTATGGAAAACTAAGTTTTTATGAAATGTATCAACTACTAAGTGTGAATGAAATGTATGGACAACTAATTGTGTATGAAATGTATGGAGAAATAAGTTTGTGGACAATTAGTTGTGTATGAAATAACTGGACAAATAATTGTGTGTGAAATGTATGGTTAACTAAGTGTATGGACAACCAAGTGTGGTGTAATGTATGGCCATCTAAGAGTTTGTGAAATGTCTGGACAACTAACTGTGTGAAAATGTATTTTTAACTAAGTTTGTATGAAATGTATAGAGATCTAAGTGTATATGAAATGTGTGCCTTACTAAGTGTGTATGAAATGTGTAACCAACTAAATGTATATGAAATGTGTGGACAACTAAGTGTGTATGAAATGTGTAACCAAGTAAGTGTGTATGGAATGTGTAACCAACTAAGTGTATATGAAATATGTGGACAACTAAGTGTGTATGAAATGTATGAATAACTAAGTGTATATGAAATGTATGGACATCTAAGTATGCGTGGAATGTATCGACAGTTAAGTGTGTATGAAAAAGGTTGACAACTAAGTGTGTATAAAATGTGTGTCCCACTAAGTGTGTATGAAATGTGTGCCAAACTAAGTGTGTTTAAAATGTATTGAGAACTAAGTGTGTATGAAACGTATGGACAACTAAGTGTGTATGAAATGTATGGAGAAATAAGTGTACATGAAATGTGTGGACAACTAAATGTGTTTAATATGTATGGAGAACTAAGTGTGTATGAAATGTATGGACAACTAAGTGTGTGGACAACTATCTGTGGTGAAATCTATGGACAACTGAGTGTGTGTCAAATGTATGGACAACTAAGTGTGTATAAAATGTATGGAGAACTTAGTGTGTATGAAATGTGTGGACTACTAAGTATGTATGAAATGTGTGGACAACTGCGTGTGGTGAAATGTATGGACAACTACGTGCGTATGAATTGTATTGAGAACTTAGTGTGTATGAAATGTGTGGACTACTAAGTGTATATGAAATGTGTGGACAACTACGTGCGTATGAAATGTATGGACAACTACGTGCGTATGAAATGTATTGAGAACGTAGTGTGTATGAAATGTGTGGACTACTAAGTGTACAAGAAATGTGTGGAGAACTACGTGCGTATGAAATGTATTGAGAACGTAGTGTGTATGAAATGTGTGGACTACTAAGTGTACAAGAAATGTGTGGACAACTACGTGCGTATGAAATGTATTGAGAACGTAGTGTGTATGAAATGTGTGGACTACTAAGTGTACAAGAAATGTGTGGAGAACTACGTGCGTATGAAATGTATTGAGAACGTAGTGTGTATGAAATGTGTGGACAACTAAGTATGTATGAAATGTGTGGACAACTGCGTGTGGTGAAATGTATGGACAACTACGTGCGTATGAATTGTATTGAGAACTTAGTGTGTATGAAATGTGTGGACTACTAAGTGTGTATGAAATGTGTGGGCAACTGCGTGTGGTGAAATGTATGGACAACTACGTGTGTATGAAATGTATTGAGAACGTAGTGTGTATGAAATGTGTGGACTACTAAGTGTATATGAAATATGTGGACAACTGCGTGTGGTGAAATGTATGGACAACTACGTGTGTATGAAATGTATTGAGAACGTAGTGTGTATGAAATGTGTGGACTACTAAGTGTATATGAAATGTGTGGACAACTACGTGCGTATGAAATGTGTGGACAACTACGTGCGTATGAAATGTATTGAGAACGTAGTGTGTATGAAATGTGTGGACTACTAAGTGTACAAGAAATGTGTGGAGAACTACGTGCGTATGAAATGTATTGAGAACGTAGTGAGTATGAAATGTGTGGACTACTAAGTGTATATGAAATGTGTGGACAACTACGTGCGTATGAAATGTATTGAGAACGTAGTGTGTATGAAATGTGTGGACTACTAAGTGTACAAGAAATGTGTGGACAACTACGTGCGTATGAAATGTATTGAGAACGTAGTGTGTATGAAATGTGTGGACTACTAAGTGTATATGAAATGTTTGGACAACTGCGTGTGGTGAAATGTATCGACAACTACGTGCGTATGAAATGTATTGAGAACGTAGTGTGTATGAAATGTGTGGACTACTAAGTGTATATGAAATGTGTGGAGAACTACATGCGTATGAAATGTATTGAGAACGTAGTGTGTATGAAATGTGTGGACTACTAAGTGTATATGAAATGTGTAGAGAACTACATGCGTATGAAATGTATTGAGAACGTAGTGTGTATGAAATGTGTGGACTACTAAGTGTATATGAAATGTGTGGAGAACTACATGCGTATGAAATGTATTGAGATCGTAGTGTGTATGAAATGTGTGGACTACTAAGTGTATATGAAATGTGTAGAGAACTACATGCGTATGAAATGTATTGAGAACGAAGTGTGTATGAAATGTGTGGACTACTAAGTGTATATGAAATGTGTAGAGAACTACATGCGTATGAAATGTATTGAGAACGTAGTGTGTATGAAATGTGTGGACTACTAAGTGTATATGAAATGTGTGGACAACTACGTGCGTATGAAATGTATGGACAACTACGTGCGTATGAAATGTATTGAGAACGTAGTGTGTATGAAATGTGTGGACTACTAAGTGTACAAGAAATGTGTGGACAACTACGTGCGTATGAAATGTATTGAGAACGTAGTGTGTATGAAATGTGTGGACTACTAAGTGTACAAGAAATGTGTGGAGAACTACGTGCGTATGAAATGTATTGAGAACGTAGTGTGTATGAAATGTGTGGACAACTAAGTATGTATGAAATGTGTGGACAACTGCGTGTGGTGAAATGTATGGACAACTACGTGCGTATGAATTGTATTGAGAACTTAGTGTGTATGAAATGTGTGGACTACTAAGTGTGTATGAAATGTGTGGGCAACTGCGTGTGGTGAAATGTATGGACAACTACGTGTGTATGAAATGTATTGAGAACGTAGTGTGTATGAAATGTGTGGACTACTAAGTGTATATGAAATATGTGGACAACTGCGTGTGGTGAAATGTATGGACAACTACGTGTGTATGAAATGTATTGAGAACGTAGTGTGTATGAAATGTGTGGACTACTAAGTGTATATGAAATGTGTGGACAACTACGTGCGTATGAAATGTGTGGACAACTACGTGCGTATGAAATGTATTGAGAACGTAGTGTGTATGAAATGTGTGGACTACTAAGTGTACAAGAAATGTGTGGAGAACTACGTGCGTATGAAATGTATTGAGAACGTAGTGTGTATGAAATGTGTGGACTACTAAGTGTATATGAAATGTGTGGACAACTACGTGCGTATGAAATGTGTGGACAACTACGTGCGTATGAAATGTATTGAGAACGTAGTGTGTATGAAATGTGTGGACTACTAAGTGTACAAGAAATGTGTGGACAACTACGTGCGTATGAAATGTATTGAGAACGTAGTGTGTATGAAATGTGTGGACTACTAAGTGTATATGAAATGTTTGGACAACTGCGTGTGGTGAAATGTATGGACAACTACGTGCGTATGAAATGTATTGAGAACGTAGTGTGTATGAAATGTGTGGACTACTAAGTGTATATGAAATGTGTGGAGAACTACATGCGTATGAAATGTATTGAGAACGTAGTGTGTATGAAATGTGTGGACTACTAAGTGTATATGAAATGTGTAGAGAACTACATGCGTATGAAATGTATTGAGAACGTAGTGTGTATGAAATGTGTGGACTACTAAGTGTATATGAAATGTGTGGAGAACTACATGCGTATGAAATGTATTGAGAACGTAGTGTGTATGAAATGTGTGGACTACTAAGTGTATATGAAATGTGTAGAGAACTACATGCGTATGAAATGTATTGAGAACGAAGTGTGTATGAAATGTGTGGACTACTAAGTGTATATGAAATGTGTAGAGAACTACATGCGTATGAAATGTATTGAGAACGTAGTGTGTATGATATGTGTGGACTACTAAGTGTATATGAAATGTGTAGAGAACTACATGCGTATGAAATGTATTGAGAACGTAGTGTGTATGAAATGTGTGGACTACTAAGTGTATATGAAATGTGTAGAGAACTACATGCGTATGAAATGTATTGAGAACGTAGTGTGTATGAAATGTGTGGACTACTAAGTGTACAAGAAATGTGTGGACAACTACGTGCGTATGAAATGTATTGAGAACGTAGTGTGTATGAAATGTGTGGACTACTAAGTGTATATGAAATGTGTAGAGAACTACATGCGTATGAAATGTATTGAGAACGTAGTGTGTATGAAATGTGTGGACTACTAAGTGTATATGAAATGTTTGGACAACTGCGTGTGGTGAAATGTATGGACAACTACGTGCGTATGAAATGTATTGAGAACGTAGTGTGTATGAAATGTGTGGACTACTAAGTGTATATGAAATGTGTGGAGAACTACATGCGTATGAAATGTATTGAGAACGTAGTGTGTATGAAATGTGTGGACTACTAAGTGTATATGAAATGTGTAGAGAACTACATGCGTATGAAATGTATTGAGAACGTAGTGTGTATGAAATGTGTGGACTACTAAGTGTATATGAAATGTGTGGAGAACTACATGCGTATGAAATGTATTGAGAACGTAGTGTGTATGAAATGTGTGGACTACTAAGTGTATATGAAATGTGTAGAGAACTACATGCGTATGAAATGTATTGAGAACGTAGTGTGTATGAAATGTGTGGACTACTAAGTGTACAAGAAATGTGTGGACAACTACGTGCGTATGAAATGTATTGAGAACGTAGTGTGTATGAAATGTGTGGACTACTAAGTGTATATGAAATGTTTGGACAACTGCGTGTGGTGAAATGTATGGACAACTACGTGCGTATGAAATGTATTGAGAACGTAGTGTGTATGAAATGTGTGGACTACTAAGTGTATATGAAATGTGTGGAGAACTACATGCGTATGAAATGTATTGAGAACGTAGTGTGTATGAAATGTGTGGACTACTAAGTGTATATGAAATGTGTAGAGAACTACATGCGTATGAAATGTATTGAGAACGTAGTGTGTATGAAATGTGTGGACTACTAAGTGTATATGAAATGTGTGGAGAACTACATGCGTATGAAATGTATTGAGAACGTAGTGTGTATGAAATGTGTGGACTACTAAGTGTATATGAAATGTGTGGAGAACTACATGCGTATGAAATGTATTGAGAACGTAGTGTGTATGAAATGTGTGGACTACTAAGTGTATATGAAATGTGTGGAGAACTACATGCGTATTCTTACCGACTTACTTTTTATAACCTTTGCCGTTGTTTATTTCTCTTCCTCAATTGCTAAGTCAGTAAGAAAGTAATGGTTTATCCATTGACTACGAACCTAATTTCATAGACCTGTGCCTCAAGGAATAAACCTCTCAGAGGAACCAACCCCTGAATTTTTGATAAAACCAATTAGCCTCCGATAAGCCCTGTTCAAGCTCCTTTTCGGGTAGTGGAATCTTTGAGAGACACTTGTGATTTAAAGACTATACCTGGATACCTAGTGAACTTATCTTATCTAGAATGAAAACACAGCTAATTGGAAAATATACATTTTTATTTATTTGTTCCAAGGTTCAAATTAATTATTATTGTTTTTATTTAATTTCACAGGATTTTCTTGACTAATTATTTTTTCAAAATTTCATACAACTTGCCATTTAACTAAACATTATTATCTCCTTCTGTTTTTAAATTTTCTTATTATCATTAATTTTACATATAATTTAAATTATCAAAGTTACCATAATTAATTTTGTATATAATTTTGATTAGTAGAGTTAAATTTAATATATTTTAAAATCTGATTCTTTTTCAAACACTTAATATTACTATGTAATGCCTTTAGGCTAGGCCTTGAACAATTAACTTCTTTGGAAGTTATTCATTAGAAATTCACTTAGAAAAAGCCATATAAGATATACATCTTTATACTTAATCCATACATTCCCACAGCGATGGGAATGGAAAGTCAATTTTGAATCTTTATTACTTAAATTTGGGTAACCTAAGAGAGTTGACTAATCAGTCCCTTAGGTTATTCCCATCTTATTTAATTTTGAAATTAAGTTAATATAATTTGAAGTAAAATGTTATTTAAAAAAGAATAATTAAATTGATTATATAACCTTGTACTGTAGAAATCTTTTTATCTTCATTAATGTTGTCATCTGTCGGTCCTGTTACAGCTTCAAGGGTCTTGGTAGGTAGGCGTCTCTCCATAATTTCGGTCAATCTTCTTATTTTCTTTAATTTTGCATTTTGGTGGTCGAAATTTTGTTCTGGGTATATATGAGCCCTTGCTCATATATATCTTCCTTCCCCTGATCACATCGTAGCACTTTTTACTCTGTTTTTAGCACATTTTTTCTTGTCTTGATCGCATGGTACAACAACACGTCTGCTCGCTTTGAGAGCCTAATGCATTCTGATCTTGGATAGCGTTCTTTTGTGAGGCCCACTTCTCCAATTTCAAACTTCCCACGTCCCAGTATCCATTTTTCAACTTTTGACCAATCAGAAAGCCGTTGCCATGGCAATTGACTTTGTTTGTTCGGAAATTCTGAACTAAGATTAGTTTCCCTTTTTATAAAAGGCGTTTCTGTATTCTGATGTGTCCTTTGCATTTTTACCTTTTATTTAATAACATATTTGACTTTATTTCTTCTCATTTAATTTAATTAACTTTTTAACATTCTTAATCCAAAGTTCGACTGTAGCGCTTTCGTTTCGTAGTGACAAGATTTATAATCAATGCCCTAAGCGGATTTTTCCGAAATCAAATATGACTTCTTCTATTATAACCTAATTTCTTAGGCTATTACACTTTAACATTTAATCTTTACTTTTACATAAATACTATTTTCCCTAGCTAGGCCTAATTTACTTTCCTCACATCTTAATTTACATTCTTTATTCCTGATTATTTTTAAGTACAATTATTTTAATAGCCGGCATCTAGGCCTAGTTTGTTATACTACACAATTACCGTCTTTTTTTGTTTACATAATTTAGGCTATCCACTTTGAAGTGATAATTTTTCTTATTGCTTATAATTTATGTTTTTTAAGTCTAAAGTTATTTCTAATTTTCTTCATTTTACTATTATTTACCCTAGTTTTAATATTATTATTATTATTATGTTTTAAAATTTTTATATATAAATTTAGTCAATTATTTAACCCGGTTAGGTTTGATTCTGGTATTCTGTACAATTACCCAGATTCTTTGCATCGGACATTCTGGCCGCTGCAGTATGAAATGTATTGAGAACGTAGTGTGTATGAAATGTGTAGACTACTAAGTGTATATGAAATGTGTGGAGAACTACATGCGTATGATATGTATTGAGAACGTAGTGTGTATGAAATGTGTGGACTACTAAGTGTATATGAAATGTGTGGAGAACTACATGCGTATGAAATGTATTGAGAACGTAGTGTGTATGATATGTGTGGACTACTAAGTGTATATGAAATGTGTGGAGAACTACATGCGTATGAAATGTATTGAGAACGTAGTGTGTATGAAATGTGTGGACTACTAAGTGTATATGAAATGTGTGGAGAACTACATGCGTATGAAATGTATTGAGAACGTAGTGTGTATGAAATGTGTGGACTACTAAGTGTATATGAAATGTGTGGAGAACTACATGCGTATGAAATGTATTGAGAACGTAGTGTGTATGAAATGTGTAGACTACTAAGTGTATATGAAATGTGTGGAGAACTACATGCGTATGAAATGTATTGAGAACGTAGTGTGTATGAAATGTGTGGACTACTAAGTGTATATGAAATGTGTGGAGAACTACATGCGTATGAAATGTATTGAGAACGTAGTGTGTATGAAATGTGTAGACTACTAAGTGTATATGAAATGTGTGGAGAACTACATGCGTATGAAATGTATTGAGAACGTAGTGTGTATGAAATGTGTAGACTACTAAGTGTATATGAAATGTGTGGAGAACTACATGCGTATGAAATGTATTGAGAACGTAGTGTGTATGAAATGTGTGGACTACTAAGTGTATATGAAATGTGTAGAGAACTACATGCGTATGAAATGTATTGAGAACGTAGTGTGTATGAAATGTGTGGACTACTAAGTGTATATGAAATGTGTAGAGAACTACATGCGTATGAAATGTATTGAGAACGTAGTGTGTATGAAATGTGTGGACTACTAAGTGTATATGAAATGTGTGGAGAACTACATGCGTATGAAATGTATTGAGAACGTAGTGTGTATGAAATGTGTGGACTACTAAGTGTATATGAAATGTGTAGAGAACTACATGCGTATGAAATGTATTGAGAACGTAGTGTGTATGAAATGTGTGGACTACTAAGTGTATATGAAATGTGTAGAGAACTACATGCGTATGAAATGTATTGAGAACGTAGTGTGTATGAAATGTGTGGACTACTAAGTGTACAAGAAATGTGTGGACAACTACGTGCGTATGAAATGTATTGAGAACGTAGTGTGTATGAAATGTGTGGACTACTAAGTGTATATGAAATGTGTAGAGAACTACATGCGTATGAAATGTATTGAGAACGTAGTGTGTATGAAATGTGTGGACTACTAAGTGTATATGAAATGTTTGGACAACTGCGTGTGGTGAAATGTATGGACAACTACGTGCGTATGAAATGTATTGAGAACGTAGTGTGTATGAAATGTGTGGACTACTAAGTGTATATGAAATGTGTGGAGAACTACATGCGTATGAAATGTATTGAGAACGTAGTGTGTATGAAATGTGTGGACTACTAAGTGTATATGAAATGTGTAGAGAACTACATGCGTATGAAATGTATTGAGAACGTAGTGTGTATGAAATGTGTGGACTACTAAGTGTATATGAAATGTGTGGAGAACTACATGCGTATGAAATGTATTGAGAACGTAGTGTGTATGAAATGTGTGGACTACTAAGTGTATATGAAATGTGTAGAGAACTACATGCGTATGAAATGTATTGAGAACGTAGTGTGTATGAAATGTGTGGACTACTAAGTGTACAAGAAATGTGTGGACAACTACGTGCGTATGAAATGTATTGAGAACGTAGTGTGTATGAAATGTGTGGACTACTAAGTGTATATGAAATGTTTGGACAACTGCGTGTGGTGAAATGTATGGACAACTACGTGCGTATGAAATGTATTGAGAACGTAGTGTGTATGAAATGTGTGGACTACTAAGTGTATATGAAATGTGTGGAGAACTACATGCGTATGAAATGTATTGAGAACGTAGTGTGTATGAAATGTGTGGACTACTAAGTGTATATGAAATGTGTAGAGAACTACATGCGTATGAAATGTATTGAGAACGTAGTGTGTATGAAATGTGTGGACTACTAAGTGTATATGAAATGTGTGGAGAACTACATGCGTATGAAATGTATTGAGAACGTAGTGTGTATGAAATGTGTGGACTACTAAGTGTATATGAAATGTGTGGAGAACTACATGCGTATGAAATGTATTGAGAACGTAGTGTGTATGAAATGTGTGGACTACTAAGTGTATATGAAATGTGTGGAGAACTACATGCGTATTCTTACCGACTTACTTTTTATAACCTTTGCCGTTGTTTATTTCTCTTCCTCAATTGCTAAGTCAGTAAGAAAGTAATGGTTTATCCATTGACTACGAACCTAATTTCATAGACCTGTGCCTCAAGGAATAAACCTCTCAGAGGAACCAACCCCTGAATTTTTGATAAAACCAATTAGCCTCCGATAAGCCCTGTTCAAGCTCCTTTTCGGGTAGTGGAATCTTTGAGAGACACTTGTGATTTAAAGACTATACCTGGATACCTAGTGAACTTATCTTATCTAGAATGAAAACACAGCTAATTGGAAAATATACATTTTTATTTATTTGTTCCAAGGTTCAAATTAATTATTATTGTTTTTATTTAATTTCACAGGATTTTCTTGACTAATTATTTTTTCAAAATTTCATACAACTTGCCATTTAACTAAACATTATTATCTCCTTCTGTTTTTAAATTTTCTTATTATCATTAATTTTACATATAATTTAAATTATCAAAGTTACCATAATTAATTTTGTATATAATTTTGATTAGTAGAGTTAAATTTAATATATTTTAAAATCTGATTCTTTTTCAAACACTTAATATTACTATGTAATGCCTTTAGGCTAGGCCTTGAACAATTAACTTCTTTGGAAGTTATTCATTAGAAATTCACTTAGAAAAAGCCATATAAGATATACATCTTTATACTTAATCCATACATTCCCACAGCGATGGGAATGGAAAGTCAATTTTGAATCTTTATTACTTAAATTTGGGTAACCTAAGAGAGTTGACTAATCAGTCCCTTAGGTTATTCCCATCTTATTTAATTTTGAAATTAAGTTAATATAATTTGAAGTAAAATGTTATTTAAAAAAGAATAATTAAATTGATTATATAACCTTGTACTGTAGAAATCTTTTTATCTTCATTAATGTTGTCATCTGTCGGTCCTGTTACAGCTTCAAGGGTCTTGGTAGGTAGGCGTCTCTCCATAATTTCGGTCAATCTTCTTATTTTCTTTAATTTTGCATTTTGGTGGTCGAAATTTTGTTCTGGGTATATATGAGCCCTTGCTCATATATATCTTCCTTCCCCTGATCACATCGTAGCACTTTTTACTCTGTTTTTAGCACATTTTTTCTTGTCTTGATCGCATGGTACAACAACACGTCTGCTAGCTTTGAGAGCCTAATGCATTCTGATCTTGGATAGCGTTCTTTTGTGAGGCCCACTTCTCCAATTTCAAACTTCCCACGTCCCAGTATCCATTTTTCAACTTTTGACCAATCAGAAAGCCGTTGCCATGGCAATTGACTTTGTTTGTTCGGAAATTCTGAACTAAGATTAGTTTCCCTTTTTATAAAAGGCGTTTCTGTATTCTGATGTGTCCTTTGCATTTTTACCTTTTATTTAATAACATATTTGACTTTATTTCTTCTCATTTAATTTAATTAACTTTTTAACATTCTTAATCCAAAGTTCGACTGTAGCGCTTTCGTTTCGTAGTGACAAGATTTATAATCAATGCCCTAAGCGGATTTTTCCGAAATCAAATATGACTTCTTCTATTATAACCTAATTTCTTAGGCTATTACACTTTAACATTTAATCTTTACTTTTACATAAATACTATTTTCCCTAGCTAGGCCTAATTTACTTTCCTCACATCTTAATTTACATTCTTTATTCCTGATTATTTTTAAGTACAATTATTTTAATAGCCGGCATCTAGGCCTAGTTTGTTATACTACACAATTACCGTCTTTTTTTGTTTACATAATTTAGGCTATCCACTTTGAAGTGATAATTTTTCTTATTGCTTATAATTTATGTTTTTTAAGTCTAAAGTTATTTCTAATTTTCTTCATTTTACTATTATTTACCCTAGTTTTAATATTATTATTATTATTATGTTTTAAAATTTTTATATATAAATTTAGTCAATTATTTAACCCGGTTAGGTTTGATTCTGGTATTCTGTACAATTACCCAGATTCTTTGCATCGGACATTCTGGCCGCTGCAGTATGAAATGTATTGAGAACGTAGTGTGTATGAAATGTGTAGACTACTAAGTGTATATGAAATGTGTGGAGAACTACATGCGTATGATATGTATTGAGAACGTAGTGTGTATGAAATGTGTGGACTACTAAGTGTATATGAAATGTGTGGAGAACTACATGCGTATGAAATGTATTGAGAACGTAGTGTGTATGATATGTGTGGACTACTAAGTGTATATGAAATGTGTGGAGAACTACATGCGTATGAAATGTATTGAGAACGTAGTGTGTATGAAATGTGTGGACTACTAAGTGTATATGAAATGTGTGGAGAACTACATGCGTATGAAATGTATTGAGAACGTAGTGTGTATGAAATGTGTGGACTACTAAGTGTATATGAAATGTGTGGAGAACTACATGCGTATGAAATGTATTGAGAACGTAGTGTGTATGAAATGTGTAGACTACTAAGTGTATATGAAATGTGTGGAGAACTACATGCGTATGAAATGTATTGAGAACGTAGTGTGTATGAAATGTGTGGACTACTAAGTGTATATGAAATGTGTGGAGAACTACATGCGTATGAAATGTATTGAGAACGTAGTGTGTATGAAATGTGTAGACTACTAAGTGTATATGAAATGTGTGGAGAACTACATGCGTATGAAATGTATTGAGAACGTAGTATGTATGAAATGTGTAGACTACTAAGTGTATATGAAATGTGTGGAGAACTACATGCGTATGAAATGTATTGAGAACGTAGTGTGTATGAAATGTGTGGACTACTAAGTGTATATGAAATGTGTAGAGAACTACATGCGTATGAAATGTATTGAGAACGTAGTGTGTATGAAATGTGTGGACTACTAAGTGTATATGAAATGTGTAGAGAACTACATGCGTATGAAATGTATTGAGAACGTAGTGTGTATGAAATGTGTGGACTACTAAGTGTATATGAAATGTGTGGAGAACTACATGCGTATGAAATGTATTGAGAACGTAGTGTGTATGAAATGTGTGGACTACTAAGTGTATATGAAATGTGTAGAGAACTACATGCGTATGAAATGTATTGAGAACGTAGTGTGTATGAAATGTGTAGAGAACTAAGTTTGTGGACAACTAGTTGTGTGTGAAATAAATGGACAACTAATTGTGTGTGAAATGTATGGTCAACTAAGTGTATAGACTACCAAGTGTGGTGTAATGTATGGCCATCTAAGTGTTTGTGAAATGTCTGGACAACTAATTGTGTGAAAATGGTTTTAAACTAAGTGTGTGTGAAGTGGATGTACGATTAAGTGTGTTTGAAATGTATGGACAACTAAGTATGTATAAAAAGTTGTATACAACTAAGTGTTTTTGAAAAGTATGGACAACTAAGTATGTATAAAAAGTTGTATACAACTAAGTGTTTTTGAAATGTATGGACAACTAAGTATGTATAAACAGTTGTATACAACTAAGTGTTTTTGAAAAGTATGGACAACTAAGTATGTATAAAAAGTTGTATACAGCTAAGTGTTTTTGAAAAGTATGGACAACTAAGTATGTATAAAATGTTGTATACAACTAAGTGTTTTTGAAATGTATGGACAACTAAGTATGTATAAAAAGTTGTATACAACTAAGTGTTTTTGAAAAGTATGTAGAGCTAAGTTTATATCAATGTTGTACAACTAAGTGCATTGCAATGTGTGTAAAATTAAGATCATACATAAACAAATGCAATGCTGGGTAGATTGGTAAAATACGTTTTAAATAACGCGTTTAGAACCTTTTAAAAGTCGTTGGTTCTGACGAATGCAAAGACAGTGTTTACAGTTACGTGAAATGGCTGTAAAATCTCGAATTCAGAAAGATCCTCTCAACGTTCTGTTGGAGTATTAACAGAACAGGTAATTATTTTGTCTTGAAACACTTTAAAAACCTATTCAAATGTAACAAAATATAATTAATATGTAATATATTTCTTCCGTTGGCTCGTAGACGAACAGTTTCAATCACTAAGTCTACTTTTTATTGGTAAACAAATAATGTTTTTATTGCTAATAACAATGTTTCTATTAGTGAAAATACTATTTTATTGGTAAAATGTGATATTAATGGTAATAATTTTTACTTATTGGTACAGTATTATTATTATTGTTCTCATTATAACGTTTTCATAATAATGGTTTATTTCTAGAAATAAAATTTTTTATTGGCGAAAATTATGTTTTTATTGGTAGACAAATAATAATGTTTTATTGGTAAAAATAATATATTATTGACAATACAAGTAAGTTTTGACAAGGAAAGCAATGTTTTTATAGGTTTTATTAATGCTTTTTTCGGTAATACGAGTAATTTGTACTTATTGGTGCAGTATTAATAATTTTTTCATTGGTAATTATAATGATTTTCTTGGCAAACTAATAGCCTGTGCTTTTATTGATGATAATAATATTTGTATTTTCAAAATCTATATGATTTTATTGTTAATACTAATCTTTTGACTAGCAAAAATAATGGTTTGGTGGTAATAATATTTCATTTAGTGGTAAAAATGAGTTTTTCATTGGCAATAGTCATGATGTTTTTGGGGGATATATTTTTTTTAATATTAAAGAAATTAAAATGTTTTAATTGATAATAATAATATTTACATTGATGGGTTTTTGGTATAACTAATGTTTTTAGTGCTAATAAAATTTTGTTATTGGTTACACTATGTTTTTATTAGTAATAATATGTTTTAATGGTAATAATGATATGTTTGATTGGTATTAATATGGTAATATATGTTTTTATTCATAGTAAAAAAATGTTTCTATTGGTAGTGATCATGATAAAGTAATTTAAAATAGTTGAATGCCATTACAACAATATGATGAAAGAACAGCGCTTGTTTGAAGCCCATTTTGAGAGACTCCGCGAGGCAAACACTATAAATATCCGCACATCATTGCAAATATCATGAGACAAGCAGAATAGGCTAAGCGTTGTACATGGGACAGCCCACGCGCCAACTCCGTACTGACATTTGCCATCAATTCTGTTTATTTTACAAACTCTCTTTTCTACTTACATTTATTGCCATCTTACATATAAAAAGCCGTTCATTTTTATGGAACTATAATACTGTTCGTATAACAAACATTTACTTTTAAAATTGCCAACATAAAGTTATAAAGGCATTTCAGTTTCTATCTAAATGTATATTATAACTCTGTCAGCGCCATCTGTTGGCTGTTTCAGTGGTTCCAAAATGCAACACCTTCTGTTTGGTTACTGAATGTACTCTCGCCTTTACACACACATACAGGATAGCACCAACCTAACCTAAGTTATAAAGGCATTTCAGTTTCTATCTAAATGTATATTATAACTCTGTCAGCGCCATCTGTTGGCTGTTTCAGTGGTTCCAAAATGCAACCCCTTCTGTTTGGTTACTGAATGTACTCTCGCCTTTACACACACATACAGGATAGCACCAACCTAACCTAAGTTATAAAGGCATTTCAGTTTCTATCTAAATGTATATTATAACTCTGTCAGCGCCATCTGTTGGCTGTTTCAGTGGTTCCAAAATGCAACCCCTTCTGTTTGGTTACTGAATGTACTCTCGCCTTTACACACACATACAGGATAGCACCAACCTAACCTAAGTTATAAAGGCATTTCAGTTTCTATCTAAATGTATATTATAACTCTGTCAGCGCCATCTGTTGGCTGTTTCAGTGGTTCCAAAATGCAACCCCTTCTGTTTGGTTACTGAATGTACTTTCGCCTTTACACACACATACAGGATAGCACCAACCTAACCTAAGTTATAAAGGCATTTCAGTTTCTATCTAAATGTATATTATAACTCTGTCAGCGCCATCTGTTGGCTGTTTCAGTGGTTCCAAAATGCAACCCCTTCTGTCTGGTTACTGAATGTACTTTCGCCTTTACACACACATACAGGATAGCACCAACCTAACCTAAGTTATAAAGGCATTTCAGTTTCTATCTAAATGTATATTATAACTCTGTCAGCGCCATCTGTTGGCTGTTTCAGTGGTTCCAAAATGCAACCCCTTCTGTTTGGTTACTGAATGTACTCTCGCCTCTACACACACACATACAGGATGGCACCAACCTAACCTAAGTTATAAAGGCATTTCAGTTTCTATCTAAATGTATATTATAACTCTGTCAGCGCCATCTGTTGGCTGTTTCAGTGGTTCCAAAATGCAACCCCTTCTGTTTGGTTACTGAATGTACTCTCGCCTTTACACACACATACAGGATAGCACCAACCTAACCTAAGTTATAAAGGCATTTCAGTTTCTATCTAAATGTATATTATAACTCTGTCAGCGCCATCTGTTGGCTGTTTCAGTGGTTCCAAAATGCAACCCCTTCTGTTTGGTTACTGAATGTACTCTCGCCTTTACACACACATACAGGATAGCACCAACCTAACCTAAGTTATAAAGGCATTTCAGTTTCTATCTAAATGTATATTATAACTCTGTCAGCGCCATCTGTTGGCTGTTTCAGTGGTTCCAAAATGCAACCCCTTCTGTTTGGTTACTGAATGTACTTTCGCCTTTACACACACATACAGGATAGCACCAACCTAACCTAAGCTAAACGCAACCGGTGCAGGATGGTGTCCGGATACTTCGTCACTCACGAGAATTTGTGATTTCATAATCGTTTCTAAATGTTTCTAAGCGGATACTTTGTCTTACATAAGGGAAGGGTTGACAAAAGTCCTTAAATAGAATAATTTGTCTGTTCCTCCAAGCCTCATAATACTTTATGAAGAGGCATACTGATTAGCATTTTATATCTGTCAGATTTACAGCATGGTTTTTACCCTTCTACAGTTTCTATTCCTTCTAATACTTAGTTCATTCTATTAGTTGAACTAATCAATCTCTCTCTCTCTCAATTAATCTCTCTCTCTCTCCCTCCCTCTCTCTCTCTCCCTCCCTCCCTCTCTCTCTCTCCCTCCCTCTCTCTCTCTCCCTCCCTCTCTCTCTCTCTCTTTATATATGTATAAAACAACATAGGTTATTATTTAAAACAACATAGGTGTTTCAAATACAAGAATATTTATTAATTTATATCCAAAGCTTTTCGTTGGTAAACAGTACCAACATCATCAACAGGATGAAGTCGCTACTGTTTACCAACGAAAAGGTTTGGATATAAATTAATAAATATTCTTGTATTTGAATAACCTATGTTGTTTTAAATTATTAAACAAGAAAACGTATTATATATATATATATATATATATATATATATATATATATATATATATATATGTATATATATATATATGTCGTTCAAAATTTCAATCTTTAATCAAATACTTTTTATTCATCTACCCAAGTTAAAAATACATTTTAAACATGTAGTGGACGACCCTTAATATAGTTTTTTTCAAATAATAATTCATTAATAAAATTTATTTAATGAATTAATTTTAATTTTATATGTGAAAAATTTTTTTCACAAATGCTGCAAGGAATACGATATAGTTATTTTGTCCCATTTGTTTTAAAATAAGGGATAACTTATGATTTCATAAAACGGTTGATTTTATGTTATATGTTATGGGGTATACAGGTTTCAACTCATAGGATATGTTACTTTATTTATGCTAATTGTAATTGTTTAGTAAAAAGTTACTAAAACAAAATTCTCTTCTGTTAATCTAAGTAGGAATTGATTTAAAGTTTTTGTCTATACTACTTGTTTGTATTAGAAAAATACATGAAATACATTAAAAAAACATCGAAAGTTGATGAGAAGGAGTTTAACCTCAGCTGATTTTAAAGAAGCCAGATTAATTAAAAAAATTATAATTGGTATACGATTCTAGGGTCTGGATAGAGTGTTATAGGGATCATAAAATTACAGCATAACTAATAATGGTAAAATGTAAATGTCTAGGAATATTGGTATAGTGCTCTCAGTACTCAAGCCTCCCCACTGGCTTTTCGGATCTCTCTTGAGATGACATTCCGGTTATCATGTAGCCCTGACTGTATCTCATACATGGCATCTTTATGTATTTTGACTCAATAAAATGGGCCCTAATAAATCTAACTGAGTAAATACATTTATTTCTGTGGTAGAAATAGTTTTAAACAATAAAACAAACTAATTAAATATAAAGCTATTATATTCATTGTTCATTTTGTAAATCTGTCAAGTAGAAAATATTTATCGGTAACAATCGTATGAAGCTCGGCATAAGGAATTATGCGGAAAGGGTGACCAAATCAATTATTTTATAAATATCTTTAGGCGGTGCGAAGTGTTCGCTTTGAAATATTTGGAAATCGTTGTCACGCTCTACCTACGTTAGCACCTCCAACGAGGGGTGGTATGTCCGTATTTTCTATTGCTTTGTCTATTTTTTCATAAAAATTAATATAAACAAAAACAATTTGAAAGCCAATTTTTACTTACTTCAGCAAAGATAAATTTTATTTTAGCTACTGTTTATTAAATAATTACAAATAATTTAAATAAATTAGCATAACCTTAACGTTAAACAGCTGTTCTGCCACATAGCCTTTAATATAAAGTCAGCTGTTTCATTAAATCATATATTATCACTTATTTATAGCCAAATGGGACGAAATAACTAACACTTGCCCCTATATTGAATACCTTGCCCCAATATCGTCTACCTTGCCTCTATTGTGGAACGTTTTTCTCCCATATAAATCTAAAATGTTATCATTAATGAATTAATTTTTTGAAAAAAACTACATGCCATCAATTGTAATCCATTAAAAGTATAGAATTAAATATTTGAACTTGAGTGGATAAATAAAAAGTATTATATTAACGATTGAAAATGTGAAAAAGATATATATATATATATATATATATATATATATATATATATATATATATATATATATATATATCTTCTGCACATTTTATATTATATATATATATATATATATATATATATATATTATATATATATATATAATATATATTATATATATATATATTTTATATATATATATATATATATATATATATATATATATATATACATATAATCTATAGATAGACCATTCTACAACCTTCCCTTAGGTAGGACAAAGTGTCCTCCTAGAAATATTTAGAGACTATAATGATATTACTTAGTGACCATTGTGACCCTACCTAGGAAGCTATCACAATTCTAGAGCAGACGAAGTGTCCCGTATTTCTAGAGTACATTAGTTTACTGTACTGTCAAGAGCATATGGCTCTAAGCATATTTACCCAGCTCAGCTGTTCCACTGGATACAGCAAGCCTAAACGCAATCATACGACAGCAAATACAGTATATAAGTGTCTATCCCTTCACTATTTTGTGAAAAAGCTGTAGCGAATTCATAATAATATCTCAGAACACACTCTAACCACAATAATGTTTTATTAACCTTACGTACGTTTCCGTTGCAAAGCTACCATCTTTAGAAGCTTTCGTTTTTTTAGAATTTTTGTTTTGCAACCGTAATTTACGTAACAATAATAAGACATTGTTCAGTAGGGGTTTGTGATATTTATTGTATATCTCATATTACATAATTCCTTAATAATTCAAAATTAATTAAAAACATTCTATTCAAATTTCATTATTTATGATATAATACTTGAATATATTCAAAATTGTAACACAAAGCGTACATATCTCCAAGTTACTTCACTCATTCATTCATAATGATTTGCCCTTCACTTGATGCGGCCTTCCGCGTTGCCTCAGCGTGTAATGCGTTTGTAGTGACGTCATGGCTGTATTCTTCTGTCCGATACTTGTTTCAGTTTGTTGCAATGTTTTCAAATAGGTTGCAGACTTTTCCCATATGCTTTAGTATATAAAATCAGGATTTCGGCAGAATATGTTGGTTACCGTTAGAGGTTTAGGAGATGAATAAACACCCTCCGTCCCGTACTTGTCGCGTTTAAGAGCTAACCTAGCCTGATCTGACCCAACCTATCCTAAGAAGAGAGCTTAATGACCGGTGAAGTAATGTGCACGACAGATCTCCATAACATTTTATCATGAATACATTTAATTTAATTACATTTGTTTGGCGTTTGTAAATAAATTATAAATATTCATAATTTATGTAAAATATTGATTAATCAATATAATTTATTGATAAATATCATAAGTAATTATAATATTTATCAATAAACCTCTGAACCATACTGAGATGAGTTCCGATTGACATCAGCAACCACAAGGACTTAATATTAATGCCGCTATTTTAAAGTCGTAACTATAGATCAGGTACGCCCAATGGATAGATAGGCCCAATGAGCATCGCTCCCTAGTTTATAGTTATTGTTCATTATTTTATTATCAATAAACGTCCAAGATGATTAAATTATTTTTGGTTTCAAAATTAGACGGGCAGGCTTTACACGACCCCGATGAACGTTTTCATTTCATTCATCTTCCTTCGATCTCTTGATTAATATCTTTCATTTCCTTTACATTCTTTCAATCGCTTGTTTAGTGTATATTTTCCTTCCTTTAGTTTATTGATTAAAGTTTTTAATTTTATTTCCTTCTTTGATCTAGATGAATATCTTCTTTTTCTTCTTTCAATCTCTTGTTTAATGTCTTTCTTTGTCTCCCTTTAATATATTGATTAAAGTCTTTCATTTTTTCTTTCTTCGACCTTGATGAATACCATTCATTTTATTTATTTTTTCTTCAATATCTTGATTAAAATGTTCCTTTTTCTTTCTTCGATATCTCGGTTAATGTATTTTTTCCCTTCGATTTATTGACTAAACTCTTTAATTTTCATTCTCTTCCATTACTTTCTTTTTTAATTACTAACGTTTTCCTTTTCTTTTGTTCGATTTCTTGATTAAAGTCTTCTTTTCTTTCTTCTATTTTTCGGAGAAAGTATTTCTTTTTCTTC
The DNA here is from genome assembly GCA_036971475.1 of Prosapia bicincta. NCBI lineage: Eukaryota > Metazoa > Arthropoda > Insecta > Hemiptera > Cercopidae > Prosapia > Prosapia bicincta. Next base: position 130,375,482 of record JBAIZL010000005.1, read on the forward strand.
TTTTGATCTCGATGAACGTCTTTCCATTTTTTTCTTCTAATCAGTTTGCATTTATTTCTAGGTGCAAAATCCTAGAAATTCTGGGTTGTTTCTAGTCCTTTTCAGACTTAGTTGATGTTTCCCACAAATTCAGCTGCACGCTATCTTCGCACTTGTTACACGTTCTTCTAGGCCACCATTACGCCACCAGATTTTGTCTGACTGTTTATTTCATGAAATTTGTAAAAACTCGTTTGCTAAGCTCATCTCTAAAACCTATGATCTTAGCAGCAAGAAAACTTTGTACATACTATTTATGGATTAAATCCATGATTCTCCCCATTTTTGGTCAATTCCTGATTACGGCTTTTCTTGTACTCTTTCCCTCTTCGACCTTCATCTGAATTTGTCTCTCTTTAATGTGTAGTATTTCGAAAACCTTGATTAGCCCCGGTTAAAAACATGTTATTTCAGGTAACCGATCCGGCCCACACGATGTGACGATTTCCGCTTACTCCCAGAACTAGACGAATTTTGTATTTATCCTTCAGAGGTGATCCTGTATGATCGACGTGACCTTACGTCGCGACGTAAAGTCACTAACAAACCAACGTGTTTCGAAAATACCATTGTTATACAACGTGAGACACAAATAACTACGCCATTGCCGGTAATTGTAGTATTGCGAGACGCTTGTAATGCGATGTTCGAGGTACGATGGCACACAGTGTCATCATTGTTTCAGTAGAGATTTCGATATTGTGTTAAATGCGTTCATTGTGATACCTCTGTTCGTGCGACCTTTCCGATTCGTGCGTACTTTCATATGCATCCTACTGACGTTTAAGTCACTGGGGGTTGCTACTTAAAAATGTCATTTAGATTGTCTGACATAAGGGACGATTGACAAACACAATATTACTTCGCCTAATTAATATGTTCAAGTCTAATATAGATTGTTCGTAGTGCCATATTCTTCCATCACAATTTACTTTGTTGAAAGTTAAAGAAACTTCAATTATTTAGCATTGCAATACTTAAACTCAGTATTGCTAGTATGATTGTGATACTACTAGTATTAGAATTGTGATACTGGTAGTATTAGAATTGTGATAGTTATAGTAGGGTTGTGATAGTGGTAGTATAATTGTGGTATGGTTGTGATAGTGGTTGTATTACGGTTGTGATAGTCATAGTGGGGTTGTGATAGTGGTAGTATAGTTGTGATAGGGTTGTAACACTTTTGGTATTACAGCTGTGATAGTTATAGTAGGGCTGTGATAGTGGTAGTATAGTTGTGATAGTGATGGTAGGGTTGTGATACTGGTGGTATAGTTGTGATAGTGGTGTAGGGTTTTGATACTGATAGTATTATTGTGGTATGGTCGTGATAGTGGTTGTATTACGGTTGTGTGGGTTATAGTAGGTTTGTGATAGTGGTAGTATAATTGTGGTATGGTTGTGATAGCGGTTGTATTACGGTTGTGATAGTTATAGTAGGGTTGTGATACTGGTAGTATAATTGTGGTATGGTTGTGATAGTGGTTGTATTACTGTTGTGATAGTTATAGTAGGGTTGTGATACTAGTAGTATAGTTGTGGTAGGGTTGTAACCCTGGTGGTATTACGGTTGTGATAGTCATAATAGGGTTGCGATACTGAAAGTTTAGTTGTGATAGTTGTGATACTTGTAGTATAGTTGTGATAGTTGTAATAGGGTTGGGATACTGGTCGAATTACGGTTGTGATAGTTATGGTAGGGCTGTGATACTGGTAGTATAGTTGTGATAGGGTTGTGATAATGGTGGTATTACGGTTGTGATAGTTGTGGTAGGGCTGTGATACTGGTAGTATTGTTGTGATAGTGGTGGTAGGTTGTGAAAATATCACAACGTGGCAATACCGTTGATACTGGCAGTACGTGGTTGCGATACTGGCAGTACGTTTGTAATACTCGTAGTTTTGTTGCGACAGTGGTAGTACGATTAGGATAGTGGTCTTACGGTTAAGATTATCGTTACGATTGTGATATTGGTCCTGTGGTTGTGATAATAATAGTACTATCGTAGTAGTGGTTGTATGCTAGTGACAGTACGGTTATGATAGTGGTTGTATAGTAGTGATATTTTTGTACGGTTGGGATAGTGGTTGTATGGAGTAATAATAGGTATTAAGTTTGAGATAATAAGTTCTACTTCACAACTAAGAGTATCAAGGCTTAATTTAAGGGGCGTTCGAGAATTTCTCACACAGTGATATAGCCTGTTGTTGGGTTTCGTAAAACTGTAAGTAATTTTCTCAGAATCCGAACCCTTTGCAGTGTCGGATAGATCGTGCTAACCTAGTTACTGTCGTGCCCCGTTCGTCCTCTTCAACTGGGAAAACAATCCAGCCAACATCTTCTGAGTGCCTGTTCTACTTAGCTCTATTGTACACAACTGCATGGGAACTCTAGCCGAGTGGGGCTTTAAGCTTGGCTCCGTGACACTCGACATCATGAAATGTATACCGATCTTATCGTCTAGAAAGCATTCAAGTGCGTGAGAGCCATCCCTTACGTGAGATTCTAATTGCATTAATTTACTTCAGTTAATTTTTAAACAAATTTGAGTTTATTATTCGCAGTATGCACTATGTACCTGTTTGTAATAATTGTAAACTAATTTCCAATACATCTAATCAAATACTTTCCACCCAAACAGTAATTTTGTGTATATTAATTTGTTTTAGAGACGTTAATGTATATTTTATCACCAGAGTGTTCCTTAATTCAGGGTAAAAAACCTAAATATAATGAAATCACTGAACCTCTACACAAAAACACTCAGAAATACCTAGAATTTCGTCCATTACAAGAATCAATTTCTGTAGACATTTCTCCATTATTTCTCTAGATTTCTTCCATTACACGAAATAATTTTGTTAGACCTGGCCATAGGTTAAATTGAAATATACCATATATTTCAAACAACTTTCACTTTAAAGCTTGATTAATGCCACCTACCTTTCCTTATCAGTTTCTCCTCACACTGAGTGATGAAGGGTAGATACACCCTATTTCGCGATAGAGGCTTATTTCAGGAATGCCGTTCGACTTAAGTGAAACCAATATCTTGGACTGGGGAGGTTTATGTCCTTATCTAAATCCTTTCCTTTTAATTTCCAAGCAATAGAAATGATCACTGTAAAATGTAATTCTTTAAATTAAATTAAGACTTTACTTGATACTTACTCAGCATGGTAGCAAAAATTAGGTTAAACGCATTAATTAGGTCAAAAAATTGTACTAGGAATACGTGATAAGATTTTTATTTGTTTAACTGGATTAGAAAAATAATGTATTCAAGACTACCTTCACGATATTGTTGAGAGGCGTCAATGTCTCGAAGTCCTGCAGACTATGCCAACAATGTTTCCCTGCTAGATATTTGCATGCAAAAGTATTAAGTTAGTTATGAATGTAGCACCTTTACACACTGTACCAACAATGCGCATTAAAGGTGACGGAATATGGAATACAAAGGGGAGCGCAGTATGTGACACTTGCGATTGTTATGACCCTTTTATGGAGCTTTAATTACGCAGGGCTATTAAATGTTCGTTAAGAAACAATTAGCTGCGTGTTGATTGGACGCACCGTTTACAATCGGGACGAAGGAAACCGCCGTAGATGGCCACGCCCTAGTAACCAGTTCAGTAAGTGCCTTATCGAGTCTAAACAAACGGTAAGCATCTTTTTATGTTTACTATACGTATTCGTAGATCACACACTTTTGCTTGAACATTTTGCTGTGTGGTAAGTAATTAAAATGGGGTCAAATCGAACTATGTTTGACAGTATAGTAATACAATAGATATATTTTATACATGGCGTTCAACAAGTGTCTCCGCACCAACTCGTTCCGTAGACAAAAATGCAATATATTGCGGATGCAGCCAAGCACGTCACATAGGCTACATCAGCATGTGACACATGTTGGGTAGTAATCTAAACATTAAATCCAAGCCTGTACCAATATTGCTTCCATACGTTTACCACGCATAACCTCCGCAACAGAGATACGCACAGGTTACTCTAGTACGCACAGCCAAGCACGTCACATAGGCTACATCAGCATGTGACACATGTTGGGTGGTAATCTAAACATTAAATCCAAGCCTGTACCAATATTGCTTCCATACGTTTACCACGCATAACCTCCGCAACAGAGATACGCACAGGTTACTCTAGTACGCACAGCCAAGCACGTCACATAGGCTACATCAGCATGTGACACATGTTGGGTGGTAATCTAAACATTAAATCCAAGCCTGTACCAATATTGCTTCCATACGTTTACCACGGATAACCTCCGCAACACAGATACGCACAGGTTACTCTAGTACGCACAGGTAACGCTCGCAGTAAGTACTGTATCTGCAATGCTGGTCGTACTTAGTTTTATTGCAGATTTTATTGTCCATTGTTTGGAGAATTTCTTTTAAAATTCACCATTTTGAAATGTCTACCGCTAAACTACCAATACGGCAGTAAAATTTAACCGTAAACTATCGACGGTATTGGCCTAGTTTTGGTAAACTGGTCAGCCATTGTCCTCGGAAATGCCTGTCTCTTTCCCCGCAGAACTAAGATTATTTGTTTTCGTCGTAGAAAGAGTCAAGAGATGACCCAAGAGCGTTAAGCTGTGACCCGTTTAGAATAACGTGGGGGAACATAGTCACAAATAACACCACCAACCGTATTAGGGATTACTGGAGTGTTTGCCAAGCCTCCCGGGCGTTGCCAGAATGTTGCACTGATATTTTAAATATATATATATATATATATATATATATATATATATATATATATATATATATATATATATATATATGCTGATACGTATTCCTTCACGGATGGAAAAATATGATGAAATGTTACTATCTGGAGTACATCCGTTCATTCTGCAGTCCATAAATTCGCAGTTCCAACGTTTCGCTAGATGAGATTCTAGCGAAACGTCGGAACTGCGAATTTATGGACTGCAGAATGAACGGATGTACTCCAGATAGTAACATTTCATCATCATATATATATATATATATATATATATATATATATATATATATATATATATATATATATATATATATATATATTTTTAAGATTTGTAATATTTTTGATATCTTTCTCACAACATTCAACTAAAAATTGGAGTTTTACAAATTTCTATAAAATCTGTACACTATTTTTATTTGTTTGTGGGTAGTTATATTTAAATAAATATGCACCTCTAATAACTTTAGAAGATCAACATAGACACACACATACTCACAAACCCCGCACTCCAAGCTCGAACTCCTAGCCCTAACGAAGCTCAAACAGTTGAAAAACAACTAAGAAACAAGTAATATAAAAAATTATTTTTAAAGTAAATCCCTACTAAAGTTAACAAATAAACATTTTATTTTAGTTACCATAGAGGACTATTTATAATAATATGTGGTAACCATGGCAACAGTTTAAGGTTGTTCAATGGAGGTTTTGACGAAAACTAGATGGGGGGGGGGAGAAATTCATATACATCACTGAGAAAGATATTGAAAGATATTCATATACCTTTCTAGATATTAGAAAGTTGGCGCAGTGCCAAAGCGCTAGACTTCGAACAAAAAGATTCTCCGTTCAAATCCGGCAGGACCCCACAAATTTTATAATTGAATTATTGAATAAATATTTGAAAAAAACTATATTAACATCAAATGTCATCTACTGTAGGTTACATGAAATGTATATGAACTGGATTGGATGAATAAAAACGTATTTTATTAACGATTGAAAATTTGCACAAGATATGTATCAGGAGAGTGTGAGCTAAAAGAAGGAATTTTATAATTAGAAATATATATATATATATATATATATATATATATATATATATATATATATATATATATATATATATTGTTTATAGTAATGGTTACAGTAAGACACTAATTGCTAAGCTAAGGAACACACAAAACACGAAGAAAGTCGATATAAGGAAAAAGACATTTATCATACAGGCATACATAAATAAAACCTCAAATGAGATCGCTTAGACGCTAAAAAAAATGGCGCTTAAAAAATGATATAGCCTTAGTTCTGTATTGCCTTAGCCTGTAAAAAATTGAAAATTTAAATTTTTTGAAACTTATACATCTTTTTCCTCAATTCTCATCCAAATAACCATAATGTGCCACAGAAAATGGTACGGATAGTATTGGAGCTATTCGTGTTTCATTGTATTTGTCGTATGTCACGTGGTACTTTGTTATTCGTTTTAAAGCCGCTTTTTGCAATTAACAACCCCCTATTTGAGGCCCTCGTATGTAGACGAGCAAAGACAAAATAACAGACAGTTATCATTCATACATACCATGAACAAAACGTCAAATATGGTTTATCAATATTAAATATCGTTTATCAAACTTAATAAATATAAAAAAGTGCCATCAACATTATTAACAAACTACCTCAAAACATGCAACAAATGCAATGAAAAAAGGTTAACTCCAAAAACTCCATATATATATATATATATATATATATATATATATATATATATATATATATATATATATATATACATATATCAGATACATTCGAAAATATCGTTTAAAAAACTGTTTTTTTCATTTGTTGATTCCATCTTCGCGTGAGCTACTAGTAATCACTTACACTTTTTAAAAAATGTTTTAACTTGCCTATAGTAGCACTTACTTTGCTTGTTGAGGATGGCATCTCCCGAAACGGCCGTCCTCAACAAGCAAAGTAAGTGCTACTATAGGCAAGTTAAAACGTTTTTTAAAAAGTGTAAATGTTTTTTTCAATTTTGAAGATATTTTGGCAATGTTATTTTAAAAAAAGAACCTCTAATTACAATTAAATTAGTCGAAGAGCTCATGAATGACAAATAACGGTTTAAGTCCATCCAAAGCAAAATAAGTGTTGCCACAAACTCGACACCCAAACACCGACAGCTTGATTCCTTCTTCCTCTGACAATATTAAAGAGAGGACGCTGATAAAGCCACGTGGTTAGCGAACCCCTCCAATAAATAAAAGAATTTTCCTGTTATAGGTCTATAGTATATTCATTTCGTAATGGTCTAGACTGATTCAAGCTGCTTTTCATAATGTGTTTTTTATTACACAGGATGTTGGTGTACTTCATTTTTAATAGCCGAGTCTTTCCTTTTTAATTAGAAATAATACCCTATTTATATTCCGAAACTTGTTCAAGCTTAGGTATCTGTGCCAATTTCATAAAGCAACAATATGTTAATCCGCCCGTATTGCCTGTTTGTCTCGACACGTGTGCGCGCGCGTCTGCATTCCTTTCCTACGTATGTAAGTGCTGAAGTCTGCACTTGCTGATGCCGGCAGGTCTTTGCACTCAGCTTCTGCGTGCTTCAGCACTACGCAAAAGTCCACCTGAATATAGGCTTTCGTTTTTGTAAAATGTTTGCACCATTCCAAAACGCCGTGAGTTTGATGTTTAGTAAATTAGATGATGTGGGAATACGAGACAGTTTAAATAAATGTTTAACGGAGAGTCAGGTTATAAAACTCTCCAAAGTAGGTAAACATATACGTAATGAAAGCGAAAGAACCAAAATCTTGCATTTAAAGTATACTTTGAAATATTGAAGTCAGTTTATGAGGCTGAGTGGCCTAGCGAGCAGAGCTCTCCTAAAGTTCAAATCTAGGTAGTGTCAAATATTGTTTTTGAAATTTGGTTCTAGCTGGGGGGCAATCCCGACAGAAGTGATAACAAAATAGAGGCAATAGCTTCACAAAATGTTCAACGAAAATTGCCGAGAATATTAATTTATACATTTTTATTCAATTTTTACACTTTATTTGAGGAATGTATTAATTAAAGACTAATATCTATTATACATAGTAATAAAATAGTGTGGGTACAAAAACATTCATTAGATGTTCACTGAATATAAATTTTTTAACAATTTCAATTCAAATCAGTTAAGTATAAGTCGTGCAAAAAATTTTTTCCCTCAAACATTGGATTAAAAATACATAACTTATTATTATCGTTATATTGAATTGTTTTTATTGAGGTTTATCAAAATTTGAATATATTAATATATTTATTAACTGATAAAAATTATTTAATAATGATCTACGTGTAATACAGCTGTTCTACAACATAACCTATAACACAAAATCAGCTGTTACATGAAATCATATGTTATCTTCTAACTCACTTTGAGGTAACTCAACGTAACCCGACGGAAATGCTGTAAGGTATGCGGTCTCAGAAATAGCGTGACGCCAAAGCAATGGTTGTTTTGTCCAACACGCGTAATGAAGTTATCACTTTAAAAAAATTGCTTTTCATTCCCCAAATCGAATCCTCTTGGTAAAATAGATATTTAAAGTTAATACCATGGGAATAATTAGCATTTAAATTGAAGCGCTGGTGATATTATCTCCCTTGAATAGGGAAGGGCAAAAGTAAAATTACTTCAATCCTGTTTCATTCCATCTTTATGTTATAAAAGGCAACCATTATCATTTATAGGCCAATTATGTCATCCTAGTTAGTCCTGCAAGGGTGGATATATGTGTGTAACTTTGGAAGGGGGTATATAGGCAAAGTTGTAAAAACAACCCTAATTTGGAAACCAATTTCAAGTCTTATCATGGGAAATAACCGAGAAACATAAAACTGGAATAACTTGTATTAAAAGTTACGTTAGGTCAGAAATCTTAAATATTGGACAAAAAGGCTTTAAGAATGTGCTTACTATATTTTTATCGTTTTTATTGTGTGTTTTAATCAAAACAATTTAAAGCCAAGTCTGTGATAAGAATAAATTAAAATAGTTTTTTACACGTAATGAAACTTTTTAATTAAATACTGAGAGAGAGAGTGTACAAGGTGAATTACTTTCATAGAATGTTCCTTTTGTGAGGTGAACGGCGCTCAGGTTTCTGGACGTAATAAACCTGACGGTAACGCTAATGCTAGTTGGCTTTCTACTGACGTAAGGTTGTAAACACCCAGTTTGTATCATCTCCTTCTCCAAACTCGACTTCTAGTGAGGTAGTTGGTTCCAACTGACGTAAGATTGTAAACACTCAGTTTGTATCATCTCCTTCTCCAAACTCGACATCAAGCAAGGTAGTTGACTTTCTACTAGCGCAAAATTGTAAACACTCAGTTTCAACCATCTCCTTCTCCAAACTCGACTTCTAGTGAGGTAGTTGTCTTTCTACTGATGCAAGATTGTAAACACTCAGTTTGTGCCTTCTCCTCCAAACTCGACATCAAGCAGAGTAGTTGACTTCTACTGGAGCAAGATTGTAAACACCTACTTTGTCCCATCTCCTTCACCTACCTGGACTTCAAGCGAGATAGTTGACTTTCTACTTACGCAAGATTGTTATCACCCAATTTGTGCCATCTCCTCCAAACTCGACACCCAAAAGGATAGTTGGCTTCTACTGGCGCAAGATTGTAAACACCCAGTTGGTGCCATCTCCTTCTCTAAACTCGACTTTAAACCAAATAGTTTTCCTTTCCGACGGCTCTCTGTCTAGTGCCAGGTTCAATTTTGCTTTATTTTTATCCAGCTCAGAAAAAGAATTGTAAGCATTAGTCAAAGTTCAAATGCGCTTAAAATTGTATTGCGTTACAAATGTATTATTTTACGAGACTCCGGGACACAACTGTAAAAATCGAGACTTCCCCCATCTTTCTTTTACAGTTATCTTTGAATAGGCTATAAAACTGGAGAAATGAATGCCTCCTAAATCTTGAAGTAGTTTTAGTTTTATACCAAAAAAATCCTTATTAAAATTCTATTTACTAACCTGAATCGAACAAAATTTTGGCTCTCCGGGTACGTTTTGAAAAAATTTGCTCCTGAGGGCTTAAAGTAAGAGTAACTCCAGTATTAGAAATAAAACTGTACTTTACACGAGGACTTAAAATAAATAAAATTATTCATAAGTGTGAAACATCTTTCACAATGTAAAACTGTAACCCTGCTTGGCTGTAGGATTTACCCATAGCTAATGTTTCATATTTCCCCGGATATTAAAGAGACTTGAAGGTTTAGATAGGCCTATAGTCTAATCCTCTTTGAAGGTCGGACAGAGAGCCTCATCAGAAACCGATTATTTGATGAATCCGTTTTTTAATTAGTT
>JBAIZL010000005.1:130388157-130393157 GCA_036971475.1 Prosapia bicincta
AAAATTAAGAGTATGAAAGTGACGATGATAAGCAAATTTGAGATAACCAGAAAAAAATGAGTAAATTAGAAATAGAAGTTTGAAACACTAAGCGACCAGATACTTTTACTTACAAAGGGTTGACGATTTGCAATGAAGCGTCAAGTGTCCCTCATTGTTGGCCAAAGCAAGTCCGGAGCCGAGATTAGTGATGGATACTAGTGCGTAGGTTATGTAACTAAGCACAAAGTAGGCAGCGTACAGGAGCCATGTGGCAATCCGCATTCACATCACTTCGCTAATACAGGTTGTGATTGCTGCCCGGCTGCTGTCGTTTGAATCACTTGTGCGTGTCCGCGAGCATATTGTAATTATGATGTTCTGTAGTAGTAATGCTGATTTAGCCTTGTCATTGAGCTACTTGTAGGATTACTTTAGAGCCATCTTTTTTTATGTCTTCTGTATATGTCTGATGGAGAACGCTGGGTTTCCTTTGCGATGTAATCGATATTATGTGTACCGAACCAGCTGAAAAATATATCAAAACAAGTAATATAAATAAAAATGTAATTTCCTACTTAGAAAGAAAAATTTACACAATATCAAGAGTGAGAGACTAGAGTGATCACTCTAGTTTGTAATCTTTTGTTTGCTAGATTGTAATAAGACCCTCTGATGATGATAAAATGGTCATCGAAATGTAAATAAGGTTTTAATCTTAAGCAACTTGTTTTATTTGTTATTTTTTATTATATTTGTGGTATTGGTGTTCTTTCCAATATTTTTACTGTAAATAATTACAATTAATATAAAAAAGTAACATAACCTATACGTTAAAACAGTTGTTCTACCGAATAACCTATTACATAAAATCAGCTGTTACATTATGCTATCACATATTATTGACCAACTGGAACGAAATGACTATATTGCATACCTTGCCCCTTTTGTAAAAAGTTTTTATGTCATATAAAACTGAAATTATTTAATTAAATTTAAATAATGAATTAATATTTGAAAAACCCGTGTTAACATCAAGTGTCATCCACTACAAGTTTAAAAGAATGTATTCGAATTTGAGTAAATGAATAAAAACTATTTTATTATTGACTGAAAATTTGAACAAACTATGAATAAGGAGAGTGTAAACTAATAGAAGGAATTGAAAGAGAACATGATGTTTGGTCTCGAATGGGAAAGGCATACCTAGTTTCTATTACACAGGTGTCCACCCACTGCTCTCTTATTTATGAATACTAATAGTTTAAATAGAACAGTAAGGTTGGGAAATTCTTAGAAAGAATTTGTTGAAAGAAAGATAGGTTCAGATAGAACAAGATATTAACTGACAGATGGAATTAAGATACAAATCAAAAGAGATGCCTGTTTAGAGGAATTTGAAATGCAAGTGGAAAGCCTTGAGTCGACGAGTGAATGAATCTATCTCACCTCACGCCAGGTCTTTCATAAACATGTTAAACCTTGGACAGACATTGTTCTAATTTCCCTTAATTTTTGCGTTTAAATTTTACTAACTAATTATTATCTGCTACTGGCGTATAATTACTGAGTCGAATAATTACACAAAATATACGTAGTTACATTTAACAATTATAATAGTAAAACCCCTAAATAGAGAGAAAAATCAGCTGTATCGGTTAATCATATGGCGAATTGGGAAAGTCAGCTGATTGGAGAATCTGAATCGAATAACCCCAATGGAGAGTAGGTTTTCTTCGAGAATGCCGATTCAATTTACTGCCTTTACGGGACTTTTTGGGTCCTTAACGATATACTGATTCCATTCCTGTCTGTCTTGAGTGGTATTAGTTGGCTATATTGGGATGTTTCCTTTTAATCATTCACACACACACACTCTCCCTCTCTCTCTCTCTCTCTCTCTGTCTGATTCTCTCTTTATCTCTCTCTCTCTCTCTCACACACACACACACACACACACACACACACACACACACACACATACACAGACAGAAAAACCCACACACACTCCTTCTCTCACATACACAGACATAACACTCACTCTGTCTCTCTCTCTCTCTCTCTCTCTCTCTCTCACACACACACACACACACACACACACACACACACACACACACACACACACACACACACACACACACAAACACACACACACACACACACATACACACACACACACACACATAGACACAAACAGACACATACACACACACACACACACACACACACACACACACACACACACACACACACACACACACAAACTCTCTCTCTCTCTCTCTCATACACAGACAACACGTTCTCTCTCACAATAACAAACACACACACACAAACACACACACACACACACACACACACACACACACACACACACACACACACACAGTTTTCCTCTCAGACACAAACACGCACACACACACACACACACAAACACACACACACAGTTTTCCTCTCAGACACAAACACGCACACACACACACACACACACAGTTTTCCTCTCAGACACAAACACGCGCGCTCACGCGTACTCACACACACACACACACACACACACACACACACACACACACACACACAAACACACACACACATATACACACAAACAGACGCATACACTCACTTTCTCTCTCTCACTCACCCACACACACACACACACACACACACACACACACACAGAAACCAAATAAGATATGATAATTTCAAGTTTTAATAGTTAGGTTAATAATTTAAACTTAACAAAAGTATTTAAACTTAATAAAATTAACAGTTGCACTACTATATGGGAGCCTACCTGTTTACAGTTTTGTGTGGCATAGATTCTATTACACTATCAGAAAACATTATGAATGCAGCGGGCAGCGTTTTTAATTAAAATCCAATATACAAAGTATTTAGCATGATTGTACAGCTGGCTGTTCCAGCAACCGCTAATCCAATACCGGGTAATCGTCGAGACCTCCAGGATTTGCCAATTTTGCGGTTCATTAATTCCAACGTTTTGTCCTTATTTTAATCGATGTTACGGTAAAGGTTAGAAATTCGAGCAGACAAATTATCTTCGGACTAATTGGTTATTCGTATCTGTGCAGCCGGTTTTAAGTTGAATAATATATCGAGGAATAATATTTTATCTTAATAGTTTATAATAACAATAGTAACACAAGGTACGTGTAAAATAAAACAGCTGTTCTACAACATAACCTAGAAAATAACAGCTGTTACATGAAATAATATGTTATCAATTAATTTGAGCTAAAATATTGTTAGCGACTCGTGTCGCGTCTCATGATGTATGCTGGCATTCCCAAATAACCTCATGTTTTGTGCGAACTGCGCAGCTAGTCATGAACACACAAAAGTATCTAGATTAAAGTTAATATTTAATTCAGATTATAACGTAATCTGAATGGAATGCAAGTGGGTACGTTTGTCTTCTTCAAGCAATTGGGACAAGCTAAAGCTTCACTTGTGACTGGTTGTCGTTACCTAGTGTGGCTAGTGTACTCCTCGTTCGGGGCATATAGTGCTGTTACTGGTACACAGTTGGGCGTAATGAATAACAGCTGACCGTTTTGGGCTTCTTACTGACGGGAAAAATATATAAAAACAATCGCTGAAGCCGGATGTAAGTTGTAACATAATTTGACTGAAATCGATGCAGAAAGTTTTGAGTTTTTGAAACGTACACAAACCAACAACATTTTTTATATATAAAGATTAAATATGTATTGGGGGTTTTTTAATAATATTTTCAAAACATACATTAAGTTGAGAAATTATAAAAGTATGTAAACGTTGCGCCCTTTCATTGTCCATTATTTTGTGTGAAACCCTCATGATATTTTTTTCTCTTCCACCTTCCAGCAGAGCGTTTCCAGTCGTCAGTTTCCGAGGCTTCTACAGTGTTTTTTGTTTCTGTATTGGCATTTATTTGCCACTATTGTAATATTTTTAACTGGATATATGAAATATATCACTGGTTAACACTTTCAAACTTCAAACTCTTATACTAATAGTTTTTTTAACATTGAGGAAATAATAATACATAGAAGATTGTAGAAATACCAAATTTAAAGTTAGCCAGCAAAAATGCACATACGCTATCTTACTTGAAGTTTCGGGCCCCTTTCTTACTTTTAATTCAGGTTAAGATTAACCCTGACGATAAATTACTGTGCAAAGTTTAAATACGTCGCAGAAAAAAATAGTTTATTTCTTTTCGAAACTCGGCTAATACGACTAGATATATTTGGAAATAATACAATTTGCAATTTCTTACTCGAAAAAAGACGTGATCATGTGACTCGAATTAGAATATCAGATCATTATTCGCTCTGTAATTGTAAACTATATTTACATATGACTTTTTTTAAGAATAGAAAGCTATTTAGACCTCTATTCCAGCGGTCTGTATTTATGTTTCTTGTTGCACGAAGTGGTACCGGGTAGAACCCTGACCCCAAGTGAGAGTAGGTTTAGATAAGGTAAAAGTCTCTACATTTGAGTCATGACCCTTTAATACATCCCTGACAGCTCGGCTTTACGCCCGTACATAAATCCAATCTTTCACTCAATATTACTTCCCTATCCGTCATAGGAGGTAAGGGAATAAATTGTTTTATAAAATAGCGGGTTGGCTACGTCAATGAAACGATTGTTTCGAAACGCGTCAGCAAGTAAGTTAAGAAACAACCCAAATACCACAAAAATAATAAAATAATTACTGATAATACAAGTTACCTAAGATTAAACCCTTATGTATATTTCGACGACCATGTCATCATTATCAGAGGGCCTTATTACAAGATTGTAAAAAGAGAATAATAACTTAGACACTAGAATGACGTCAACCGTACTCTGCAGTATATATATATATATATATATATATATATATATATATATATATATATATATATATATATATATAGAAGCGTGAGGTAAGTTCTTGATATTGTATATATGCAGTAATTACTTTTGATAAAATAGTTTACTTTGTTTATAAGGATAATATTGATTTTGTA
>JBAIZL010000005.1:130400657-130408157 GCA_036971475.1 Prosapia bicincta
TTTTTTCAATAAAAATGAAAGAATTTTAAAAAATTTTCAAAGTCGGACGGTATAAAGGTTTTTCCGATCCAGCAACGCCACAGATGCAACGTGTGCATCTTCAGTGCACAACTCGCCCACCTACAATGGATGGTTCATGAATAATCTCTTGATACAATCTCGTTTGCTTCCTTATTCGCCTATGCAGCCGTAATGACGTCATTCATTAGCCGTTACACACAAACTTATGGTTACAACGCATGCGCCGCGAAGACAGACTTATAGGACTGGGGAGCAGGAACAATACCTTATGGAATACGGTAAAATCTTTTTACGTAACGTAACTTCGGCGTTGAAGTCGCCTCATATATGACGTCACGTTACAAATGGAGTCGGTCATATAAAAGTGATCCTAACTTGGATATGATTACTAAAAAAAAACAAACAAAATGAGATCGTCTGAGAGGTCGGGTTTGCACAAAGTGGCCTCCATTTGGGTACACGTTTTTGTATCGCCGCTCCGAACGGAACAAGGAGGCCGTGTAATGAGACAGTTCGTTACAATATTACTAATATTAGAAAAAATAATAATAAAAGCAAATTATCCTAACTATATATATTGTAGCTTTTCTAAAGAGGTATAACATAGTGCTCTCTTATTCAATTTGTACTATTAGCTCACAAAGGGGCAAGGTATGCAATTTAGTTATTTCGTAATTACCAAATATATAATTACAATTATTATACAAACTAATAATTATACTTTTATTTAATAAAAATAAAATAAAATAAAATTTTGTTTGTTGTTCTAAGTAGAAGTTACCTTTATATTACTTGTTATTATTCATACGTTGGGACAAGTCATTTTTGTAGTTCGCTGCTAGTTACGAAACTTCCTGCATCCCTGTTTATATATATATATATATATATATATATATATATATATATATATATATATATAATATGTTTTCTTGTTTAATAATCAAAAACTACTAAGGTTATTCAAACACAAGATTAACATAAACTGTCCATGATAATAAGACTAAAATTATATTAAAAAAATATAATACATATATATATATATATATATATATATATATATATATATATAAAATACGTTTTCTTGTTTAATAATTTAAAACACCATAGGTTATTCAAATACAAGAATATTTATTATTTTATATCCAAAGCTTTTCGTTGGTAAACAGTACCAACATCATCAGGAATGAATAATACAATAATATATTCATTCCTGAATTATTGATGTATTATTCAGTATATTGTTACTGTTTATCAACGAAAAGCTTTGAATATAAATTAATAAATAATTCTTGTATTTGAATAATCTTACTTCTTTTTGATACATACATACATATATATACAAAATATAGACATTGAAATACATAACATTTTTAAAACATATGATCAAAATGGATACTGGTTTAGATATGTAGATGATGGATTATACATATCAAATAATAATGGTTTAAATATTGACAAAATATTAAAATGTATAAATAATATACACGAAAATATAAAATTTACTCATGAATTTGAATCAAAAAATAAACTAAATTATTTAGATATTACAATTACTAGAAATAATGAAAAATTTGAATATTAAATATATCTAGAAAACCAACGCAGACAAATCAAATAATACCTAATTATTCAGATCATCCACATAACCAAAAAATGGTAGCACTGTATAATTTATTATATATAATTCACAAAATACCAAATGATCAAATAAAAGAGAAAAATATAATATATCAAATTGGTTTAGAAAATGGATATATAAAAAAACTATAGATAAGTTAAATAATAACATAATAAAAAAACAGAAAATTAACTTTGTTCATAATAAGAGAGAGAAAATGTGGACAACTTTTACATTCACTGGTAACGAAATAAACAAAATTACAAGATAATTTAAAGAAAATTACATACAAAAATGATAATAAAATTAAAAATTTAATAAACAATAACAATAATCAAAATAATATGCACGAAAGAAATGGAGTATATAATATAAAATGTCAAGCTTGTAACAAATTATATGTAGGACAAACAAAAAAGAAATTAAAAGAAAGATACAAAGAACATTTAAACAAACGCCTATATCAAACTAAACATATATAAATCAAATTTAGCTACTCATTGCATTAATAATGAACACGAATTTCCTAAAATAGAAATTATTAAATTAATAAAAGAATTAAATAAAGGATTAAAGATGAATATATGTGAAACATTGGAAATTTATAAACATAAAGTTAAAGACAAGTTAATTGATGAACAAATTCAAGTGAGATGAAGGCACCAAACTATTTATAAGGTCATTGATGTTATGGAAAAAATTACATAAAGTGCAATTCTTATAAACATATGGTTGTTCGTAGTACACATGATTTAATTTTTGTAAAAATATTTTGTTAGATAATTATTTTCCTGAAGATGCTGGTACTGTTTTATCGGCGAAAAGCTATGAATAATATATGCATTAAAAGTATCTTGTTTTTGAAATGTTTTAAATTTATTAACTATATGACAAGAAAACATATCACCATATTTAATATATTTTATTGCCTTACTAAGCTACTGGTGTGAATATGTGCTCTACAGAGGTTAGTTCTATTAGTAATTCATCTTTAACAAAAGATTTAAATTTATATCAGAAACGTAAAATTCAATTAATGTAAACTAATTGTAATATATTTTTTAACAAACAATGTATTATTAATAATATTGTTCCTAAATATGTAGGTAAAATTAAATAATAGTCATAATATAAAAAACTATTTTAAATTTATTTATAATGTTTTTAATTTATTATATATATATATATATATATATATATATATATATATATTTCGATGATATCTAACACTTTTTCCGTTTGTGAGTCTGTCGTTCAAACATTGGGAAACATTATTAAACATCCATCGCACATTAACTACCTAGAGCGAATATTGTGCATGAATTAGTTATGTGTGTATATTTAAAGGTAGCTATTATATATTTTTTTACAACAGTAAGGAAATACATTACTGATTGATTTAAACATGATTAATTCTCCAAAGTTATGTAATCTTTTATATCTTGTCTTTAGATCTTTAGCTGTAAATGCCCTCCTTTTATTTCTGAATATAAAAAAAAAATATTATTAATTAATATTTAAAAAAATTAAGTTTCATAAGTTGTATGTTCTATGTGATGACGTGATGTACTGTGCCTGGGCTGGTACTATGACTACCACGATTATCCGCTTCATTATCCCGATGACTTACGTAAAATACTGCAGGATAAACGTAAATACGCTATTGCGCTGAGTACGTAATTTTGTATTCAAATTTATGAAATGAAATCAAATTACACGTTCTGCGATAGGTTTACAAATGATGTAATTTTTTAAAGTAATGGAACCGTTACATTGAAACCGGTTTACTGTAATTTCAGGCGTAATTCCTGTAATTGCCAGCGGGATTTAATGCGGGTGTTGGTGCGGGAGTTTACACGGTGTTTTGTTGAAGACTGCCGCCTTGTACGTGTGCTCATATCGGCACAATCGTCATTTAGGAGGCACTGGTAAGGAAAAACGTTGGGATCTGAAGGTCGCTCGTGATATAATCTGATATTGTGGAGATATATATTCAATGAATCTATATTTGCTTGCATGGTGTACACATACACAAACACACACACACACACACACACACACACACCATACACCACACACACACACACACACACACAAACACACACACACACACACACAAACACACACACACCATACACCACACACACACACACACACACACACACACACACACACACACACACACACACACACCATACACCACACACACACACACACAAACACACACACACACACACACACACACACACACACAAACACACACACACCATACACCACACACACACACACACACACACACACACACATCGCAATTTCCTGAAATTTATCTTGAAGACAGTTTGCACATTGTGGGAAAGTAATAAACAATACAGAGTATTGAATATAGGAGCTACGTAAGCTTGTGGTCACAGCAATAGTATCAGCGAGCTGTGCTTCGGGTAGTTTTCTCCAGTGTTCCTTTGAAAATCGTTACGTGGTGACCGAAATGTGCATTAGGTGTTATCAAATTTATTTTAGAGTCCTTGTAGTATTTTTATTTGTGTATTTTACCTATTACTTACATCAATTATGCATTCAATTTATACACTTTTGTTTTACAGAGATAAAAAGCGTTTGTATTTTCAAAATTTATCTTCGATGAGATTACTAAAATCCAGCCTCGAACCTTACTGTATAACTAAGCACTTTGAACTGAGGAAATGTAAATCACTGTAGGCCTACTCGACATAGTTATGCACCTACACAGGTGTACCAACTTGAGCGTAACCTGAAAAGCTTTGATTTAAAGTTTCGCCCTCCATAAACACATTTCCAACACAACATAAACAAGAGTGACGCGCCGATCGGTTGTAAATCAAGCGGGGATATAAAGGACAGCGAAAACAATATCGTAAATTATACGTTTCGAATAGAACATGTGTTATTGGACTTTGGCCGACGGCCAGACAAAACGGCCACCGGGCGCAGCGTTTAAGCAGCACAAGCTAGCGCAGCAACGCACGGTTTTACGACTGACAGCAAGGGTCGGCAGTAAATTGGTTATGCATTGATTTCAGCCTCGTTGATGTTACACTTTGTACGCCCTGACAACCGTAGCACGACTCAAAGTGGCTTTCAGCCTCGTGGCAGAGTTGATATCACCAACACTGGAGGCCGGGTACGTCCTCTGTCCAGCTACACTGTCCAAAGGTAAATGAATTTGCAGTAGGAGACTTGTAAGAATAGATTTGTAGAACTGATGGTAAGTTTTTGGTGAGATAGATTCAAACAATAACCAATTTACTGATGCTACTAATGTATTAAGAAGCTAGCTATATATTTCGACTCTGCTATGTTGTATACCATAATCTGTAATTTTTTTAATATGCAGCTATATTGTTTTTATAGTTACTTGAATTATACCGACCATTTATCGAGATCATAAAGAAGTCTCTGCTCTTTACACTCCCTTGTAAGTAGAAGGGTGAGTAAGGGTAGATGAAATTAGGGAAGCGTTAGGAAAGGACATAAAAACCGCAAGGAAAAACTGTGAAATCAAGTAGGCGGCGAGGCAGCATCACTTAGCCGAGGTAAACCTAATTTAAACTGAAGTGAATTTTGGTGTATGTCCAACACCCGGCTAATATACGAGTATTATAAGTTGATAACAAAACATGTATTTATAAAACTTTGAAATTTCACACACATATTTACAGAAAAAATGTTTGTGAAAAATCTACTGGTTATATGCGCAGCGGTTAGGTAGCCCAATGCGCATTCACTGAGATGCGATGCTTCCCTCAGTGTTTGATTGATTTGATGTGAGTTTGCTATCTACCTTAACACTGAAGTTTGAAGTTTAAGCGACATACGACCAGAATTAGCAATCAGAGTGACAGTCGGCTAGCAGGCTTTCCGATAGGTGTCTCCATTATCGACATGTTAGATAAATATTTTTAGGAAATCTTCAGTGTTTCGAAATTAGTAAGCTTTCAAGTTTCGATTTTAATCAAAAGTTGCATCCAATTTTGCTCTATCTTTTTTATCCCATTTTGTTCCTTGTGTGTTTCTTTTCTACTCGTCCTTTCAGAGTACTTGTAACTCAGTCTGCTTTTACATAAATTATTAACAACGGTAGACATTTGTAAATAATGAATGAGGTCACCGCAGAGCCGTAATTGGCTAAACGCACTGAATCTGATATTTATTGTTCATTAGATAATCTTGTTGAGATAACAGGCAATAGCTTACCTGTTACTGAGTTATGCCTGTTCTTGAGTAGTCGGGATCCAGTAGCTGCTTCAGCTCAACACATTCTTTGCGAAGAATCCAGCGTTGCAATTGTTTAGGATTCTTTAGCTCTTGTACAAAGCGGGGGATTTTAACGCCCCGTAATTATGAGTTAAATTAAATTTTAAAACTGTGAAATAAATTTTTGAAACTAAAGAAGGTTTATAGTTCTTTATATTCTTAAAGAACATATTTAAACTTGCGCCCTTCGTCGTGGCTTCTTCTGTGCTTTACTTTCGACTTCACCTACGAAATATATTTGCAAAATTTGTTTATTTTCATCACGAACTTTTCTTAAACTATCATTTAAATAATAAACTTGGCCTTGGACTTGAAGTTTGGCACGAAGTCATCTACTACAACCGGGTTTTGAAACCGAAGGATGCCATTCCATGCAATTACTATTACGGTATATAACAATACGGTTATTGATAAAATTTTATATCGCTCTATATGAGTTTTCAATGCGCCGCCATTAATCTATTGTACACTTATTGATTGTTTTTAGTCATTTAAAATTTGTTTATAAATTATTTTCGGTAGTTGATTGTTATATATATATATATATATATATATATATATATATATATATATTTATATATATATATATATATATATATATATACATATATATTTATATATATATATATATATATATATATATATATATATATATATATATATATATATATATATATATATATACATATATATTTATATATATATATATATATATATATATATATACATATATATATATATATATATATATACATATATATATATACATATATATATATATATATATATATATATATATATATATATATATATATATATTAAAACAACATAGGTTATTCAAATACAAGAATATTCTTGTATTTGAATAACCTATGTTGCTTTAAATTATTAAACAAGAAAATGTATTATATATATATATATATATATATATATATATATATATATATATATATATATATATATATATTAATAGAGAGAGAGAGAGAGAAAGAGAGAAAATATATATAATTTTGCAACACCGTTTTCTTGTATTCTCTCTAATCACTCTATAATGTACTTAAACAAGAATCTTACTTGGTATATATGCGAATCGACTTTCGAGAGCTAATTAATTAGAATGCTCTCAATTTCAAGCTCTAGAAGTGATTTATAGGAGACAGCATAGGAATATTTCTTGTAAAAACTGCTTTGAAATTTCCTCTTAAAATTTTAATGTGTTAAAATCGTATTAAAGATTTTTAAAACCTACAAACAATACTCTACCATTATAACAAGATGAAAAAAGCACGCTATCCAGGATGGACGTAATTGCGTCTGTATAACGACTGACATCCCGGTACTCACACACACACACACACACACATTTATATATATATATATATACTTGTTCAGTTTTTAAAACTAAAAAATCTGTAAATTAGGTAATAAAGTAAGTATTGTTAATGCTGTGATGAAGTAAGGATTTTGAAACGCGTTTCAAAAGTGAAATAATTTAAATTGATTTCATGAAGTACGAGAAAAATAATGTTACAAAGGCTTTTTTATTAACAATAAACAATACACAATATTAA
>JBAIZL010000005.1:130413157-130538157 GCA_036971475.1 Prosapia bicincta
GTTTAGAAAGTGTATAAACAAATTTTTCCTTACGTAAGCTAACTGGTTGATGAGTGAAATAGCCTCCATCTTAGTTTACATCGTTACATTATCACTCTCAATTTGAAGGTCTTCCTTCGCACATGACTTTACATCGACTTTTAGTTTACTTTGAAACATTATTTTTTCTAACTAAGCCTATCTTAACATGATACTTTGCAGCTAAATTGTAATGTATTATAGGATATCTTTTATATAGACAAACATTATCTGAAACAACCAAGTGATTTTTGGATCCAACTTATGGTCTTTCTGTAACACAAATATACAGAAAACAATGATTTAAAACAAAAGACATACACAAGACTCAAAAATTAATCATTTATTTACTCATACGCGTTTCAATGACAAAGTCATCATTATCAGTGAGTGTAGCTACTACAAACTAACTTACAACTCTTTGTAGTAGCAGCACTCACTGATGATGATGACTTTATCATCAGTGAGAAAATGATTAATTTGTGAGTTTTGTGGATGTCTTTTATTTGTTTTAACATTAACTCACAAGCTACGTTCATAGAATAGTAACAATGATTTATTCTGTTTATTTTAGTTAGTTTATTCTGTTTATTCTGTTAGATTATTTTATTCTGTTTTTTAAACTATAAATTGACTAGTGAATATAATAAAAAAGTGATTAGCTGTTTGGGTAAGGAATTAATAGCTGCTGAAACTTGAGAAACATTTATGTGATTTAGAACAAATTACTTGTCATTTACCACAAGTTAAAAAAAAAAATGTTTGAGCTAGAGTGGATGAATAAAAAGTATTTTATTAACGATTGAAAATCGATTGATATAATCGATATTGAACTCCTGAATGAACAGGGGTACTTCTTTCTAGGATATGCGGACGACATAGTTGTTTTGATCCTGGGCAGATTCCCTGATACAGTCCTTGAGGTAATCAGAAATCCTCTACGACTGATTGAAGAGTGGTGTAAAAAGGAGAACCTTAGGGTAAATCCAAAAAAGACTGCTCTCATTAACTTCACCAGACAGCGAAAAGATCTGATGACCAGGATGCCCCGCTTGTTTGGTGAATACCTTGAGTTTGTGGGGGAGGTGAAGTACCTGGGAGTTACTCTGGACAGGAAACTCACCTGGAACCCACATCTTGAGAGGACAGTTAACAAGGCCAAAAGGGCACTGATGACTGTGAGAAGAATGGTGGGTAAGAAATGGGGACTGAAGCCATCAATGATGCACTGGATGTATCTGAGGGTGATAAGACCTATGATTACCTATGGAGCTCTGGTGTGGTGGACAAAAGCCAACCAGGCACAGACAAGAGCTAAACTGTGCTCTATCCAGAGATTGGCCTGTCTGTGCACACTGGGAGCGATGTCAACTACACCAGGTGCAGCAATGGAAGTAATGCTTAACCTCCCTCCCCTTGAGCTTGTCCTTAGGGGAGAGGCGAGGCTGGCGGCATGGAGATTTCGCAACTCGAGCAACTGGGCTAACCTCCCAGATGACCTATACAAAAAAAAAAATATATATATATATATAAACTTTTCCCTTAAACTGATTAACTTGCAGTAAACTTTAATTTAAAAAAAAAAAAGAACCACTCCCGGATAGTTTGTTACTATATTGTAGCATAGATATGTTTTAATGCAGTTTACTCAGTGCTCCGGATATAGAATGACGTAACAAAATAATGTTCTCCGTAATACCGTATTTCTGAGGGTTTCTAATTCATGAGGTAAAATTTTTTGGAATATTATTTACAAGTGATATATATATCATTTAAGCACATAATTGGGCGGACGTGCTTTATTGGCTACCTTAAATGTTCATTTTGATTTAATTCGTAATAAAAAAAAAATGTTAACTATTAAAAAGTACGAAATGACGCAACCTAGCGGCATTCCTGTGAAATGCAAACGAAGCAAACCTAATAAACGACGTCTCCGCATTCTCTTGTTTAATTTTCTATCGTAAATTAATAAACATTAAGTAGCTGTTTGTTTAAAACACGATAAAATTATCGTATTAATTGTAACAGGTTTATTTTATCGCGCAGTCGCTGGAAAATCAGTTTATAGCTTTATAAAATATGTAGGGTTGCAAATCAAAGTAGAATGTTGCATACAAGAGCAATCCGAATTCCATTCTCCGGTTAGTTTTATAATGCCTTGCAATAAAAATTTCACTTGATGGGCAACGGGGAAGTTTTTATTTACTGGATTGCTACTTTACTAGAGCATTGTCATGTAATTTTAATTAAATTATTACGATTGCAATGAAAATATTGGAAACAACCCCAATACCAGTAAAATAACCAACAATAACAGATAATACAAGTTACTAAAGATTAAACCCTTATGCACATTTCGATGACTTGTTATCGTCATCAGAGAGTTTTAATTTATTACACAAATACAATCTAGCAAATAAGAAGTTACAAACTAGGGTCACTTTCTTAGGATAACACTGACACGACAGAAACTTGTTCCAAATTTATATAAGCATTAGTTTTTAAGTGAAAACTTTGTAGTGAATAAGTTTTGGATAGAATTTCGCGTTAATATAGAGTAAATCCGCCAGGCTGCGCTACTCAAAGTGAACTATATGATATCATATGATTTCATGTATCAGCTGATTTTATTTTATGCGTTGTGTTGTAAAATAATTATTTTAACACGTAGGTTATCTTACATTATTCATTGAACATTGTTAAGGAAAAAGGTTATTATTATATAGTTTTGATTAGTTAATAAATATAATAATTTATTTAAATTTGGATAGATGTCAATATAAATAATTCTATGTAACGATAATAATACGATATGTATTTTTAATTCCATTTTTGAAATTAAAATATTCTTAGGTACAAATAAATATTCTAAGGAAAATAAATGTATTTTCAATTCAAAATTTCTGTAGACTTTGCTATAAAAGTTTTCACATCTGTCGGAACTTCCCGGAGTGACATTACCTAATTTTTAATTAATTTTTAGAAATTACCTAAAATAACCTTGTTTATTTTTAAAGTTATTTAATTACTACCAGTGTAAGGAGATGGATAAGAGAGGGCAAGGAAGGAATAGGTTTAAATTGGAGATGCTGTTAACGTTGTAAATATTTTTGTTGTAATTAAAAAAGAGAAAATATTTTAAAATAACTAAACAAAAATTCTTTGAATAAAAAAAAATGTTTAAATGTTAAACAATTTTAGGTGCATTAAAGAAGTACGCACGCAAAGTTATTTACACAGAGCGTAATGTAATGATCAGCTGATTGGAACATTCTTTAAAGGCTTCCAAGACATCCTTCGCGAAGGACAAGCGAGCACCTCTCCCTTAACGTAGACAAGGCCGCATAAATTATCTCTGCAAGTCGATTCACTGTTGTATAATAGCATTGTTGCGTGGGCGAAGAGGCAAGTCTTTATGAACAGGTGGCCACAAATATCTTGGAATAGCTAGTGGTCGCTGAGTATATTGGTGCATCGCAACCGTACTAGCCGGGTGAAAAACATTAATGTACTTGCCAAAAACAATCATATGCTATTGGAGTGCTGGTGTTTATAAACCCGTTGAGTTTTGTAAAAACCTACTATAAATGTTTCAATAGCATTTATTTAGTTCAAGTTTTATAATATTAAACCGTACGTTTAAAAATTTTCAATTAAAAAATAATATTTTAAAATTATTTTTTGAAACGAATAAATAATGATGTGAACACTGGTGTTGAGACGTCAATAATAGATGGACTAAGTTATACAAATAATGAACTTAAACGAATGACGTCAGAGGTTTGTAGGTTTTCACCATTTGCCCTTGAGTCGTAAAGTCGAAAAGTTAGGCTGCGGACCTACAGAAGGCAACGCAACGCAAACTTCACACGCTGCATTTTCACAGCATATAGAGTTCAAAGCACATATTTATAGCGAAGTGATAGCAACGCGACTAGCGAGTGACACAGAAACTAGAGTTGCTCCGGTCACGACATGGTGTAAACTCGTTGCTCAGTTTCTCAGTTGCCAGCAGTATTTGTTGTGTTGTGTATGCGTTTCTCAATAGTGCTCCCGTATTAAAATAATAATTACTTTTATTTTAGTGTGTCTTTGAATAGTCTTTTATTATACTGCTATAGTATGTCAGAAAATCAAAATATTGCTGGTTCTGGTCATGATTTCTGTATCCAAAAACTTCAAGACGATACGAATGATTACAAAAATGTTTTTCAAAATATATAAAATCGGCACTTGAACTATAAAATTTTATTTGTTTAAAAACTAATTTTTATTTCATTGTAATGTAATGTTATTTCAAGTTTTGCAGTTATACATAAAAATAAATACATATTAAATGAGCAACTAACCTTAGCTGAGTGTTATTGTCAATCTTTCTCCAGCTGAAATGGGTTCTCGCCAATTAGTTTTTTTCTCGATGTTCTCAAATACACGACTTAATTGGTAGTCGTAACTGCCAATGCTCATACGATAATAATTTAAAAAATTGGTCCGGGTAATTTCGTGAATTTTGCACAGCAATGTATTGACTTTGTCTCGCATGAATAGCGTTATAGCGGTGTAGGCCTACACTGAGTTGGCTTTTTTTGTAGCGTTTTTGTAGTTTCTTCCTCGACGACAATCTTCCTCTGACGACGACATAACTGACAACTTTATATGAACAATCGTGTAAACCGACTAGCAACTTTTCTAATAGCAACTCAAGTTTACGTTGCGTTGCCGTCACCTTTCTGTATGTCCGCAGCCTTATAGTTCGATCCAAGTGTGTAGGGAAGGATTTTACGACGACGACCAGCAGAAGGCTTGCGAACCGGTATAGTGTATTTGCCCGTAGACAGGTTTATTATGGTTTTTGTATCTGTGCAAGAAAAAGTCGAAGCGATGTTTTTGCACCGTTTGTCATGATAACGTACTCTGGAAGTTAGAAGCATTGCTCCGTTTGTATTGCCGACGTTACCAAGAGCCGACCAATCACAAGCCGGCTTTTCCAGTTTCTGTTTATCTGCCTTTACATTTACATATGTAGCTATAACTCGTCGCTTATATGGAATAGATCCAATATGTTAATTATATTAATTGAAATACAATCTGGAAATATTCTCGTCTAAGGACGGGATGTAATAATTCAATTTGCCTTATTAGAAGAACCAGAACATTCGTACTGGCGGGGGGAGACGATGATTAAAGGACCTGTAGGAAGTGGTCAGGTAGAGGATGTAGTACACGCAGGAAGAGGTCCTGTAGGGGAACGCCTTAAGTATATTCTGAGGTTCAGGCTGACTTAGAAATGTACAATGGCATGAATGTAGGTACAGTTTTAGAAGTGTTGAGATTTTGGTAACACTGTAAACGGAACCAAAATGTTTATTTGAATAAAATAATTGATAAATAAAATAGTTTAGTAACAAACCCACAAACAAGAATTACATGATTAATTAAGGCAGTGGTATAAAATAACCCTGAGTGTTTTTTGAAAAATCATAAAGAAATTATCATAAACCTAGTAAAGCGTAATACAGTATATATTTCTTGATATATCTTTTTTAATTTTAATAAACCGTTTATAAACAAAAATATAGCTTACTTACTTAAGAGGCCTTAAGTTTTTTAACAGCTACACTGCCATTATTATCAAAGACTTGAGCTTTTTAACACACCGTCTTCAAAATTCTCGAGTTATCATCTCTTAGGTAGTTATATATATTTTTTTTTTTTTGTAAAGCGTTAAATAAAACTATATATCTATAATACAACACTATTTTTTTTGTATTAACATATCACAACTTCCACTTTAATGTACTTAAACAAGAATTATTGGTTGGTATATATGCGAGTGGATTTTTGAGGACTATTAATTACGTGTTCTCAATTTCCAGCTTATTGTATATACCTCTCGAACCATAGATTTAGGTACGTAAATATAACCGATTTACTAGGATAAATGTTGTTACATACGTATATGCGATAAAACTAAAAACAAAGGAGGTATACAGAAATTATGTACAGGTATATTTCTTTTAATATGGTGTAGATATATTTTTTTTAGATTTCATTATTTTTAGATAATTTGTCATAAGTTTAAATGTTTTACATAATTGTTTTGGTTATAATGGCATATTCTAAACATATTTTTATCTGAATTATTATTCTATAAGTTTTAAATATGCACACATACACACACACACACACACACACACACACACACACACACACACACACACACACACACACACACACACATACACACACACACACACACACACACAAACAAACACACACACACACACACACACACACACACACACACACACACACACACATATGACTTCCGCATATCGTTGACTATATTTGAGATGAATTCGTCTTTCCCATTCGTATGACTATGTTTTGACAGGAGAAAAATAATCTCATCCGTCACGGTTCATTCCATCACGAGACGCTCTTTATATTTTAGCTTTAATTAGGTTATAACATATGATTTCGTACAACAGCTGAATTTATAATATGGGCTAAGCTGTATGACAGCTATTCTTAACAAGAAGGCCATGTTAATTTTTATCTTGTACATTATTAAATTAAAATAATACTATTAAATATTTTCTTATCAGTTATTAGTTATATTACTTTTTATTCCAATTAATATTACTATAAATAATTTTATATAATGTTAAAATATAGTAATATAATATAAAGGTTTATAGGCCTATAACATATATATATATATATATATATATATATATATATATATATATATATATTTTAAATTGCAATTTTTAAGTTCAATTTTTTAAAATTAAATCTCCTTTAGAAGAGATTTTAAGAACTGATTTTAACTAAATTATTTTCATACATAATTCTTTTATCAAGTATTTTAACATCTAATAAAAATTGTCTCATATATTTGCTACATTATCTACACTCTAGATGATATTAAATTCTCTATTAAACATATATCTTCTTCAAATAAAGAACTTACTTCTGTCGGTCAGTTTCTCTGACTATTTATTTACTCTTCTTTTGCCCCATTTTTTTTAAGGAAGTTAATTGACTATCTATTGCATGCCTTAGGTTGTGTATATAGCCACACAATACAGAGTGGCTGCCACTGCAGACGGTCGTAAATCACGCACCAAAACACTAGAAATCAAATCGTCTAAATTGGCCGCTCGTTGTGGCCATCAATGTGATCACAACTAATGAACGAAACAGTACCAGACTATCGATTGTTAGCCTTATATGAGCAAACCTGTTCCGATACGTTGCCCCGTAGTGTATCAGATGCGACGGCCATCATAATGACAGGCCTTATTAAGCTGGAGATCGTACGTCCGAGATATACTGGCGGCACTGGATTAGTTTTTAGCAGTATTACGAAGCTCGTACTTTATTGGATGTAACGGCGGTTGTCTGCGGTCTAATTAGCTACATGTTGAGCCTGGCCAATCAGCTGTTGAGTTTATGAACATGCGCTGTGCGCACGATGTCATGACTTTGGCTTGTATAACCGAGAAAAGAGGGAATTATACAGTGAAAACGCGTTTTGAAAAGGACAAGATTTTCCCTGTGCCTAGAAGGTTTCTGATGGTCAAACATTGCAGTGATAAAATAAACGTTTTAGTCTTCACTTAGAGGTTACTTCCAGGTTATGTTTAAATTATATTCAAATATAATTTCCTGTATATTAAAAAATATCTTATATTCAATTGAGTTAAAATATGATGTTTTATAAAATATGTTTTTTTCTCGTTGGATAATTTTATGTTCCTTACTCAACATATTGTTACCTATTATGTATTAGGTAATAATATATTGTAATATATAGTCAGCGACAACCGCTCCGATCGGCAAAATCTTTTTTCCTGATCAATTTGACCTTGCTGAACAATAATCCGAAGTATTTTTTTTATTGCAAACACATATTTACATTTAAAAAAATAATCCAACCTAACCTGACCTGACCTAACTTGGGTGCTTACTACCGCTCCGATCGGCGACATTATTTTTTCCTGATAGATTTGACCTTGCTAAACACGGATAAGAAGTTATCTTAAACGGCAAACACATATCAACCTAAGAAAACCAGGTCAGGTCAGGTTAGGTTAGGTTATTATTTTTTTAAAAATGTGTTTTGCGGTAGTCGCTGATCTTAGTAATTACCAAATATATTATTATATATTATACATTTCCAGTAAATAACAATATATTACATTCAATATAATGATGTGGTAGTTTTGAAGTGAACTTATATCCTTAATGCGTTTGATACTCTAAAAACAATATTCATTCGAAATGTATGTCTTGATAAGTAAACTTTTCAAAAACTCTATAAATCTAATAATTACATTTTTCATTTAAATTTTCGCACGTACGGCGAGTCTCATGGCTGCTTCAATCAGATAATGTCAGATAATCTTTCGTTATAAAAATTATTTACAACCGTTTGTCTGACAATATGAAATATTACTTACGACTGTTAGAAATTATACGGTTTAAAGTTTCAAATTACATGTAAGACTTCGGTCCAGGAAGAGAGACCGTACGCCGCATATGTAAACGGCCTATTGAAACTTGTTTTAGTGTATTATGCGTTCATATTACAACACTACGGACTCGTTAAGTTGCTTCGTTCGTCATTGTTTCGGCTAATCCAACGTTCGGATTAGCCGTTCTCAAGTGTATTTACATCATTTGACTGTTATAAAGCCGGAACTGTTGAGATATAAAGTGGTTTGATTGTTAAACGGCTCTACGTCTAACGACCCCGATCGTTAAGTTGCTTCGTTCTCCATTGTTTCGGCTAATCCAACGTTCGGATTAGCCGTTCTCAAGTGTATTTACATCATTTGATTGTTATAAAGCCGGAACTGTTGAGATATAAAGTGGTTTGATTGTTAAACGGCTCTACGTCTAACGACCCCGATCGTTAAGTTGCTTCGTTCTCCATTGTTTCGGCTAATCCAACGTTCGGATTAGCCGTTCTCAAGTGTATTTACATCATTTGATTGTTATAAAGCCGGAACTGTTGAGATATAAAGTGGTTTGATTGTTAAACGGCTCTACGTCTAACGACCCCGATCGTTAAGTTGCTTCGTTCTCCATTGTTTCGGCTAATCCAACGTTCGGATTAGCCGTTCTCAAGTGTATTTACATCATTTGATTGTTATAAAGCCGGAACTGTTGAGATATAAAGTGGTTTGATTGTTAAACGGCTCTACGTCTAACGACCCCGATCGTTAAGTTGCTTCGTTCTCCATTGTTTCGGCTAATCCAACGTCCGTATTAGCCGTTCTCAAGTGTATTTACATCAATTGACTGTTATAAAGCCGGAACTGTTGAGATATAAAGTGGTTTGATTGTTAAACGGCTCTACGTCTAACGACCCCGATCGTTAAGTTGCTTCGTTCTCCATTGTTTCGGCTAATCCAACGTCCGTATTAGCCGTTCTCAAGTGTATTTACATCAATTGACTGTTATAAAGCCGGAACTGTTGAGATATAAAGTGGTTTGATTGTTAAACGGCTCTACGTCTAACGACCCCGATCGTTAAGTTGCTTCGTTCTCCATTGTTTCGGCTAATCCAACGTTCGGATTAGCCGTTCTCAAGTGTATTTACATCATTTGACTGTTATAAAGCCGGAACTGTTGAGATATAAAGTGGTTTGATTGTTAAACGGCTCTACGTCTAACGACCCCGATCGTTAAGGAGTCGTTTTGGACTCTTTCCTGGCTCGCTAAAACGAAAATACGCGAACAATATTAACTCGGTCTGTGTCAGTAAAATTATGACGAATTTTTATTTATCTACGAATGGAATCCTGCGTCTTCGACGTTTTCCTTGGTACGGGAAAAGGAGTAGTAAAATTGAATTGCATACTAGTGTAATACTTACGGAGTGAAAGTGAAGTACGTAAAGGTGGTTCGTAGAGTTCGTCATAGTTTAAAATTGCTTTTATAGTCTTAAATATGATTTTATAACAGAGGACGTCAAGCATGGCTCTTAAGGTATATTTGACAGAAATCGGTTCCGTTATTATATTATTTAATAGCTTGCACTGTATCAGAAAGTAGTTTAAAAATTGGCCTCGTACGAGACAGTAGACCTAGATAAACTGGATATCGTTTATCCGGATTTGTGTGTTGTTTAATATAGTAAACTTCTTTAATACTGTTCCGAATATTGACAGATTTTCAATTAGAAGGAAATGTCTGTTGTTACAACATTTTCTTGAAAACCAAATATATTAAATACTTTAAAAACACATCTTCTTTTCTGTAAGAATTATTTCTGTATATTTGAGTACAATTTTCTGGCTTTTCTAACATTACAATATTTCCTCTGTTGACGCGTTTCGGAATTACTACTTCTTAGAGGTATATATCTACTTCGTAGAAGAACGATTGAGGTTTTAAAAATGTAGTCATTCCGAAACGCGTCAACAGAGGAAAATATTGTAATGTTAGGAAAGGGAGAAAAATTTACTCAAATATTTATTGCAATGAAAATATTGGAAAGAGCTTCAATACCACAAAGATAATAAAAAATAATAAATAAAACAAGTTACTTAAGATTAAACCCTTATGTACATTTCGATGACCACCTCATCAGCATCAGAGGGTCTTATTACAAAATTACAATCTAGCAAACAAGTAGTTACAAACTAGAGTGATCTTCTTGTTTTTCTATCACTCTAGTTTGTAACTTCTTGTTTGCTAGATTGTAATTTTTAATAAGACCCTCTGATGATGATGACACGGTAATTGAAATGTAATTGAAAGGGTTTAATCTTAAGTAACTTGTTTTATTTGTTATTTTTGATTATTTTTGTGGTATTGGGGTTCATATATATTGTACCACTTTGCTCTTGATATTGTGTCAAATATTTGTACTCAAATGACTGAGTAATTCTGGGTGCAATAGTGAATAAGCGGTTCATGGGTGGAAGAGTTCTAATTTTTTGTTTTAATATTTTATTTCATTAAGTAGCCTATCAAACACAAGCCTACTCAAAAAATTCTTTAGTTCATAGTTCATAAAATACACACACACACACACACACACACACATAAAACACAAATAACAATAAAATAAGCAGGTTTTAATATTATTTTCTCTCAAGCTCGGCGTACATCTGAGTATTATAAGTTTCTGCGAATCTTGGCACGGACAGTCCTGGTTGCTGGAGATTATCCAAAAGTAAGTGTCCAGACTTCTAGAAGATCAAAACGGGACAGTACCCACTGGATGCTTATGCGGGTATGATATGAATAACCTCAGTATATCGGTGTGTCCGTGGAGGTAACTCTGGGTTTGTGTACCCCTGGACACTACGCGATAGTACAATAAAATCTAATAAGAATTTGTACTTTCAAGTAATTATAATGAAACCTTCAATTAAGTGTCTAAAATATTCAATACTTATCTGCTGAAAATAACTTTAAACAATATTGAAAAGTAGCATGTCAGTCAGTATACTGCCAAAATGGGAGAAAAAAGTATCTTAGAAAGTATAGTTGGGATAACGGGACACAAGTCTATAAAAGGGACCGTCCCATAGTAATAAGCTTGTTTTATTATATATATATATATATATATATATATATATATATATACGCATAAGAATATTTGTATGCGTTACTAAATCACCGATCCGATCGCCATGAAACTTTGAGAAATTATTGAGTACATTAGTCGGAGTAAAAGTTTCTGGATTAGTCGGTCTCAGGGGCGTAGCCAGGGGGCACAGGAGTCACTTGACCCCCCCAAGTCAATTAATTTTAGCAGAAAAATATTAACCTATAAAATGGTGCTAGGATTTTAGCAAAACAGCTTCCCTACGACAACAATTTTTCCAACATGTAGTTTTTAAGCGCTAAAATAGCACAACATATGATTTTCTATACTTTCTTATCTTAAGACAATTCATTGAATTAATTCGAAATTTTGGTTGCTAAGCAGCACTCAATAATTTTTAAACAATTAGACTTAATTTTGAAAATCGAAGCTTCTCACATTAACTGCTGTATGTGGCTTGCTCACGCGTCGGAAAAACGTCTGATTTATTTCTGTTCCCACCAGAGAGAAAAACTAAAATTATTGTATAACCTAGTGCACTTTATTAAATTACATTCAATCAAGAACTTTTATTGTCACACATTTCTCGATCGACTCCTATAAGTTCAGCTATTATAATGTTAATAAAATACTAAATTATGTTCAGCTAATGTTAACGCGTCATTCATTGACTTATAGGCGGTACGACGTTCGCTGTGTCAGCTAGTAGTATTATAAGATTCTGTCAATCAAAGCATAGAAACACCTGTGTGTTTTGGAGGTTATTGGCAAACGAGTCAACTGGAAGAAAATCCAATCTGGAATTGGCAATAAAGATTTATTCCTGAACATTTAAAAACGTTGTTTCCCCCTTTAAATCTCTCAGTGCCTATTGTTACCCTTATGATGATCCAATGAGTTAATAACGTCGCTCCAAGGTTTACCCGAGTAACTGCCGGCAGCTTATTACGTAGACTTACTCGTGCTTCCCAAGCACTAACTGAGCACGCACCTGAGATATCGCCCATCTGCTGCATACATTAGCCAGACTTTAACGGCAACGTGGGCCTGACGTCACGATATGCACGTTGCATCGTGTGCGAAACTACGGTAGCTCACTGAGAACAAGGTTAGCTTTGTTTGGTTAGGGAATAATTGTGTAATTACAAAACACTTGTTGGCGAAGTGGAACAAGTGGTCTGGCTGGAAAGGCGGAGATTTAAAAGCTGAGTGAGCACGAGGGAATTGAACTTATGGTACATAATGATGGGTTTAAGATAAGGTGACCATCCGTCCCGCTTTTTAGGTTAGTGTTACGCTGTTCCCAGATTTACTCGGGGGACGCTATTATGTCCCGCTTTGGCAGGATTCATCCTAATGAATGGGCTTGCCACTTTCGATCCTAGGAAACCTTATCTTGGTTTAGTTTGTGAGAAACACCAGCGTGGGAGTCGGTGATAAACGGAGTAGAAGTGTTATCAAACTTGCTGAAAACCGTAATTATTGATGACAACAAACTGTTTGGTGAAGTAAACTGTCTAAAAACATTTGCCACAAATGAAAAGTTATCAGAATGGTGTGAGCTGAAAACTTCGATCGACCAAAGATGGGTAGAAGTATTCCTCCATTTTGAACAAAAGAACATTTCTTATGAAAACTTACGTTACATCTCTGAGTTGCTTCTGTGACTGCCAGGAACGAGTGTTTACTAACATGAACAATATATGGACTGAAAATAAATCTCAATTGAATGATCTAACTTTAAGAGCAATGCTTATGCTGAAGTACAATGTTGGACTAACTTGTGATAAGTTTCATGACAAAATAAAAGGAAAACCAGCGCTCCTTAAAGACATACCTTCATCAAAAAAAATGAGTGAACGTGTAGACTAGTGGACATACTGTACTCTTGTTTTTATATTGAAATGTGTTGAGATTGCATTGACAATTTAAACTTTACCAATTTGCCAATTAACCTTTTTACAAGTCTGGTAAAAAAAGATGTTTCACAAACTTGTCTACATAGTTTTCCAATTATTTTCTCCTCTCGGTCTGACAGTACACTTCATTCAGTTGTTTTTACTGTGTAACTTACAATATTTTCAATTGTTAAATGTGTATTTTTGTTTGTTTCATTATTAATAAATTAATTTAATTGATGCCCCGATTAGTGTAATTGTGCTACTTTTACTACCTGAACAATAACGTTTTTCCTATGCTTGTTTCTGTAAATTTAAGTGCTAAAATAGATAAAAATAATGAGTTTAGGACGTTTAGTTGTGTCAAGCTAGAAAATATCTTTCACACGGTATCGGAGGGGGGGGGCCCTGAACCTCCTAATGTGTCCCGCATTGAGGTCATTACTAATTTGGTCACCTTAGTTTAAGAGGACGTGAACCCTGCTTGTATATCTGTAGGTTTCACAGAATTATTAGAACATAGTATAAGACCTATTGTGTTGTTTATATTTGGCTTAGTATATTGTAGAGGTTAGGTATATTGCTTGAAGTCTAGGTAACATGGAAGAAATGACCAACTCGTCGGGAACCAGCAGCGTCATGTTGCAAATGTCCTACCTAAATATTTACCTGTAAGTACATGATTCATAACGCGAACCGTTCACGCTCGTCGGACCGGGCGAACTGGTAGTGAGAGAAGAGAGTGGCAGCCTGTGGCCTTGTGTGCTTAGACAAAGCACAGCTTCTCCAGAACGCGCGAAGACATTAATTTGTTGTTAGACGTAATAAGAATATGTCGGTAGCGCAATATTGGTGGCGTTTATATAGAAACAGAAAGGCATTATTAACCCCAACAAGTCTCAACCTATTTGCCATAGACTAAACACCTTTTGAACGGCGTTGAAGTTTCTTCGAGTACTTGTTTCTTATCACCTGTTGGCAACAGCCTGCTAAATGCCACCTCGATTATTATTTTTCTGGGCAAGCATGAATTTCGTTTCATGTAAGTCGATTTATTCTTAAAACTGGCTACGTTGAAAAAGTTTATATTCGATAGTAAATTTTGTTACTAAGTATTTAACAAAATGTCCAAATCCCGCTTCGTGTTATTGATGCACAAGGCTATATTCTCATTAGTTTATTATTTCATCGCAATATTAAACTACAATATAATCAACACAATGCTAATAAAAAAATATATAATTATCGAGATTTATATTTCGGTATCATGATCATTAGAGGTACCAAACGTTTGTCAGTACCCTTATTAATATTTTACTATATAATTTAAGTTTGTTCAATAAACTGATCTGAATATCTGGAACAATTTAGATAAACTCTAAACATTATAAACACACACACATAGACACGCATATATATATATATATATATATATATATATATATATATATATATATACACATACATTTCATTACCAAGAGTATTTATAAAACAATATACTAATATCTTTTCATAAATGTAAATAATTGATGTCTTAAGAGCATCTTAGACCGTTAGCAGGTAAAACAATACTCATAAAACCTGAAAAAACAATTATACGCTGTTGGAGGTGTGACAAATAGAGAGACAGAGAGAGTGAGAGGAAGGGAGAGAGGGAGGAAAGAGAGAAGAGAGAAAGAGGGAGAGGAAGGCAAAGAGGAAGAGAGCAGAGAAAGGAAGTAAATAAGCGAAAGAGGGAGGAAAAGAGAGAAAGAGGGAGAGGAGGGGAAATGAGAAAGAGGGGGAGAGGGAAAGAGATAGATCATTACTCTCCTATTAAAGTTTTGCAAAGCATTCTTGTAAGAATTCTAAAGTGATGACGTCACACATACCAATTCAATGTACTGTTTATTTATATGGTATGTTATAAGAAGTCCCACTTAAGAATGAACTTGTAAGAACTCCATTTTATAGCCAGGAGTATAAATAACTCAGAACAATTATATATATATAAATAATATTCGGTAAAATAAATAATACTATAATAATAAATCTTATATTTATGGTCTTTTTCCCTTCATTATTTAAAAAAAATTAATTTGTTTTAAAAGCTCTCGGTTTACGTAAGTAAAAATTCCACTTTACTTGCTTTAAAATGACTTAGTCAAGTTTTAACGTTGGTTTTCAAACAGTTTATAAGCGATTGATGTTTGTTTGTCAACTAATTATAAGATAAATATAAAATGTTAAATATTAAAATAAATATAACATCCAATAAATAACAATAGTTTTAAGTATTTGCATCCCTTAAAAACTTTGGTCTATAATTAATTGAATATTCATATTTACAATTACAATATTCATTACAATAGTTTTTGTTTTTCTTGCAGGTGAGTGAATTAACTACATCGACAGTAACAGGTTCAGTGAGTGATAATTTTAAGGGTGTATTGACTTTAATGCTATCTTATATATTTTTCTCATTTTTAATATTACAGATATCCATCAAAACCTGTTTAAAATTAAATGTAGTTGTAATATTTCAATGAACTCATATTAGCATCCCGCATTCCAGTCACTCATTCTTTACGTGTTGATATTTTATCGACAGAACTCATCTGTAATATAGAGTGATTAAAATTTGGTAATTAAATTTAAGTATAGTAATTTGCAAAATTGTTCTTGAAATTGTTTTATATTTTTAATCAGGCATATGTTTGTGCCCGTCTCAATACGTTACTGAATGATTTATTTATAGGCAGAATGTACTCAACGAACTGAATCGTTGAACGGTTTAGATTAACTCGTTGAAAAAGGTGATTCGTTCATTGAAATCTTTCGCTGGCAATGTGTATATTAACATATGGTTTCTGCCATGGTATTATTTTTATTGCTATATATTGCATACGTCTTTTTTGTCTTTAGTTCCGCTTGCAAAGGCTGTAGAAATATGATTCCTTATAACGGTCATCATGAAATTGTTCGTGAGATTTCCGAATATTAACGAATTTTCACGAAGATATGTAAACAATGTGCGAATTAAGATAACACTATTTATATATACTTATGTATTTATTGAAATGTTGAAGGGATTGATTACAAAATTGTTTTACTGTGTAATTCAGTAAGAAAGTACGTTTTTGAGCAAATATTATCAATGCTTGCCCAACAATTAGTCGATCAGTGTTGCCAATTATTTTACGCCCAAATGACTATTTGCATTAATTTTATTTCCTTAATTAATATTTCCTATAGTTATAATATTTACCTAAGCTAAATGTATCAGTTAAATTTAGTAATTAAATAAAATAAAATAATAATAAATAAGTTAATAATTAAAATTAATTTAATAACTAATTTAGGTATTAAAATTAATAATTACT
This sequence comes from Prosapia bicincta, assembly GCA_036971475.1. NCBI lineage: Eukaryota > Metazoa > Arthropoda > Insecta > Hemiptera > Cercopidae > Prosapia > Prosapia bicincta. The sequence goes on from JBAIZL010000005.1 coordinate 130,430,011, forward strand.
AAATAATTAGTAATACCACAATACAAGTAATAAATAATTAATATTTTATTTTATTTTAATAACTTACGGAAAACATTTAAAAGTAAAATTAAAAACTGTGGTAAAAAACAAAATAGATAACCCAAAATCTCACCAAAAATTAGTTTTTAATAAACACAATAGTTCACAACAGACTAGTTTCGGCGACGATCTCGCCTTCCTCAATGCTTGGCTACTAATAACCTAATTATCTAATTATCTAAATAAAATTTTTAAAATGTGATAAATTGTGAGAATTAAGCCTTATAAATCTATCTAAAGTTATAGTAATAAATAAAGTTACAATATGTTCTATATTGTACGAACTTTATGCCTTTTCTGGATGCCAATAGAATATCGAAGGAAAACTAAACTATTAAAGACAGCTCTCTTTGTACTAGATGATCTCTTGAGTACTATGGACTAATCTTGACTAAATAACTAAAAACCCACCAACCACGATATAAAAATTTATTACTTTACTACAGTTAATTTATGTACATTTCTATTACCTAATAATCATCTTCAGAAGCAATTGTTTTCATTTTTTTCAACAAAATGGATTAAGTTCCTGTGGATTGTTTTGCTTTTTTCTATCGTGAAAAAATTTGGAAAAAAGTACGTCTGAAGATGAATATCATGTAATCGAAATGTCGGCCTACATGAAGTAAATGTAGTAAAATAAAAAAAAAGTTTTATATTGTGGTTAGTGGGTTTCTATTTATTTAGTTATTATGGACAGGTTAGGTTACTTTCTTAACAAGGTAATGCCTCATTAAATTTTAACCTCATTTCTTGCAATAATTTTAATGTGTAAATTGTTCAACGTTTGTGTAAATCTATTAGCTAAATCTGTCATTCAAGTACACTTGTGTCGGCCAGTACCATTAAATAGGGATCTGAGGAAGATTTTAATGTCCGTATAGATCTGAGGAGCTGTATGACTAGCAATGTGGCTGTAACCTTAATGGTAAAAAAGAGATTGTTAATAATTACTTTAAAATTTTAATAAAGTGGATTTATATCCCAATGCCTGCGATAAGATGAGATAATAGTCCTTCGTGCTTTGTCTTTTGAGATTTATGTAATGACGAAAAATTCCAGTCATCGAAATACTAAATAATGCAAACATTTTGCAGAGATAGGCTACTGCTTTCATTGTCTCTATATACTAGACAGTAATCTTGTCTTATTTAAGTCTGTAGTCTCTATATTTTACTTTAATAACCATAATTAACTAGGGGCTCGTAGGGGCAAACACCCCTATTCATATTGAAACAAATTTTAAACTTTTGTATAATAATTTTATTTTTTAATAAAAATTAAATTTAATATACTTCAAGTTTTTCTTAACAAACTTTCCTTATAAACTATATTTTAGTGAGTACGTGTTCAATTTGATTTTTTTGAGGAATCGTATTTCTAATATCTTTAAATCCCTTTTGAGATTATACTTAACTTAGTGCAACGTGAAGTTGATCATGTGTAAAAAAAGGTTTGGCCAATTGAAACCCTGTTCTTAAGAATGTTTGACCCTGAGCCTTATTTAAAATTATTGCAAAAAGCGGTAAAAAAACATTGTACTATTGTACTGTGTAATGCATTTAAACAGTTGCGAATCATTTATAAACAACCGTTCAAGTCCTGCATGAGTTTCTGGCTGTGTTAGGTAAATTAAGCCATTGTGACAACATGACATGAAATGAATGTTGGTGGATTTGGTGTGAAAATGGATTGCCTCTCAACGCATGCATTCTTCATTCATCAATCCTACATGAAGTGAATCTATAGCATTCTAAGGTAATAATATTCTTCTGAACGGTTGACTGCTATCAACGTCATTCTGTTGAGCAATGCTACTTGTTTCACAAAATGCTCTTCTGCCGGCATTGTTTCTGAAGACCGCCCCTCTCCTACGTGACCTGCCCCTTACACTCATAATAAAACTACACAATAAAATAAATAATTTAAACACAAAAACTATAAAAGCTATTAGCAAAAACCTATACACATAACCTTTAATACTGTTGTATACTTATTACACTTTTGCTATTACTTGCCACCAGACATTTTGTTAACTAAAAGTTGTTCAATGTTAACTTACACTTGGAGGAAACGTTTTTGTCTTACGATTTTTTCAGCCACGTCGGAAGTCGTAAGACGAAAACGTTTCGTCCAAGTGTAAGTTAACAATTTAACAACTTTTAGTTAACAAAAAGTCTGGTCGCAAGTAAGTAATAAGTAATTTACAACCAGCTCGTCATGAACAGCAACAAGATTTCGACTGTTAGAATATTTGGTGATTGTTTGGATTCGCAACCCGGCTAGATATTAGTATGGAACAGTTCTAAACATGTCTTAGAGCTATTTTCGTTAAATGTTTTTTTCGGGAAGTTATTTTTTATCAATTTTTATTTGGGTAAAAATTCAGTGCGCTGTAGTAAGTTGTGCTACGCCTGTCTGCTTCCGCGGAGTGATACAGTGACGTCACATCTGTAGGTTGTGTTTCACCACAAACAATACCTACAAATGGAATGCGTATAAAATGAATCAAAACATGTCATGAATCTATATTTATAACTATTATTTTTGTTATTGCCACGGAAGTTTCATTTTATATACCTATATCGAAATATACCTATGAAGTATCCTGTTGGGATATTTTTTGTTGTAGTTTTATACATTTAACCATTAGATAACGATGTGTTAAACTAAAACAAAACCTATTACTGGACACTTTATTGGTATAATAAAATGTACGTTATATGCCATTATAACTAGTGTAAGAATAGGGATAACGTGACGTCACTGTATCACTCCGTGGAAGCAGTCAGCCGTCGCACAATTTACTACTCCGCAAATGAAGTATTTTGCCCAAATAAAAATTGATAAAAAAAGCTCTCCGACACATAAAAGGAAGAAAATCATGTTCCATAATAATGTTTAGGGATGTTCCATAATAATATCTTGCCAGGTTTGCGATTCCAAACATCGTTGTTTGTTTAGAAATCATACTGAGCTTTTTTTCATTGGAATGTATTTCTTATGAAGATTTTGCGTATTTAAAGTTCCTCAAAATCCAATAAATGTTGTAAATTGAGAAAAACTTTATTTTCCGTCGCTCCTTCGTGTCAATACCTTTAATTTGAGCCATCTCCCAGCTCTGTACGAGCTTTCAAGGTCCCACAATTGTTCTCTCAAAATTCGGCGTACGAAATTATATGTATGGATACAATAATTTATTTGATTTTAATTATAAATAGAAAAATTCACATTTAATGTTCATTGCAACTGAATACTGCAATCCATGCATATATTTAATTTAATTTAATTAATCTAATGTTTAATGATAAGCACACGGTAACGTAATTCTGAGACTCAGTACACTCTGTATAAATTACAACTTGCATCTTTCCTGTAGTAATAAAAAGTGTCTATTATTTTGTTTTCTTTATTCCCTCTCACCTCTTAAACAAAGTGGGTGGAGGCTAAGTCTGATTATTTCTGATAAGCCTTTTATTATTTTGTTTAAAGAGTTCATTCTACCATTCTATAAGGTATAAAAATAAACACCTTGACAAACAATCTGTAGCGGCGCGCCTTCATTAGTTGATTTACCGCCTTCGGGTTCTGCCCAGTGATTTCGGCAGCTTGAACTGGTTCGCGTCGTACAGCAGCAGGTGGCTCAACACCGACCCTTGCAACACTCCTCCGCCAACAATGGGTCAAGTGTAACGGCCTCGTTGGGTAACGCGGCGCTGTAGAAACATTCCGATGACTCTAACGCTCCTATCGATATCACCGTCAAAAATTACAACTTACTGGGATAAGCGTTATTGGAAGAATATAAATCTTACTAAGATTATAAAATACAATTTCTTAATGTACTCATCCTAACTCCTGTTTGTAATATATCTATATATATTGAAGCACATTTTTCTGTGTTTCCCTGCGTTAGTTGTCCCACCTATTAGTTGCTTGCTTTCCTTAAGATGATATGGAGCTGCCACCACTTATTCTTTTAGGGAAAAATAAGAAACCCTTCAGAGAATTGTCGAATCTATATTATTTATTCGAAAGGAAACGTTCAATTTTGAATTGTTTGATGAATATATGTTGATATCTTACTTTCGGAACCTCTGTCCCTAGTATAAAACAAAAATGTTGATATTTAATTTGGGGACCTCTGTCCTTAATATAAAAACAAATAAAAAGAGATAAATAAAACTTTCATATTTTCCGGAATTACTGTCCTGGATATAAGATACATATAACTTGATAGAACTTGAAATATGACTACTAATTACTGTTCATTCCACAAGACAGCGCAAAGCTACATCTTGTGCTTTGGAGATTCTAGCTCGAACAAAACAATAATTAGAGTATTATAGATATACGATTAAGACTTAGCTTGAAAACATTTAAGTAGAAATTGAAACTAATTACGTAACACTTCCCTTTGAAAACTGACATTTTTAACGTCTGAAGAAGACGGAGTCTGGAGAAAGACTGAATTGTATCACTTGAGATTTGTCTTCATAAAAAACTCATTAATTACATTCTTGTACATGATAATGACATTTTTACTAGATAATTGCATTTTCACATTTTTTGTCACGAATACAGAAGCTTCTAGAACAATTTACATAATTTCTTTATATAACAATTCCAATTAAGTATTGTTTACAATAAATTGACAAATTACGTTTAAAATTATATAAAAAGGATTAAATTTTATTTCTGAATAATTAAGTAATTCTGATATATCAAAAGAAAAAGTAATAATTAAGGTGAAACAATTACAAAAAGGTATAAAAGTGTGCTAATTATTACAATAGGTGATATGAAATTAAGTGCAGATATTACACTTCAGCCTTTCCTAAAATTACAATATTTTTTTTGTTGACGTGTATCATTATGGCTCCATTTTCAAAATTTTTTAATACTGTTCTAAAACTGTATAAATCAACTGTGTAGAAATGTTTGATTTAAATAAATAAAACCTCTATATCACAAATAACGTTTTCTTTTATTTATTACTTAAGACCCTATGTACATTCAATTGCACAGCAATCATTCTGTGGGGTAATTTACAAAACAAATTACCTCTGAAGATGATTGCTGTGCAATTGAAATATACAAAAGGTGATAAATAAATGAAAACGTTAATTGTGATATTGAAGTTTTATTTATTTAAATAATACTGTTCTAATTTTTAGTGCTATTTAAAAGAGTACCTGTAAAAGTACTATTTAAGTTTTGAAAATGGAGTCATTCAGAAACGCGTCAAAAAATAAAATATTGTAATGTTAGGAAAAGCAGAAAAATGTACTCGAATATATACAGCAATGAGCACAGTGACAATAGTACATGAAATATTAGCAATAATCCCAAAAATAACTAGTAAAAGCGTTATTGTTTAACCATTACATATCCATACATTTTGATTTTCGTGACAACATAATCGTTACAAGAGGGTCCTATTACAATAAAAAATACTATCTAGAAAGCTTATTACAATCAAATTTCAAATTAATCTGGCCTAGAAAGATATTAATTTCTTTGTAAAGCTAAAATTGTATTAATCTACCCGATCTCTTTTTTTCAATTCCTTCTATTAGTTCACACTCTCCGTATATCTGTCTTGTACATTTTTTCAATCGTTGATAAAATACTTTTTATCAGTCCACTGAAGCTCAAATACATTTTTTTTAATTGTACTGGATGGAGCCTAATGTTAGGGCCTATTACAGTTTAAAAAAAAATTTATTTCAATAAATATATTTAATTATTTAATTTTAATAATTAATTAATTTCGCTAAATAGTACTCAAGAAATTATCAGCTGTCTAATAGTTTAATTTTCCTTCCATAATTCTATTGGAATTCAGGAAAAGGCATATATAAAGTTCGTACAATATAGAACATAATATAACCTTATTTCTTACTATAACTTTGGGCAGATTTTATAAGACTTAATTTTCACAATTTATCATATTTATATATATATTTTTTTAATTGAGTTAATTAGATAATTACGTTATTTGTAGCCAAACACTGAGGAAGGCGAGATCGTCGCCGCAACTAGTCTGCTGTGAACTAGTGTGTTTATTAAAAACTTATGTTTGGAGAGATTTTGGGTTAACGCTTTTGTTTTTTACCACAGTTTTTAATTTTACTTTTAAATGTTTTCTGGTAGTTACTAAAACAAAAAAAATTATTATTATTTTATTACTTGTATTATTGGTATTACTAATTATTTAGTTATTATTTATTTTAATACTTAAATTAGTTATTAAATTAATTTTAATTATTAACTTTTTTAATATTATTATTTTACTTGATATAATTACTACATTTAACCAATACATTTAGCTTAGGTAAACATTATAACTATAGAAAGTTTTAATAAAGGAAATGAAATTAATGCAAATGGTCATTTTGGCGTTGGTAAGACTGTTCGATTAGTTATTGGGCAAACATTGATAATATTTGCTCAAAAACTTACTTTTTTACTGAATTACTCAGTAAAACAATTTTGTAATCAAACCTTTCAATATTTCAATAAATACATAAGTTTATATAAATAGTGTTATCTTCATTTGCATATTGTTTACATATTCAAGTTTATGGCCATGTAATGAAATCTTCGTGAAAATTCGTAAATATTCGGAAATCTGACGAACAATTTTATAGAAGGCCGTTATAAGGAATCATATTTCCACAGCCTTTGCAGGCGCATCTAAAGACGTTTATTAAAAAAAAAAAAAAATACGTATACAATGTCTAGCCATAAAAATATGACTATGACAGAAAGCATGGGTTAGTATGCACATTGACAGCGAAAGATTTCAATGAACGAATCACCTTTTTCAACTACTTAATCTAAACCGTTCAACGATTCAGTTCGTGAGTACATTCTGCCTATAAATAAGTCATTCAGTAACGTATTTTGGCACATAATATTGTGATTCTGTCATATGTATGTAAATATTTATATGAATTATAATTATATTTAATAAAAATTACCTAAAATATATAATATTATTTTGTTGGCCTAAGTAGAAATCTACTTTTTTTTATATTACTTGTATACGCAATAAATTTTAAATAAGCTCACGGATTTGTTCAGATTGTTTGATATCTTTATCATATATGTATTGTACATATCAAGACTGTGTTGAGCGCAATCCCCCCGAGAAAACGGTGGTAAACTATTATTTGGATAAACTAAAAGTTACAATGTGACAGTCAGTTGGACTGGACGACAGAAATTAACACTTCATTTGAAGAGTTTAGTTATTAGATGTTATAATAAAATCTAGTTAATAATACAAATATCCAGTTATTATAAAACCTTTATTAGATTTTGCAAAGAAATACTTGAATAAAAATTATATTTCTTTATTTCCTCATTTCATGTTTGAGGTAAAAGGAAACTAGCATTATTTATTTAATAAAAATTTGTCACATAATTAAACCTCTTTCTGATTCAGTAAAATATGGAGAAATACTTTTTAGCAACAAGCTATTTTATTTAAGTAATAAACATTTAGATTTATATGTTTTGCCTTATAATGTGGCAAACTTGTACCGGTTTACCGCGCAATTTTACTTGATTCTGTGATTGCAAGTATCGTATCTATGCAGTGTTTCGCTTTAATCTGTAACCTCTGTGTCTGGTCCACTCACAACACTGGGTGCTCAGATATCGGCGACTTTTGGAATTATTTGCCTTCTGTGTTGCGGCGTTGACAGAAATGGGTTAATTGTGTGGAGAGTGACTGATAGGATGTTTGGAAATCATAATAAATCGAAACCACCGTAGAAATGAAATGTACTTGTCATACGGAGGTGAACCTCTTTTCCAACACAGCGCCGCGGTCTCCGTAATGGAGAGGTGTGTTTTGTAAATGTTAGAATGCGGTTAGGTTAATCATTCGTCATGTATAATGAATCAATTACTGACAGATAATTGAATCCTGAATTTGAGACGCACGTATAAATCAAATTACTCAATCATTTCGAAATATGAATATATGTCCCATCGAGTTACAAGTTTTAAAGGGCTTCTATCCTTTAAAGTTAGGATTAATTAATTAGAATTAGAATTAATTTTCAATTCTGGGGTAACGTATTTAAGGATCAACGTTTACTGTCTTAAGATTCAGGCCCAAACATATAAGTCCTGTGTTTTAAATTTTACCCTTAAAATACTTTCATTTATAACTGACGTAAACGTTAGTAATTCATTTGTTTTTTAAATATGGATATTCAATTTATAAAATTTATACAAACATCTGTAAAATCTGAGATTTTGTTTGTTGTTGATACTGACGAAGTAGTATGAACAAATTTTTTTTTAATCAATCCCTACTTAGGTTAACAAAGAAAAAATTTGTTTTATTTAATAATTATATTTAATATAAATAAAGTAACATAGCCTGTGCATTGTATACTGTTAAGAAACATAAGATAAAAAGCTGTTTTACCATATATTCTACAACGTGAAATGTTTAGAATTATATTCCATAGTTGGCCTTTTTGTGAAAAGTTCTCCTCCTATATAAAACTAATGAATTAATAATGGATAAAACTGTAATAACATAAAGTGTCATCCACTGCTAGTTAAAAAAGAAGTATTTGAGCTTGAGTGGATGAACTACATACATACACACATATATATATATATATATATATATATATATATATATATATATATATATTTATATATATATATATGTATATATATATATATATATATATGTATATATATATATATATTTATATATGTATATATATATATATATATATATATATATATATATATATATATATATATATATATATAGATATATATATATGTATATAAGGGGAGTGTGAAGTAATAGAAGGAATTTAAAATAATGTTTCTAAGAACCTTTTTTTTGTTGGTAGGCCCAATATTGGGTGGTTTAGTTTTCTTTAAGTATCACATAATATTTTCAATAATGAGATACTATTTAAAGTTTGATATTTGCTTTACCATTTTTTGTTACTGTAAATCGATTATAGTAAGTTTTTAGGTTTTTCGAATTATTTGCAATTTTTTTTTAAACATATACAACCAATTTTGAGAATGATAGGGTCAAAGTACTTGTGAATTTAGTTTTTTTACAAATATTTTTCATTTTGTAATTCTAATTCTTTTAATTATGTGAGCGGGTGGGACATGTCGATATACAGACGTAAGAGACAGAAAGAGAGAGAGATAGATAGAGAGAGAGAGAGAGAACAGAAGATAAAGATAAAAAGAATGGGAGGAGGGCTACAAGTAGGAGGGGAGAGAGAGACAGAGAGAGAGCCAGAGACTGTGAGATAGGCGGAGAAAAAATAGAGAAACAAATGAAGAGAGAGATAGAACGGAAGGGGTGGAGAAAGGACGGTGAGAAAAAGGCAGGTACAGACCGATAGACAGGCAGAAGAAAAAGAGAAAGAGAGAACACATACAAATAAAGAGATAGAAAGAGGGTCGAGAAGGAGAAAGTAGCCGAGAGAGAGAAGTTGAAAGAAATGGAAAGGAGGTGAGGATTGGGGAAAAGTAGGAGAGAGAGAGAGAGAGAGAGAGAGAGAGAGAGAGAGAGAGAGAGAGAGAGAGAGAGAGAGAGAGAGAGAGAGAAAGAGACTATAGAACAATGAGATAAAAAGGAATGATGTTTGTAGGAGAGAAACACAGACAGAGGAAATAAGAAAGAGTAATTGGGGGCAAAATATGAAAAGAGATAGAAAAGAGTTAGGAGAGTCAAAAAAAAGAGAATGAAAGATTTGCTTGGTTTTGTTTATACATGATGGTGCAAAATTAGGGTAGTTTCATGGGCATATAATTACCGTTTATCAATTCTTTGATCATCAATTGTGTTAAATATTTGTATTTCTCGTCACAAATGCATATCTAACTTTTTAGATATGCGTGACCAGAGCCAATGATAATATAATGAATCAGCTGAAGGCTACACCCTGGGTACACTTTCATTACAATTTTTTTATAAACAATGTTAAATAAATTGCTAACACGTACTATAAAATATTCATAGTAGTATCGTTAAACTGTTTAGCTTCTCCTTTTATAGGCATCCTACCTTTCACTAATACCTTAAGCATGTTGTTTTTGCCGATGTCGATAATGGAACGACGGTCGATCAACCTTGCGGTTAAAAGATGAACATCTTTCTGTGTCATTGTATACGTGACGCGAATGCATTAAGACAGTTTCAGCCGAGACACGAATGTCATGTAGAGCTCAAGCAGAGCCAACACAGGATTCCTAGATACTTCTGGAACTATGCGGGCAACTACACTCTGTACTAAATACAAACAAGTGTAATGCACGGTTGTGGTTTGTGGTTAGTGGGAGGTACTCCAGAGTGAGAAAACATTTCTTCAAGGTCATAGCATTGATTCCTTGAGTCAACAATTTATTCCTTATTATTAAACATTATTTTCCTCTTTCCTTCTCATAATTTTTAAAAATTAGTTTAAAACTATATAATTTTATTTATATAATGTAAAACATTCTTTATTTTAATTAAACACAAACACACACACACACACACACACACACACACACACACACACATATATATATATATATATATATATATATATATATATATATATATATATATATATGTATGTATACATATTAGGTGAACGTCTCTCATATAATATCTATGTAACTATAATCATATAAAGTTGTTTAATGCATAATGTATGTTCCACTACAGTGTGTGAAATACAGATTTGTATAAATGTCAGGTCAACACAGTTCATTCTTATTGCATATATGATTATCAACTTGTTTATAGTTATAGTAAGATTTTATAGTTTTTCATTAAATTTATAGTTGTTTCTACTACTACGAGCTCGACGTAGTCGTATTTAATTAAGTTATTCCTTATTTATATGATTGCTGCAACTAGCCTTTATCTTAATATAGTAGTGTACTTTCAAATTTGTAAGTATTTTCAACTATATCGTCTTCATTCTTTCTTTTATTTCATGGCAGTTTGATGATATTAAAATGGCGTTTTTTTTTAAAATAGAAGACTGCTTTCCTTTGGTCGATCTATCTTTTCAGCTGTTTTTAGCACTGTCGTGTTTATTACATTTCTTGGAGACTTCATCAAAATATAAAAACACGTTCCTAGATGTATGAGTGTTTTACTGCTACATGATGTCATCCCACGAGCGAAAACTTAAACTTGGATTAGAAAAGTTCTAGAAAGCTTAGACTGGATAAAAACGGAGATATTTTGAAACTGATGATATGCCGATTCGTAGGTCACAAATTAAACTTTATTTATATTATACTTGCTATCCAAATTATTTGAATGTATTTTCAAAATAGTTATTGAAATAAATAATTAAAACTTCTAAGGTATTAACCTTTAGCAAGCTGGATATATAATGGGCAATTTATAGATTACGTGCTTTAGGTAAAAAAACGTTTTTTTTTAATTATTAAAAGTTTTATTTAATTCTGAGTATTTTAAAATGTGTTTAAACCAAAAATTATTAAACTATTTATTTTTATTGTTTTAAAATTTGTTTACACTTCAATCATTAAAAATTAACTTACAGATGTAAACATATTTAACTAATCCAAGTGATATCAATAAATCCATTTCAACTAAACAATTACCTATGGCTTACTATCCGGATGAATTTACAAAATAATTATTGAAATAAATAATTTAAACTTTTACGGTGTTAACCCTTAGCACGATGGACATATAATGGGCAATTAACAGATTACGTGCTTTAGGTAAAAAAAGGTTTTTTTCGAATTATTCAAAGTTTCATTTAATTCTGAGTTCTCTAAGATGTATTGGAACAAACAAAAAATATTAAAATAGTTATTTCTATTACATTTTTACAGAATACTCATTAAAAATTAACTTACATATATAAACATATTTGGCTAATCCAAGATATCAATAAATGCATTTCAAGTTAACAATTACCTGTGGCATATTAGAATAATTACTAAATAGAAAGGAGCAAAAATATAATATGTATAAACTTCTGAACAATAACTCATGTCTCGGTTTCAAAATGTTTTCTGTGTATGAAAAAGTTCAAAACACTCATCTGGATGCAAGGCTAAGTTGGACACACAAGTTTAGCAAAAGTAAATACTATTATATACAACAATTAGGTGAAAGCATACGATATTAAAAATGACATTAAACAAATTTGAGAACCCAATTACAATCCACTTTAACGAGCTAGCGTAGAATCGTAGCAGCACAAAAATGTTACACTTGGAGATAAACTTCATTCTTCCAGAGGTCTTCGTCTAAACGTCCTTGAACATATTAGTTTAGTAGAAGGAACGAAATCCGAAGCAAGACGAATCCAGTGACAAGGTCGTCAACGATTAGGCGTGAAGAGAAAATGAATGGAAGCTGCTGAAGACTCTGAAGAAGTTGCAGTTATTTGTCAGCAGCGGAGTAACGAACATGGCGGTTGGTCGTTTACCTGTTGCCGAGGACTGATTCAATGAGTGTAGCGCGTCCTTGACATCTCCCGCTTTAGTGAAATGCGTAGGAATGTGGTTTTGTTTTAAGTTAATCAGTTACTTGGCGAACCGTGGCTATGGGTTCGCCATGGTTGCCAGTAACTTGTGCAAGTCTCGTTAGATATTATTCTCATGCAAATGAGAGTATTTCGCATGCTGTACAACTCTCTTGGTCATTTTAGCTATTTGTATTCCACCTTGTCTCTCCTTACTCTGGAGGGAGTAACATTTAGTGTCCCCTCATAATCCCTATATCCTATATCGGACTCATATCAGACACACACACACACACACACACCACTCTCTCTCTCTCTCACACACATACACACTCACACACACGCACACACACTCTTTCTCTCTCATATACACACACACTCACTCACACACACACACACACACACACATACACACACACACACACACACACACACACACACACACACACACACACGCACACGCACGCACACACACACTCTCTCTCACACATACACACACTCACCCACATACACACACACACACACCCACACACACACACACACACACACACACACACACACACACACACACACCCACACACACTCTCTCTCACACATAACACACTCACACACAAACACACACACACACTCTCGCTCACACACACACACATATATATCCTATATCCTATAATCCCTATATCGGACTTATGGGTTTTATTCTCCTACCCTTATTTGTGTATTAATCACATCTTTTTCTACTCTTTTTAAAAGAAATGTATGAATTTTAGCAAAAAATTTAGATCAGTACTAATTTCAGAGTTACTGTATGTACTATAAGGCTTTTCTCCCTCGTCCCCTATAATCCTAGATTTTTAATTTAGATTTTGTATTAGTTATAAAGCATTGGTGATGACGACAAGGTCATCGAGTCTAGATTGACTCATTAGATTGTTAGTAAAAGTGCATTATTATTAAATTATGATTTCATGATTAGTTTAATGCTAAGCCTATCTAACCATAAATCAGATTGGTAATATAGGTAAAGATTCTGTAATCTCAGAGACCCTACAGTACATCTTAGTATTTTCTTCCTCCTTCCCCATAAGCTTTTCAATTTCTATTTTGTAATAATCATAAGTCACTGATGATGATGACGACAATGTCATCGAGACACGATGCAATCATTAAATTATTTATTGCCAGTCAGTGTACATTTATTTTATATTTATTTATTTATATATATTTAGTTATTATTTCATGATTATTTTTAACTGACCCTGTTTGTATTATATTCAGTGCTCTTAGATTTCTCTGTTGCCATTCTTTGGTTAGTTAACTTTAAAATTTGAGAGACTTAAATGGTAGGAGGCAAGATTTGTAGCTGGAGTTATTGAATCCCGCCATCTTTCTTCTTACGTCGTTGGGAGTAACGTGTAGAGTCCTTATAATCACTACCTCACAGATGCAACTGGATAAACGTGATCTACAATCTTTCAGTACATCTCGGAATTATGGGTTTTATTCTTCTACCATAATCTACATATTAATAACAGTCACAAACGAAATACTGAAGTTTAGCAACAAATTAAGATCAATACTAATTTCAAAGGCTTTATCGTATTCAAAATTGTTTTTCTCCCTCGTTTCTTACAATTCAAGTTCTAATTTATATTTTGTTGTAGTTATTAGTTACTGATGATGACGACAAAGTCATCGAGACAAGATTATTTGTAAGTGAGTATTATTATTTAGTTATTATTTCATGATTAATTTAAAGCTAACCTATCTAGCAGACTATCATATTGGTAATATCTAATCAGTGACTGTAATCTCAGGGATTTTATTCTAAATTAGTATTTTCTTCTCCATAATCCAAGTTTTTCAATTTAGATTTTGTAACAGATATAAGTCACAGATGAAGATGACGGCAATGTCGTCGAGACACGATTTATTCAATAAATTATTGATTGTGATTCAGTGTGTATTATTATTTCAGGACTATTTTATAACTTTCTCTGTTTTTATTGTATTTAGTGCTCCTAGATATCTCTGTGGCCATTCTTTGGTTAGTTAACTTTAAAATTTGAGAGAATTAAGTGGTAGGAGGAAAGATTTGTAGCTGCAGAGATTGAAACATAGCATGTTTGTCTCTGTACTTTTAGGATTTTATTGTCGAAAGTGTTTTAAATTTCTTTTGTTGCATAAACATATTTTTTAGACTCTGTGAGCCGCAGAAGGCAATAAAGATGGCAATATTTCCACGCATCTTGTATCCGTATCGATATGTGGTGAGACGAACGCCTGTGACAGGCGGTGACGGGTTCGTGTGCAAAAGCGCGCGCATTGCCTGCAATTACTAACCTGTTGACAACTACATTATTAAACCCAGTATGTAGATTATCCAGGCATAATCTGTGCGGTGACCTGCAATCATTGCAAAACTTTCTCTATGCATTATGCATTGTTTTAGTCGTTTTGAAACTGATTCGCAAGTCCATGTGATGCAAACTCGTGTGACGCTGAGGATGCATTCAATAAATGTCTGGCAACGCCGGGACCAATGACGTTAAGCCGGAAACGGTCCACAGAAATATTCTGAGAAAAATACTCCTAACATATAAATAAGAATCAATTTACTGAATTATTTAATGATTCATTCTTTATGATGTTTGAACTGTTTGTCGACGAAATGCTTTAAATATTAAAAATTATTAATAAATCATTCTTGTATTTGTATATATATATATATATATATATATATATATATATATATATATATATATATATATATATATAGGTATATATATATATATATATGTGTGTGTGTGTGTGTGTGTGTATATATATTCAGTTGTTTTGGTTATTACACAAGAAAACATATTTTATAATATTTATTTTGCGTTCTCAGTGTTTGATGGTTTGTAGAATATTCACTGTAATTAAAGAGTTTGGTCATACGTCACGGCACTATTGTGTAAGCCCGCTTGATACTCAGGGTTTCTCTTGCATTGTGTATCAAAATTGCTTCGTAATTGTTGTACGGCATTAAAAACAGTGGAGTTTCAAACACATCTTTGTCACCCAGCTAAGCTAATGTTTTTGCTCAAGGGTAGTACAGCCTTTCTAACGACCGTATAAGTGCCGAACAAACTGAAACCACCAGTGTAGCTTTATTAGGAAAGGTGAGGTGTTAGAAATGGATGGGCATGTCTAAAACTTAATTAAAATAGGACTTCTAATGAGTCGTATACAGTAAAACTCATGATATCCAGATCAATGTGGTGACAACCCGATCCGGAATTATTATTAGCGGGAATAAATACCAGTCCACTAATCATGCCTGTCGTCATTGATTTGTTTATTTCATTTTATTTGCTGATATGTTACGTACAAGACTAGAAATGTGTGCTTTCTAAGGGATTTTTGTCAACTGACGAAACTTACAATGTAAATAAAGAAAGATTTTACGACCCATTGACCTTCTGCCAGACTTCTAAACATAACAGATAAGGACATGTAAACACATCTGATGGGAAGTTGGGCAATACCCCAATCTGTAGAACACTAGTGACTTCAATGATACAACAGAATGGGGAGAAAGAAGAAAAATACCTCAATGATATAAACATTTCTTGGAAGCCTTATTCATTTTCTTTTAAATGGATAAAATAGGCTCGAATAAGAAAAGGCTCGAATTTAACGGAAGCTCGGAAAATCGGAACTCGTATTTTCGAAACTCTACTGTGTGTGATTTTGCTTTTGTCTTCTCCTTTACCTAACTAACGTCGGTTTCTCTCAGCAAATAATTGTATCTCTTTAGTCGGTGTAATTTAAAAGAGAATAAAATGGATGTTTAACCGTTTGGAGGTTCTGTTTGCTACTTCTGTACCGACTACACAACACCTTCACCAAAACAACAATGTAAATCCGCCACAGCCGTCATGATTGATTTGCCGTCAACGAGAACAATTCTCTCGCCTGCACTCGTGACTCGCCTAAAGAAGGCCAAGGGTTAACAAATTGTTGCCTTTCCTCTTTGCACTGTCCAGATTGTTATCATCCTCAGAGCGGCTACTCTGGTAGGTTGGGCAACTGTGCAAGTGGGCGTGCCCACAGTGCGAATGTTACAACAATACAATGCACAGAGTCTCTTGGCTGTAGAATTTATAGCCGCGGTCTTCCTTAACGGACTTAACTATGCGCTAAGTCGAGTTTAGCGGATTCAGAACGATATTTATGTATGTTGTAATTGTAATAGAACTTAGTCACATCTAGACATCGGTAAGATATTTGCAGTCATGTCAGGTGACGATATGAGGCGAGGAATAAAAAAAAATAGAGAGTCGAGATAATACGATGTTATAGAAAGTCAGTGAAAAATAATTATTTAAAACTTTGCAGTAGTTAGTACCATGCCAGCAAAAACTAATCACAAATGTAATACGTCAATACGAATACGTGGCAAGGCAACAATCAAAAGTCGGCACAGCGGATCGAGAAGGCAACTACAGCTGGTTCAGTTTTAGTACAGTTTATTTTTGCGTATACGGTTTTTATAACTTGTATTAAAGGGCTGGGCAACGAAGTTGGCTATGGAGCAAGGGGTTTACTCCATTATTCTTCATTGTTTAGTTACTTATGGGCTATCCCCACATAACCACATTATAATAAAAAAAATATTCGTTTGATCTCGTAAAAGGTAAAACATTAAAAGCATGCAAACCTTAAAAAAACACATCTAATAATATAAACAAAAATGTTTTTAAAAAAATTTCCTTCTTTGGTCTACAAAGGAAAATTTTATTTGAATTACTTTTTACTAAACAATTACAAATAAAATTAATAAAGTAACATGACCTATCTGATAAAACATCAGCACTACCACATAACCTATAACATTAAATCAGTTGTTTTATGAAATCATTTATTATCACTTATTTTAAGCCAAGTGGAAAGATATAAATATACTGGACATGACTATTTTTTAAAAGGTTTTTCTCCCATATAAAACTAGAACTAATTCATTATTAAATTTATTCCATTAACAAATATTGGAAAAATCTGTATTAGTGTCATGTGTGACGTCGAGTAAATGAAGGGTATTACATGTGTGTAATGTAATGCCCACTTTTATACAAAATATTATCTTACACAATAACCTGCATAAATGTGTGTATGCCATCTTAACATCGCCAGGCACGATTATTCATTGTAGTTTCGGTGGTTTCACCTGGTTAATATTTAAAAAAAAGAATCAAGTAATCCAGTAGACCAATTAAATCAATTGCTTAAACAATTAAAATAATTGCATTCGTTGCTTTCCTCGATTTATAGAAATGCACATAATATCTATTTGTACAATACTTTCTCCAGTTGTTTTCCTTTAAACCTGTTCATGAGGGTGGATATCTCTCATGGCAAACGACCCTCTCAGTGTAAACAGTCCTACCTCCATTGTCCTGTCTTCTTTCTACTCTCCTTTCCTTCCCTCGTTCCCACTTGAAGTATAACTGATAACTCCATTCCTAAGGATCCTTCCAAAACGTTTTTCGGGTACAATTATGCGACCATGGATAAATAATGTCAAAAACTTTAGGTCGTTTTTAACCTTTTTTATGCTGCATAAGTGGTTATAGGTTTTTGAGTCTTATCTTATTTGGAATAATTTTCTCCAGTGATTTAAATCTTAAGTGGACCGTATCTAAATATATAGCCGTATCTATGACTACAAGACGTTCATCTGTGACCGCAATAAGCGCTTGTTCTAGGAGCCACGCCTCGATGGATTTATGGTTTAAATGAAAAGGTTAAATCAACAGTACTACTTTGCATTGTACAAAATGCTTTGTGCAGAATTTATCGTCTGCTATTGTGCGGAAAACGTATTTCTTTACAGATACCTTGTGTTTTTGTACTACACATTCTGAAAATATCATAAACATTTCTTTTTGTATTTAATTATTTAAAAGAATTATTACTGATGTCCAGTTACAAAATTTGTTTTATATTTTTAACCTATAAATTGAAAACTATCGTCGTAGTTATAAGAATGTATATATCTGAGAATAAATACTGTCACCGGCGCAATAGAAGAACCTTGACCTAAGTCAGGTCAAAACGATAAGGTCATTCCCAAAAACATTTCCAACACAAAATGTCGGATTTACAGAAAATTACAATCCAGAAACTGGATCTTATATAAATTATGTTATGCACCCTTTCCTAATCAAATTAATACTTTTACCTATCTGTAAATACTTGTATTAGTCACTAAAATATAACTACTAAAAAACTACCGTGCCATTAGGTTATGTTTGTGGGTCAGGAATACATCGACAGCGCATGCGCAGAACTGAAAATCTAGCGTGGCTCATTTCTACACCAAGACTCTTCTCGTGGGTCGGTGACAGTACTTAGGAGCCACACTAACGACTTAAGGGACGTTATAGTCCGACAACCCCATCTGCTGTCGTGGAATGCTACTATTTCAAGAAGCACAAAGAAATGCAGGTTTCCCCATTTTCGAAAGCATAATAAAATTAGGAGCTGAAGTGCCTCCCCCAAGGTGCTGCCGCCAACACCTGCGGACAGCAAAGAGGCTGCGTCGTCGTCGTCGTCGCCGCCGGATACTGTTGCGGTATCAAAGAAGGCTGCTCCCCCTCGAAAGAGGAAGTACCGCAACACGGAGTACAGGGAGGATCCCGCTGCTGTGGCTACCGGTTGGGAGAGAGTGTGGCGTCGCCGCCGTCGGCCGAAGACCAAGCCGGCACGTGTCGAGGAGTTGAAGAGGAAGTACTTCTTCTGGGACTCCGAAGAAGCCGACGACACGTCTCCTGGGCTGATCCCGCGCGACGAGCTCGGTACATCGTTTAAGGAACTAACTGAGCTCGCCCTAGCTCCGGGAGTCTACATCCCGGACAAAAACTTCGCAGAAGGCAACATCCAGCTCTATGAAGAGCTCATGAGGGACGATGAAGAAAAGGAGCTCAGGACTAAACGCCGGTGGCGCAACAAGCAGCGGGCATGGCGACGGCAACGACGCAGAGAAGCGGAAGCAGCCTCCCTATTAAAATAAGTTATTCTTTGTATTAAGTAAATTGTAATTTCTCATTTTTTCTAAATTTGTAATGTTTTCTTTGTAAAAATTCTTTGACAATAAATTTCCCAATCTGTTATAAAGGTAAAAATAGAAAAACTTCGATATTGGAAACAAAATTAAAGTTTAAGCAATACTGACGGGAAAAGACATGAGGAGAAAGAATATAAACAGGTGGATCGAAAAGATTTGAACATTTAAACCACCGAAAATAAGAGTAAGAGAAAGGTCTAGAAGAGTGTCGGATACAAAAGTAACTGAAGCCATGCAGGAACACCAAATGACGGCAGTTTGATGAGTGGAAACGCAACTAACTCTCTGTACTGACGATGACACAAATCTTAAGAGACTACTCCTTTTCGATGAGCCTCAATGGAAATGGAATATGGACTCTCATAGATAAAACATCAGTTATTGCTTAAACACAACGAAATGTTAAAAAGATCTGACAAACGTTTTAATGTTTTGAACACATAAGGAATAACACTAGACACTAAAAGTGGTCCTATAAAGCAGCTCCTTCCAATACTTGTGGCCCTTTCAAGTATCTCTTAAGTGTTTAAATAAAACATAATATCTCTCATTTATAGTTATTCTTCAATTCCTTCCATTAGCTCACACTCTTCTTACCTATATATTTCAAAACTTCAATTGTTAATTAAATAATTTTTATTCATCCACTCAAGTTCAAATACATTTCTTTAAAGTTGTAGTGGAGGACACCTGACGTTCATACGGGGTTTTCTAGCATTAATTCAATTTTTAAAATTTAATTAATTAATTTTAGATTTATATGGGAGGAAAACATTTCCCAAAAGGGGTAAAGTATGTAATATAGTTATTTCGTCCAATTTGACTTAAAATACGTATTAGCATATGGTTTCATTAAACAGCTGATTTTATGTTATAGGTTGTGTGGTAGAACAGCTGATTTTATGTTATAGGTTATGTGGTAGAACAGCTGTTTTAACGCATAGGTTATGTTACTTTATTTACAATTATTGTAATTATTTAAATATAATTTTCAATTTAATTGTAGTGATTTAATAAAAATTAATTTAGATAAATTATTTCTTCGTTAACCTAGGAATTTACTTTAAATATTTTTGTTTATATTACTTGATTAATTTAATGTCCACTAATATTGATCAGCACATATATAGGGGACGTCTCTCATTTTTTCCTTGTTTTTTAAATTACAAGGAAGAAAGAGTAATAATAGTAATGATGGCCCTATTTAGGGTTTCGCAAAAATAATAAATCAAATAATTATAATTAATGTATAGGTCCACTAATGTGTAGCCCGCAAGCGGCGTGTTTTATGACTACTTGTACAAGAACGTTTGAGAGGCCCTACTCTAAGGTATAAGTTCGGAAGGAGAGGATATTTGTGTTGAGAAATATGTAAACATGTTTTAACATAAGCACCACAAATCTATTTGGAGCCGTCGCTTACAAAATACGAATTGCCGTTTTGATTGTCAGTATTCGACAAGAGAATAATCAAAGAAGATGTAAATACAGGATAAAACAAATAATTGAATTACACGTATGAATTACAATTTTCTGTATACGAGGTGTTTATCAGAGATTATTCAAAGCAAGAGCTATTAGAAACTATAAAGTTTTCAAGCTTGAAAAACTAAATGGTTTTGTGAGCATTAAACTGGCAAGTGGCCATTGTGAGGCGGCTATGTTTTACGCCGGCAACAATAGGTTTTGTGTTCAATAGCGATATCTATTCACTTGCAATCTCGGTGAAGTGCCTCAAGTGTCGGGCTTCAAGCCAATGTTCACTCTGTGCTCGGAAGCCTGTACCGGCAATGCCGTAAAGTGATTAATGACCAACTAACATACGAATAACAGTTTAATTGAAACATTTACGACGCTAACTATATATCCGCGACGTTCGTCTTGTTTTCATTGTATCACGAAGAGAGATTTTAAGTTTGGAAATACAAATTTTAAACTGTAAATGGCTACGATTTTTTTTGACGAGAGTAAAACCATCCATATTTTCTATTTCTGATTTCCGTAAGGTAACTTGTCCCTGAAATGTCCGATAGTCAAACGTGGCGTTTAATGCTACGGGCTGTTTTCGTTAATTCTTAGAGGTGATTTCGAGGTTATGTTTAAATCATTGTAAGTGGAATTTCCTTTATATTTAGAAATATGGTATATTTGATTAAATTATGTAACATCATGAAATCTCACGCAACGATTGTTTTTATTATTTGTAGATTATATTATTTTCTCCATTGTACATTATCAAGTTAAATTGTACTACTATGGACAATTGTAATATTAATAATACATTAATGGTATTATTGTTTTAGATATAACCTCCCAAAACAACTTACATTTCATTTATAATATTATCATAATTAACATGTAATATAATCATACAGTATTTAATTTACAATATACAGTTTGACTAGATCAGCTGTTTTTTTTAATATTACTTTCTGTGCACTGTCAACTGTTGTTGTTACATTAGTTTTAGCA
This sequence comes from Prosapia bicincta, assembly GCA_036971475.1. Taxonomy (NCBI): domain Eukaryota; kingdom Metazoa; phylum Arthropoda; class Insecta; order Hemiptera; family Cercopidae; genus Prosapia; species Prosapia bicincta. Next base: position 130,452,163 of record JBAIZL010000005.1, read on the forward strand.
GATTGTTTAAAATTGAAGAAGAAGTATAGTTAGATAAAAAAAACCATGATGTGTTGTACTGTTTTGAATAAATAAATTGTGGTTAGTAATACGTAGACTATTGTTTACTATCATTGATTCTACATACATTTTTGTTATATACAAACTCGATTATAACATGTACATTTATATGTCTAACTATTTACAATACGTACATAAGTATATGTCAAAAGTAAGTATGTATGTACATATGTAATTTCCTTTACACATAATACTTTCACTTTCTAACAAAAAAGTCTGTCACTTTCGTCTGTTTTTTTGTAAGCATTGATTTAGCTTTAATGTGCGATCTAAGTTTCTTGAGAACCATTTTGTCGCACTGTGTCTACTTGTGTCACAAATCCATAAAGGTCGATAATGTATATGACAGAGACATGGATAATGCATATGTCACGTCCTAGACTATTTATAGCCGGGATTAGCTGACATTTGTTTACATTCCTATGATACACATTAGGTTTTCGGGCGTCCAAGCATTTTGTCATTGTCTCTTATATACAGTAGTCTGCTCGCTCCTTTTATTTCGCTGGCCGGCGTCGGAATTCTTCCCTTTCAATATAAAACTTAGTACGTACATATTTACATATCTATTCCCTTCATCTTAACTTCTATTAAGCCTTATATGTATTTACTTCGTAATTCACCGTTTGGAAATTTAAACACATGAATCTGACTGGAATAAAAATTGGATATTTGTAAAACAATGGCAGACCCCGGATAATCCGCAAACCGGTTAATCCGCCCACGGATAATCGGGAGTTTACTGTAGTTGAAAATTTTGAGAAAGTATAGCCTCACTTATAACACGCGTAGAAGTTTATAAAATCAAGGTTTCTTTATGAAACAGAGACAGAGCACTATGTTATGTTACATTACAATATAGATACAAATTTTCTACTTAGAAGGTATTTTGTTATCAAGAAATTAAGACGTTTTACTGCATTAGTCAGTTTAATTTTTTGAAAAAAAACAATTTAGTCGGATACTTTTTACGTATAATATAATGTAGTACAACATTGTGCTATATTTTATAAGGATACTTTGGTTTTTTAAATTTTCGGACCGAATTTATGACATTCCTGATTACAAATTGCAGATTTTATAAACTAATTAGTAAATTTAGTAAGTATTCAATAATTTATCACATTTACCAAGTTTTGTTGTTATCGTGTATAATTACCGGTAATTATAAATAATTATATGATTAATTACATTTAACGTAATCTATATCCTACATTAAATGTTTATGAAAAATATAATTATTCCTTTTATAAATACGTTTTTACAGATTTCGTAATCACTCACATGACGTTAAATTTATTTCCTGCTATAAGCTGTTTAAACTCAGACTTGCGTTCCCGAAAAAACGGGTAAACCGCAATTTTTGTACTGTATTTAGTTTGTCTTTTACGCTACAATCATTAAAACTTATATAATATACTTCCTTTTAACGTTAGTCGTTGAAGTCACTCTTAATTTAATCTGGTTTATCTTTTAAATTAGACTGACGTATGACAGAGTTATTCAGGGCAAGAGTGATTTCAATTCCAAGACCTGGTATGCATTTTGTGCACTGCACGCTTAAGTAACTGGTTATATAATCTCCATAGTTATTGGTTTGCAATACTGGATTTTTCTATTAAGCTAAACTCCCATACATTAACTACAACATTCTTGTAACAAGATGTAATCTTCTTAGAATCAAAGTAATGTATGCGTGGTTTGCAGTGTATTGAAACACAGATAAGCAATATCCCATTGTTGAACGCCGGCATTGAACGAAGCCCGACTGCATCTGTGACACAAGTGTTTTAATACGGTATTGAGAGCGGCCTGTTGTAGGTTGGGTTTCAGAACTCCTTTTACTTCACGTAGCATTTAAATTACTGTCGGGCGGATGGTGAGCAGAGTCATTGCCCAATAGTCGAGTCTTTTTAAGGATGTTTGGCGAAATGTTCTTGTTTTGTTGTCGTTTGGGTTGACCTCGTTTATTGTTGTTGAGGATGAAAAAAGGTAAAAGGATTTTATCTTGTAAATACGTTAATTTGTTGAGATTTTTAAATATTGAATCAGTCGATAATACTTCAAGATGAATGTTGAGGATGTAAAGGGCACATTCACCGACCCGCAATATATTATTGTAGTATATTTAGCTACAATGTTTTACCTGCATTTACTATCTTCAGCTATTAATGTTACATTATGAAAGCAGTGACTCAAATTTGAAGGTATACTACAAAACCTATTATCTCTTGTTCTAATATAATGGTTTTAATTCTTTTCGATTCACTGACTACAATAGGTAATTTGATAATAATATTGTAGGCCTATATTTTCTACCATGGGTAATGCATTGCAGTTTGTTGCTATGTTTATACATGTTGGGATAATTTATAGATTTAGGAGTTCTTTGTTGCCATATATTAATTTCTTTTTGTTTGGGCAATAGAGCAGCGCAGATAGAATCTCTTTTGGAAGGGTATTGACATCCTGAAGGATTGGGAGCTAATTTATTCTCCAGAGTCAACGGTTTAGAAGTTAGATGCCATTTGCGCCATTTTAACGCGTTTTACACTGAACCAGTGCATTGTTCAATGCTGTGAGTCACGGTCAAGACTGTTGTTGCTCTTGTGTGTTGTATTAGTGTGATTCAATGGCTTTGATGTTCTGTGGTGTATTATTATTCATAGAGTAGTTAGTAATTATCTGTTCAAATATAATATTAGATTGTGAGTGTGTTTTGTCGTTTAGAATGCGTTGTGGATGGTTTCTGTGGTGTTTGTAAATTTCTTAGTTTTCTGTCGTGTTTAGTTTGTTGCTTCCTTTGGTGTAATAAAGAGCTTTTAGATTAGTGTCTATTTTCGTAGTTGTTTGTAGTGTGTTCTGTATTTGGTTGGGGAAATTTTATTTGTGTTTTTTATGTCTTTTATGTGTTATTTGTATCGTGTGGTAGTTTCTTCCTATTAGGTTACTTTTCTATGATTTTTTAAATAAACATCATTCTACGCCACTTCTTTCAATGTCAGCCTCTCTCAAAAGCCATAAGTAGTCTTATTTAAAGGGCGTATATGCTCTCCATAAGTATTATTCCCCATATATGTGGCCGTCGCCTAACTTAGTTTCGCGCATTGAAGTCTTTTGGGGATATTTTATAGGCTTGTGTATTTACAGCTTTACGCTTAATGTCAGCTCGTTATATATGAAAGCTTTATTGAAGATATGCTTTAATTCATTTTGAGGGTTGGAAATTTATATGAATTTTGTTACAAAACTGTTCAATTTAAATTGTTTTCTAGCATGTACAATGATGGAAAATCTATATTCTCCTTTCAGTTTTTAAAATTCAACGTCTTCTTTGCACACCTGAGCCTATATCTAACTATTTTACATTTTCAGTCATAAAGTTTCACAATGTTTGCGTGTGTTGTAATTTTAAAGTTAACCCATAGCACTTTCTTTTATATTGTGCCCCTCGTATGTCTCGGAACATTTGTTGTTTGTGGTTCAAGTTTTGAATAATATGTTTTCTGCAGTCTTATGAAGCTTACTAATAAATAATATGAATTATTTTTGTATGAATCATGCCATAAAGGTTTTTCGTATGTGCTTACTGGCCTTAATCGTTTGGATGTATAACGCTCGCACGCAGACAAACTGGATCAAGATATCGGTATCATTAAAAAGCAACAAGACTAGAATTGCTCCAAGAAATGACGTCACGGCATCTATCTCGCGTAGTCGTAAACATTGCAAACCACATTAAGTCATAAGTTATAAAATATAATCTCAGATCTCGGCTGGTTACTGGGCTTGAATATATGATGCCGGGCGTGTTACGAAACTATTGAAGTGGTTTGTATGGAATAGTGATCGAGATATGCGACTGGATGTTATCGATTCTATGAACAGATGGCTAGATATTTGTCGAAGTTATCAAACAGAAGTGACAGGTTATTATGATGTAAAAATAAAATCAATGTCAGATTTTTCCACACAAAGACTGTTTTCAGTTATAAAGACATACACAGACAGACACACACACACACACACACACACACACACTCGAACACACGAACACACACGAATAAACGAACACACCAACAAACTTATATACGAACACATAAACCTACGAACACACACACACACACACACACACACACACACACACACACACACGAACACACACGAATAAACGAACACACGAACAAACTTATAAACGAACACATAAACCTACGAACACACACACACACACACACACACACACACACACACACACACTCGAACACACGAACACACACGAATAAACGAACACACGAACAAACTTATAAACGAACACATTAACCTACGAACACACACACACACACACACACACACACACACACAAACTCACACACGCACGCACACACACACACACACACACACACACACACACACACACACACAAACACACATACACACACACACACATACACACACACTCACACACACACACACACACACACACACACACACACACACACACACACACACACACACACACATACACACACACACACTCACACACACACACACACACACACATACATACATACACACACACACACATACATACACACACACACACACACACACACACACACACACACACACACACACACACATACATACATACACACACACACACACATACATACACACACACACACACACACACACACACACACACACACACACACACATACACACACACTCACACACACACACACACACACACACACACACACACACACACAAATATATATATATATTCATATGTATATATAAATATACATATTTATAGCATTGTTATTTATATATCTTCGATAGCTGTTTCGCAATTACTTAATGTATCTGCAAGAATATTACTTGTATCCAGGGTTTCGAGTTCTCGATTAGTTGATTCGATGCGGTTTTCCAGAACAGATTGATAGTGTGCCAGGTGGTTTATATATCGCTGAACATGTTCCAAGTATTTTACGTCAACATAACGCTTAATAAGGCAAAAGTAAATAAAAAAAGGTAATTTCGTTTGTGTAAAGTGGTTGTAGTGAATCTATCCCTTTAGAAAACGCAACAAAGTTGTAAAACCGTGGTTTAGAAACACCCGATGTGTAGACGGACAATTAAAACGGAATATTTATGTAACGGTTGAGGACTGTGACATTCTTTTTTATTTTATTATTTTAGCAACAGATAGTCGATCTATAAGAATAAGTTTTGCAAAGAAATTAAGGCACTAAAGAAATGGACTATTTAATACCAGAAAACGTTGTTTATATTTTTAATAACCATACATTTTCTACACAACTTGTTAGTGTGTTTGTTTCTCTCACTGAGGGAGTCTGTAGGTGTTTCAGATACTTTAAAACCTCGCGCTTAGTATTTCTACATTTCTCTCTGCATCCCCATCCATGAGTGTTATATATATATATATATATATATATATATATATATATATATATATATAAGCTTTGAATATAAATTAATAAATATTCTTGTATTTGAATAACCTATGTTGTTTTAATATATATATATATATATTCCAGGTGAAAAACCAGTTATGGTTATCATCGCCATATACATACATACATATATATATATATATATATATATATATATATATATATATATATATTTAAGATCAAATAATACACACAAATACAGGAATATTTAATTTATTGAACAATAAACTCTAAGCTTTTCGTTGGCTTACATTACCAACATCTTCAGGAGTTACAATATTAAGAATGATAACACAAACTGTCTAACAAACATGAAGCTACTAGATAAAGCAATACACAGTTGCCAAATCTATTACAATATTGCCAAACCTACTCCACTGCTGCCACAACATTATATACATTGAACAAAGTATGGTATTTAGAACGTATTTGAATTTGTTCATCTATTAATTTGTTATTAATATTATGTTTGTAAATTTCAAATGCTTCACATACGTTCATTTTTAACCCTTTATTTACTTCTTTTATAATTTTCATATTATTTATATTAGGAAACATATGATTATTATTAATACAATGTGTTGCGAAATTAGACTTATATGTATTTGGTTTTAAAAAAGCATTAAAATGTTCTTTATACCTTTCTTTTAATTTTTTCTTTGTTTGTCCTATATAAACCTTATTACAAAATTCACATTCTAATTTATATACTCCATTTTTCTCATGTATAGGCCTACTATTTATATTATTATTATGGTTAATTATATTTATTATTCTATTATTGGTTCTATATGCAATTTTTATGTTTTTATTAGTAAATAATTTGGAAATATTTTTTATTTCAAAACCAGTATAAGTAAAAGTACTCCATACAGTATTATTATTAACACTATTACTATTGTAATGAATATTATTTTTTATTTGTTTTTGTAAAATATTATAATTTAATTTATCTACCGTTTTCTTTTTGTAACCATTTTCTACGGCTATCTGGTATATTATGTTTTTTTCCCTCATTTTATTTTCATAGCTCATAGGAATTTTATTCATTCTGTAAAGAAGATTATATAAAGCAGCCATTTTCTGATTATATGGATGGTTGGAATAATTAGGTATTATTTGATTGGTTAATGTAGGTTTACGATAAATCATATATTCTAAACTCGTTTCATTTCTAATAATTGTGATATTTATTTTACCATTATTTTCCATTTCATATGTAAAATCGATACTATTATTAATTTTATTTATTTCATCTAATATATTTATTAAATTAATATTATTATTATTTGATACATATAACCCATCATCCACATATCTAAACCAATGTCCATCCTTATCATACTTCTTTATAATTGCATTTATATTATTATCTATTTCTTGTAAAAATATTTCAGAAATTATACTGGATAAAGGGGAACCCATAGCTAAACCATCTTCCTGTCTATAAATTTTATTATTATATGAAAAATAGTTTTGATTTAATATTAATTTCAATGTATTAACAATTTCTAAAATTAATTTTTTATCTTTTTCATATTCAGAAATTTTAGATTTTATTATTTCAATAGTCTCTTTGATAGGAATGTTAGAATACATATTTTTAATATCAAAGGATATCAATTTCGTATTTTTATCTATATTAATATGATTTAAATGTTCAATAAGATTAATTGAATTATTAATAGTATAACTATTATTATGTTTTACTTTATCCTTAAGAATATGCATATATATATATGCATATCTAGCATATCCATACATATATACACACATAAAGGCTTCTAAATATATAAACTTCAGTACACAATTCTGTATATGGAAGAATAAGCTCAGATAGGCGGAAGAAGTTGGTCAGAATCTACCACCTCGGGGGGGGGGGGGGAACTTGTTTGTTACTCAGGTCCAGGAAAATACGTTTGGGAAAGTTTGGAAGTTTTCAGTAGACAAAGAATTAGTAATAGTGATACAGCTAGAACTTTTGCTTTAATTTTCAGCCAAACAAGTCGATATTTCAAACTGAGTTTTACAACAAAGCTCTTTACTAACGTTATGTTTACACTTTTCCTGATATGATTTCAAATAACAATACAAGTCTTGTTTGAAATTTGCCAAACCTGTTTTTAGAAGCAACTATAACTGAATATAAACAAAATATTTTTTAAATTCAATTCCTACTTAGTTCCATAAAGAATAGTTTTATTGTAGTTACTTTTGATTCAATAATTAGAATCCTATAAATAAGTATCATAACCTGAGCGTTAAAGCACCAGTTCTAGTACGTAACCCACGCAAGCCGTTTTTACCTCACCCCTAGTACTAGTGAAGCATCAGTTCCTCCCTTAACCCTATGTTTATTCCACCTACTTATACCAGCGAAGTGGCTCGTGTACGGAACCCACGCAAGCCGTTTTTACTTCACCCCCAGTACTAGGGAAGCATCAGTTCCTCCCTTAACCCTATGTTTATTCCACCTACTTATACCAGCGAAGTGGCTCGTGTACGGAACCCACGCAAGCCGTTTTTACTTCACCCCCAGTACTAGGGAAGCATCAGTTCCTCCCTTAACCCTGTGTTTTTTCCACCTACTTATACCAGCGAAGTGGCTCGTGTACGGAACCCACGCAAGCCGTTTTTACTTCACCCCCAGTACTAGGGAAGCATCAGTTCCTCCCTTAACCCTATGTTTATTCCACCTACTTATACCAGCGAAGTGGCTCGTGTACGGAACCCACGCAAGCCGTTTTCACCTCACCCCCAGTACTAGGGAAGCATCAGTTCCTCCCTTAACCCTATGTTTATTCCACCTACTTATACCAGCGAAGTGGCTCGTGTACGGAACCCACGCAAGCCGTTTTTACTTCACCGCCAGTATTAGGGAAGCATCAGTTCCTCCCTTAACCCTGTGTTTTTTCCACCTACTTATACCAGCGGAAGTGGCTCGTGTACGGAATCCACGCAAGCCGTTTTTACCTCACCCCCAGTACTAGGGAAGCAACAGTTCCTCCCTTAACCCTGTGTTTATTCCACCTACTTATACCAGCGGAAGTGGCTCGTGTACGGAACCCACGCAAGCCGTTTTCACCTCACCCCCAGTACTAGGGAAGCATCAGTTCCTCCCTTAACCCTATGTTTATTCCACCTACTTATACCAGCGAAGTGGCTCGTGTACGGAACCCACGCAAGCCGTTTTTACTTCACCGCCAGTACTAGGGAAGCATCAGTTCCTCCCTTAATCCTGTGTTTTTTCCACCTACTTATACCAGCGGAAGTGGCTCGTGTACGGAATCCACGCAAGCCGTTTTTACCTCACCCCCAGTACTAGGGAAGCAACAGTTCCTCCCTTAACCCTGTGTTTATTCCACCTACTTATACCAGCGGAAGTGGCTCGTGTACGGAACCCACGCAAGCCGTTTTCACCTCACCCCCAGTACTAGGGAAGCATCAGTTCCTCCCTTAACCCTATGTTTATTCCACCTACTTATACCAGCGAAGTGGCTCGTGTACGGAACCCACGCAAGCCGTTTTTACTTCACCCCCAGTACTAGGGAAGCATCAGTTCCTCCCTTAACCCTGTGTTTTTTCCACCTACTTATACCAGCGGAAGTGGCTCGTGTACGGAATCCACGCAAGCCGTTTTTACCTCACCCCCAGTACTAGGGAAGCATCAGTTCCTCCCTTAACCCTGTGTTTATTCCACCTACTTATACCAGCGGAAGTGGCTCGTGTACGGAATCCACGCAAGCCGTTTTTACCTCACCCCCAGTACTAAGGAAGCATCAGTTCCTCCCTTAACCCTGTGTTTATTCCACCTACTTATACCAGCGAAGTGGCTCGTGTACGGAACCCACGCAAGCCGCTTTCACCTCACCCCCAGTACTAGGGAAGCATCAGTTCCTCCCTTAACCCTATGTTTATTTGACCTACTTATACCAGCGAAGTGGCTCGTGTACGGAACCCACGCAAGCCGTTTTCACCTCACCCCCAGTACTAGGAAAGCATCAGTTCCTCCCTTAACCCTTTGTTTATTCGACCTACTTATACCAGAAGTGGGTCGCGTACAAACATTAGTTTTGGGATAGGGCTTATGCTATGCCAATATACTTAGCTATATCATAAATCATTATTTTTTATATCCCTAAATATTATTCCCAATACTTTCCTTACCCCGCAGGCGATGATAGTTAATAGGACTGAACTTTGTAAACACAAACAAAACCCTAATTGTGTCTTTCATAGTGAATTTAAGCAATATTAATACCTTGAAAGGATTTCCTTGTTTCTATTAATGTTTTGTGCAAAAACTAGAGAATTTAAATTTTAAAATTCTTAAAACACTCAACTTCGTTTCTGCTAGGATTAGTTGTATGTATTTGCGTACATTTTTCTGCCTTTTCTAACACGACAATATTTTCCTTTGTTGGCGCGTTTCAAGAAGACTTTATTAGTAATGTTCCTTAAACACGGTTTAGAAATACTGAATGCATTGTATAGAATTGTATTCTATATAAAATGTTTACTTTACGTCAATCCTAAGATTCTTTGATGTCTATAAAAAAAACTATTAAAGTTGCTTGTTGTAATCATTTTGATTTCACTGAATAAATTATGATTAAATAATAATTAAATAAGTGAATAGTTAAGATCTTACTTGATGACGCGTTTCGAAACAGTAGTTTCTTTTACGAAATTAAGCCTCAAAGAAGTTTAGTTTTACGAAGACTTAGCTTCATAAAAGAAACAATTGTTTCGAAACGCATCACCAAGAAAACACTTAGGTATTCAGTTATTTGAGTATTAATTAATTGTAGTAGACCAATATTGTTTTCCCCGGAGGTCAGGTGAAAAATCTTCAAAATGCGTATAGCGCAGCAGTTTAGGGATTTTTACCCATTAAAACAACCCATTTTGTCATTAGCAATTGAAGTAACTGAAAAACGACTTTTCTCTGAATATTAATATTAATTATTAATAATCTAAATGAATTAATATTTGCTATCTAGACTGGTAATAGCAAACTTATCATTCGCATTTGTTCTGTAGCGATTGATTGTTCTGTGCGGGCGTAAAGGAGAATGTTAGGAGTGCAAGGACTGTCAGAAAACAGTAATCTGTTAGTCTAGTTTGTAAATTATTGTATTGTAGATTGTAATTTTATAATAAGACTCTCTGATGATGATGACATGGTCATCGAAGTCTATGTTTGGGTTTAATATTTGGTAACTTTTTTAATTAGTTATTTTTGTGGTATTTTTGCGGTGGTTTTCCAATTTTTTTTTATTGTTCTTTACAATACTGTTTTACATTATGTTCAATTTTCGCTTTTGAAAAGACCATGAAAAGTCTACAAACAAAATTCATTACACGAAAAAGAAATCACCGTAGCATAATACAATGAAAATGCTCAAGAAACAACTCACTGCAAACTTATGTCGAATTCTGTGATCACCGTATTCGCTGCTATTGAATAACGCCTATAAAGTGAGATACCATATTTACATAGTTAGTATTTTTTAATAGAATGTCCTATTTTTTTTTAAATTCACAAATGTTTTCTCAAAAAAATATTTTCTTAATAATCTTCTATATAATACTAAAAACAAGTAATATAAAATTCCTACAAGTAATTATAAAATTAATGCCAATTCCTACTTGTTAACAAAGGAAATATTCAATTTTACTTTCTTTTTATTTCATAATTACAATTAATATAAATACGTTTATACATATGTCAGAATAACAATAAGTGGTAAAATAGAAAGCGAATTTCCTTGCAATTTTCCATTTTCTTTTCTATGTATGGTGTTGGACTATTATTTTTGCTTGTTACTTCTTATATGCTGTTATTGTGTTGTGGTTTTTTTTACTTTTACGTTCCTTTCGCATTGTTTCTATGTGAAGTGAGGTTCGATACCGTTAATCCAGTTTGTTTGTTTATTTTATTCTTTCCATTCATTTTTAATCCTTGAACATTATTAATGGTATTCTGTGGTAACCATGGCAACAATTTAAGGTTGTATAATGGATGTTTCTACGACAACCAGATGGCGGCAAAATAATAATTCATATACATCTTTCAGGAGTAAATTTCTATCTATAGAAAGTTGGCACAGTGCCAAAGCGCTAGACTTCAAACATGAAGATACTCAGTTCGAATCCGACCTAGACCCCCTAAACTTTGGTATTTTGAATATTGAATAAATATTTGAAAACAACTGTATTTACATTAATGTCATTTACTACAGGTTTAAAAAAAATGTGTTTGCAGTTGCTTAGGTTAATGAAAACGTATTTTATTAACGAAAATTTGTACAATACATATATCAGTAGGGTGTGAGCTAATAGAAGGAATAGAAAAAAAAACAGAAACACACATAATACGTACAACATACTGGAAACGGGGATTAGTTGAATAGTAGCAATAACCCATTGAGTGTGGAAAGTTTTTTTAACCTGTCAAACATTGCTTCACCTTGTTTGACGTGATGACTGGAGGAGTAAATACAAAACTGGCATTAATTAGTAGCTTGACACATAGAGAGCGAAATGATCCAAAGGACTGATTAAAGAAAGTAATAATTATGGATCGTCAACGCGGTCAACCCGGGACATTTTGTATCTATGATTATGTAACAACTGCATTCAAATATTAACGCGCCGATAGAATAGCTATTGCGATCTAGTTTTCCCCAGGAAATGCGGGAATTCTTTAATACCCTGAACGCGTGTGTTGCGAAGTGTTCATGTCTCTATCGATTAGTGTGACATAATTGCTTATGTGAATACGGGATTTGTCGTAATGGTTGGCGTGTAGAGGTGTATAAGTAATTTTATGGTTTCGGAGTAGGCAATTAAAATAACTAAAGCCGCTAGGAGAGTTTTATGAGTGGACATTCTTACGACCTCTTTAGGGATATTTGCGACATATTCGTCCGGGCTGATGCAAATCCAAAAACGATTTTGTGGCGACAAACGAGTTCCGGTATGGAATCTTCAACTCGACATAGGAACGCAGCTACAGACTGTAACAATTTAAATGACCAATTAATTGGCTTTAAATGACCAGACATTTAAGTTAATGCCGACTCGTAATGTTTTTGTGAGTTTGTATGTGTTAAGTATATTTTATTGCTAAATTAGGTAGCATTCTTGTTTGTTTGAAATATTACTTTCTATGATGCAACGCATAAACAAATAATATGCAAGTGAACCGGTAATACGTGACGTCATCGCTTAGGAATTCACACGAAAGTGTGTAACAATCCGGGATCAACGATAACACATTGATAAATTTAGTTCTCATATGTTGATTTGATGACTTAGTCTATTTCTTTTCAGTTCATTTAATATGGTCAATTTATATAAACTCAAAACTTTGCTAATATGACACATTATAAAGTTGAAATTTTAAAATGTAAAATTATAAGAATAATGAAGGTTACCTCACGTTATTTGGTGTTTGAGTTATATCTTTTCTACAGGACGACTATAGGTAAAGGTGACTTTCATCTCCTTACGATATTTATTGGGTGACACGAAAAATGCGTCAGCGAAAAATGTCTACAGCGAAATATGTGTATATGAGAATAAAATGGTAGTTGACGATGTGGTAAATTTGATAAACGGAAAAAGCGTTCAAATTAGACTCCAGCTGTAACCCGAGGTTATCTACCTCTAAACTATTTGCTAATAACTTTCAAGGTTTTGGATTTTCCCTGTCAAAATACGTCAAAAAGGGATTTCCACTTTCCCTGTAGTCACTTTACCTTAAAACTGTTGTGATGATAAGTTCGATTTAATCTTCACTTCAGTGAGGTTTGTGTTTAGTGAATACGGAGGTGGCTTGTACTACTAAGGGTGCATTATCTAGGCTATGCGTATCGACAGCATAGAGAAATCGCAAAGGGCATAGCGTCGTGGTTATGCCAGAAGCAAAAGTCAAAGGGATATAGCTACAGGTCGATTAAAAAGTAGTGACGGAACTTTGTTGGAAGTGACGGATCATCAGTGCGGACCACCTGACGAAGCATCCTTATGTGTCAAGAAACAAATTAGCAAGAGCCAGAGAGAGTCTTCGCCCATCGCAGATATACACTGAGGAGAAGGGTGACATTCATAATAGAGGATGTGACATTGTTTTTCTTACTAAAAGAAAACTGCAAATCAATAAAAGTGACGCTCGAGGAAACCAAGAGGAGCCAAAATCACGTGACGATATATTTCCTGTCGAGGAGTGTTTGGAAATGTTCGATGCCAGTAGTTCCCTTTTAAGGAATGACTCTACGTGCCTAAGAATATTATTCCTATTATTAAACATGCCAAAACTATAGCACGACACACCAAACCAGGGCCTGGGAAAAGTGTGATGGAAATCAGGTTTAAAGGATCTCCAGTCCCGAGAGTCTAAGCGACATCTATGTTTAGCTCAGACGTAACTACATTTATGTAGCCTAATAATTTTAAAAGACCCGTGTACGCCTAAACGTTGCACGCATTTTCGTCTGTCACAATGATCTGATGTCATAGTTTACCCTCTTCATCTGTCAAAACTTGAACCTGTACGCAACTTTCAAGTGATTCCTGGTTTACGTATCTTTCGTGTATTCGTTTATTGTATAGGAATGTACAGTGAAGAACTAAAGACTTATTATAAGATTATATTATGTTTTAATCTTTGTATACTGATGAAATAATTGTGTATTATATAGAGATAAAACTTTACCGGTAGTCCAAGTATGCAGGGGTTTTACCTTGCTTATTGTTTAAAATAAATAAACAGCTGAAAAGGTGAAAATATTATAATAAGTTCATCAGTAAACATATCTGGAGGAAATAAATTTCAATTCGAACAAGTAGTCCCACACTCTTTATATATATATATATATATATATATATATATATATATATATGTGTGTGTGTGTGTGTGTGTGTGTCAAATTTTCATTTGTTAATAAAATACATTTTTATTCATCCATTGAAGTTGAAATATATTTTTAAGCTCGTAGTGTATGACACTTGATACAATACAGTTTAAAAAAGTATTAATTAACTAATTATATTTAATTAATGAATTACAATAATTTTGCTTCCTGTTTTGCCACTTATTTTTTTGTGATTGTGCCATATGTATATACATATTTGAATTATTAGTAATTATTTAATAAAAAATAACAAACAAACAAAATATTTCTTTGCAGACCAAAGCAGGAATTGACTTTAATTTTTTCTTTGTATTACTTATTTATGCAATGCATATTACAAAAGCTCACCGGATATGTTCAGATTGGTTCTTTATCATATAGGCTATGTAATGTACATTTATAGCTGGTGCCAATGTGATGCTTAGCTTAATCCGGTGATATCAAACGTGAAATGTAGTAAAATATTATTTGGGAAAGGTAAATATTACAACATAACAGACACTTGGACTGGTCGACAGAATTGAATAATTTGAAGAATTTAGTTATTAGAGGAATTAATAAAATCTAGTAAATAATAAATAAATACACTTAATATAAAACCTTTATTACATTTTCAGAGTATTAAAAAAGTAACTATAATAAAATATTTCTTTGTTGACCTAAGTAGGATTTGACTTCAACAATTTGTTCACAATATTATTAGGTTTTTTATATATGATGACGTGGATCACAGTTTTAAAAAAATGAAAAATTTGCATTTGCTTGGCTCTTGTTAACGGAATTAAAAATCCAACGTCATATTTTTCCTGGAACATGTCCTTTTAATTTTCAACTTTCTGAAAGGTATTTGTTGTGTAATGAAATTTCGGTGGGTCTTTGAGTTGATAGTTATTTTTCGGAAAATTGAAGCCGATCGGTTATAGAGATTGGTTGTCCGCTGGCGCGCTGTCGCTGGCAGTAATCTTGACACATCTAAGGGCAGAGGAGAGACAACGTCACTCTTGAATGACTTGCAAAGTATCAAGGTCACCTTCAGCCCCCGCGGCAACGCTAACCTCATATTTCAATGAAACAATACACCATTGTTGTAAATAGTTGCCAGTGTCACTGAATTAATTATTGGTTATCAGCATGGTAATGTAATGGAAGAGACGAGGGGAAACTTGATAGAGATGAAGTTGGAATAGAAGGACAGATGTAGGAAAGTGGTAACAACAAAGAAATTAGTAAGTAGAGAGAAGATTGTATAAAATTAGGTTTAATAATAACAAAAAAAAAATTTTATAAATGAATTGACGTAAATAATTTAAATGAAGTATATTTGACAGACTGTAAAGTTTCGGAAGAACGCTGTGCCCACAAGTTGCCGCCGACACTTACAATCCCGTGACATTCGTTCTTCATCCCTTGGCTTGGCAAATAATTAGTCACCTACTCTATACTTCGAAATGAAAACTTTTCATTTGTGCCTTAAAATTTTATCAATTAAATGTAGTTTCCTTGAATAAAGAATAAAAATTATAAAAATGTATTTTGACGTTAATGATAATTTTGGTGTTAAATGTGACAAAATCTGTATTATTATAATAAATGTTTAGCTAATTTCACATGACACATAAATAAATGTTTTTCACCATTCAAAATTATTGTAGACCTGACTATAAAAGCTTTCACTTCTATCGGCACTCCCACGAGTACCACAACCTAATGAATTTTACAACGTTACGTATAGGCTTCTATAAAATCAGCTGATATTTTAAATCATATGTTATTTCTTGATTCATTTTAAGATGACTCATAGCGTAAGCTGATGGATTTTATTCTGACGCTATTGATCTGACGGATATTATACTGATGCGAAATTTTATGTTTATGTGCATTCAATTTTTTTTAGCCGTTGCTATAGAAGTTTACTCTGCAATAAAAAAAAATTATCAAACACGATACAATTTTATTACGAAATCAACTGTGTATGATAAAAAAACAAACAAAAACATACACAAAACTCACAAATTAATTATTTATTGACTCATACGCGTTTCAATGACAAAGTCATCATCATCAGTGAATTTTACTTCTACAAACTCTGACTCACTGAGAGTTGTAAGTTAGAGTTTATAGTAGTAACACTCACTGTTGATGATGACTTTGTCATTGAAACGCGTATGATTAATTTGTGAGTTTTTTGTATGTTTTTATTTGTTTTAACATAAAATCACAAGCTAAGCTCAAAGAATAGTTGTACAACTGGGTGTGGTTTAATATGATTTTGAACTATTAAAAATAATGATGAGCCCTGTACAGTTTATTTATTATTTGTATTGTTTTGAGATCAGTTTCACGTTGTACAATACGTTTTCATTTCGAAGTACACGATAGGTAGTCGGCAGGCCAAACGTGGTTGTATATACCGCTTCAGAATTATTAGACTGCAGGGCAAAATACTAGCTTCTCTAGGTGCTTCCATTTACTTCAAGTATTTCCAGTACCGAGAGTGCATTTAACATTGCTGTAGACGATTTTTTAACTTTACTATGTGGTTTGGGTTATTGGCTCCTATATTATTTATGCTGTTTGTATCTTTAGTATTGTCTTTCCTTTATTACTATCATTGTTGTTTTTTGTGTAATATGTTAGGCTTTTAAAAGGGTGTTTGATTGTTGCATAATCTGTTCATTTATATCTTTATACATTTCTATGATGTTTAATCTTTTACCACTATTGGCTCTTTGTGGTAAATTCATTCATGCTTATATTTCTATTGGAAAACTATTTACTTCTATTTGTTTTGCGAAGTGGATCTTTTTATCACATTTATGAGAACAGATGCATCCATTTATGGCTTGCTTGTAAGGTTCAGGACTCCTTTATAAGAAATACGCCTTTATTATTATTTATAATAGACTAAACACACATTGAAATAAGTAATAGCACAAAAGTAAGTAGTATTGAATCGGCATATAGGTAGCTTTTAAAATAAAAATTACTATGAAAATATATTGAAGCTCAAATTTTTGATACATGAAGGCGCTTTTTATGAGCCACAGCGAATATAAAGTAGTTAAATAACCAACAAAAATTAGCTTTTTAAGATGGTGTGCATTGAAAGAAGATTAAATGTGGATTTTATGCAATTAATAAACCTTAGAGATTTGTTTGTTTGTAGTGTGTACATGGTTGAAGAAAATGGAGAGTTTAATTTGGTTCATGCAAAAACATTGTGCCCTTTAGTAGTTGTTGGGAAAAATGATGTAAGCATAGTTGTATGGTTATAAACATAAGACATATACACAAGTCAAAATTATAAAATTTTATTTTCATTCGCGTTTTAATGACTTATTTCATCATCTTCAGTAATTCATCAAGTTATAACTTAGTTAAAGAAATAGAACATCTTATATTTGTATGGATGCTCTACCCGTTCCAACCAAGGGATAAACATATTACGACTTTATATGTAAAATCCTATATAAACAACTTCGTGTGAAATTATGTTTTAATATAGGTAATTTTATATTAAAACTAATTTAATGAAATGTTTGCCTATTTTAATAATTTGTTCTTTACGTTTTTCTTACCTTTTTTATGTATATTTCTTGTTTATGATTATAAATCTTTCTTTATATCACCTTCTTCCGTTACGTTTTCGCTATTGTGTTATCATGATATGTTGCCCAATAATTAATCATGTGACACCTACACAGGCGTATACAACAATGTCGTATTGTCTAGCTGGAATGAGCGATGAGGATTGCTGCCGGGGCCGAGAGCGGCGACCTTGGAATGTCACTCATTCAAGAGCTACGCAACACTCTCGCTGCTCTGTAGAAATGTAAAGAATTTTCGTCCCTTGTAGTAACTACCTTGTTCAGATGTGCCACAATGATTCGTTCGGGATTCTTAGGAACCGTTCAAATTCGTCAGTAAAGACTGAGTCATAAGAAGTAGCTTTGCCAATGTATTTTTGGTAATTATAACAGAAACGCATCCAGCAGTGGGGGGGGGGGGGAGGTCGCACACATGCTTGAAACGAAGCTAAAAATATTAAAAAGGATAAACAAGAGAATACAGAGGACGAAGTGGTTGAACGGTCATGAGAGAAACTTTTACAAATCATGTTTTTTAAACTTGGAATTATAAAACGTCATCCACTCCCATCACTTACTTTAAAACAATCCGGATCCAGATTGTTTAGGAGATTTTAATGTTAAAAATAAACGAGGTCCAAGGTAGTGCAAATTTATTGAAATGTTTTGGGATTTGACTTGTAATTAGTTTCTTCGAGGAAGAACGATTAACCCACCAATTACGTGGCAAGCTTAAATTAATTGAGGTGATTATAAATTATATTGACTTTTGTGAGAAGCATTTGCACAGCTAGCCCTCTGTTGTTACACGTCAAACAATTGCATAACAATTTATATTACATAACACAATGCACACACCTTTTCGTCCAGGGCTCTTTGAATGGATCTTCAAGACGAATAGACCTGTGTGCCCGGTAAGTGATGAGCAAGTTCGGTGGTTCGGTGATCTTGATTGTTTACGCTTTTTGCAAAGCGGGGTGGTTTGTTTACGTCAAGGATTTGTTCCTTCTTCTTTTGCTCTCTCTTCATATATTGGGGGAGGACCTTCCTAAATTGTTCTCGAGCACAGTGTAGATTTAGTTTTGTAAAGATTGTTTCTACAAACTGTTTAGTCATTAAATGTCTTTGTTGAAGGTTTTTGGTGGCCATTTTCAATAAGTCTTTTAAACAGGATGGAATTGATAAAGATATTAATCTTTAATGCGGTTAAACTGAGAAGCCCAGAATTTTGTATCATAGGACCTTGGTACATGTTATTTACGTAGTAATATCATCGTAATGAATATCGTAGTTTTGAAAACACGAATTCCTTTGTTAGTGTTCTTGCTATATTAAACATAAAAGTTTTAAACATATTGACTAGGACTTTTTTAAAATTTCGATTGCTATATCAGATAAGTTGAAGGTAGACTACGCCAACGGTTGATTAAGTATAACAGATAGAACATTTGTCTTATAAGTGAAATATCTCCGATTCTAACCCAACCAACAAGTGACAAACATGGCTAGGTGCTTTGTTAACCCCTAGGTTGCTTGTAAAGGTGAGTCAAACCAAAGGCTCTTTGTTTAATAATGGACGGTTGAAGTGCCATACTTTGTTTAAATACTATCAGATGTTACTGTGAAACACTAACCAGTCCAGCCATGGAGCTTGGCCATTTTTGGTCTCAAACGTAAATAATTAAAATATTAGGTAAAATACTGTTGGAAGTCGCCCTTAAATGGGACATGAATTTTAAGAAAGGCCCTACAACATCAACCGATAATATTATTCCTTTCATATTTGTAATTTCGTACTCTTACTTTTACGAAGAAAATATTTTAATTTTTTTCTTCCTCAAGAAAATGAAAATTTTATCCCAGCTTTAAAGAGATATTAACTGTTATCCTAAGCAATAATTAAATGTCGTATTGGCCAATCATGTAATACGATTATCAGAAATCGAAATTGCATCAGCAAACCATCATCATTTTCACTATCAACACGCCAAATATCTCGCTAAGGTACGAAATAATTATTTGTTTATTTGTTCGTATTTATTACAAGAATCATACTTAGGTTGAACTGATTTTGGTAGAACTGCCGACACACTTTGAGGTTATAAATAATTTTTTCTTTGAAATTTTCCCAAGTAGAATAAATATCCTTAGCTTTTTTCTTTATTTGGAAAATTTTTAGCATACTCATAATCCTCAAGAGAATCCATTCCTGATTTAAGCAAACATCAAATGTCTTGTGAAATCAAATAGAATTGTACTGACTAAACATGAAGTTCTATATTGTCAATAATCAAAATTGCATCAACAAACTATCTCCACTCTCATTCACAAATCGTCAGACAGCCTATAGCACTGACTAAACACGGAGAATCGAATGCTCCGTCATATAGTCGTATTGAACAGATAATATTTTAATATTTATGAAATTCCTTCTATTAGCCCACACTCTCCTGATATATAATTTGTACAATTTTTCAATCATTAATAAAATATGTTTTTATTCATCCAATCAAGTTTAGATATATATATTATTTTGACCTATAGTGGATGACTATTGATATTAATAGAGTTTTTTCAAATATTAAACAATAATTTAATTATAAAAATTTGGGGGTCTATCAGGATTGGAACTATGAATATTCATGTTCAAAGTCTAGCGAGCTCTGGTGTTGCGCCAACTTTCCAATAACAAGGAATAAATTTCTCAAAGACGTCGGGCGTTCATTTTTTTGCCATCTGATTGTTGTCGAAACCTCCGTTGTACAACCTTAAACTGTTGCCATGGTTACCACACAATATCATAAATAGAGTTGTTGGGTTAAAAATGAATGAAACGAATAAAATAAACAAAACAAACTGGAAAAAAGCAAACAATGATACAATTTTTCTTTCTAGACCTCAGTAGGAATTTACTTTTTAAAAAAATTGTACTTGTTTATATATCTCACATGTTTTACTTTCAGACGCGGTTTTTCATTCCTTGGACCATATTTTACAATAGGCGACCTACCTGACCAATTCGGGGAATCTATTGTTATTTCGTACAGGTCACCGGTGATTCGAGTTGAGCGACAGAAACTGTTGCTTTGATTAATTTAGTGTTGACTTATAAAGATGTCCATTGTCAACTTTTAATGAGAGCTGTCGGTCAATGAATACACTACAAGACTGTGTTCGCGCCTACGACATTTCCTGCTATTTGTTGGCATCACACCTTGAACAGATTTTAACTCTCTCTCAAGTACAGTCACTCTAAAAAACTATAGACTTTGCATACTTAACCTAATCTGTACGCCTGCAGCTCTCTGTAGCGACCGAGTGTTACAAACTAGATTATGGTTTTACATTCAAGATTTAAGTTTTACAGAACTGAAAAAATCCTCGAATGGTCTTACAGACTAAATATTTAAATACTTGTTTAAGTAGAAATACGATAGTGTTAATCATAACCAGTGACTTGCTATATTTCAAAGCATTGCCCAGTATTTTGGTTCAGAATGGGTTGAAAATATCGATAGTTTACAAACATTTTATGTCACACTATAAAAAGAGTTTATTAAGTATTTTTTATCAATTATTTTATACCAAATGTTTAATAATATATATATATATATATATATATATATATATATATATATATATATATATATATATATATATATATATTTAATAAATTAAAAATATTTCAAAAACAAGAATACTTTTAATACATATATTATTCAAAGTTTTCGCCGATGAAACAGTACCAGTATCTTTAGGCAAAATAATTATTTAATTATATATATATATATATATATATATATATATATATATATATATATATATATATATTAATATATTAAATATGGTGAATATATTCATTAAAAGTATTCTTGTGTTTGAAATATTTTAAATTTATTAAATATATATATATATATATATATATATATATATATATATATATATATATATATAAAGAACTAAATCAAAATACAAATACAAGAATTATAATTGAATTTACAATTCAATTGAATTTTACTGAATTTTGTAAATTCAATTATAATTCTTGTATTTGTATTTTGACTTAGTTCTTTATTAATACACAAGAATACATATTGCGATATATATATATATATATATATATATATATATATATATATATATATATATTTAAATATAAGGAATGCAGTATTCAGTTATAAAATTATATTTGAAATTTATATTTATTATAATAATGATGATAATAATAATTAAGAGATAAGCTATTTATTTTGCTATAGAAATTATTTTGACTTTAAAACAAATGTTGTTTTAAACAAAATTAAAATAATTAGATATTCGTTTAAACCAATTCTGAAGGTTAATGAGTAGAAATAAAATTTAGATTTAATAAAAAAAATATTACAAAAATCACATGTTCAAAACCCATATCTAATTTAAAACATAGGCTAAATATTGTACTTAAGCTAATGCAATCTTAGTTTTGGATTGTCCATACTTTTAAAACTGTAGACTAATTTCAAAAAAGTTTTATTGGTGGAAAAAGATTCAGTTTTGGTTTAATGAGTTCTAAATATGCATTGTTTATTAAAAGAATTAAAAGCTATTTCTTTTTTCAAAATAAAAATTTTGTCGGTTTAAAAAAATGTAGTGACAAGAGTTGTCCTAATAACAGCATGGTAAATAATTACCAGTAGTATTTAGGTAAATACTAACGGTGTTTGCTGGTAATGAAACAAAAGTTGGAATCGGTTTTCGCGTTCGACTTGTTGACATTAAAATTTCTTGTAAGTGGTGTAATTGTAATAAACACTTATATTATATATATAATGTTATTCCTAAGATTTATTAGTTTAATCAAAATAATGCTATAATATTTGTTATGAAATAAAAATATTGCCATCTGTAAGAGGTGTCGTCTTTAAAACAATTTTACTATACATCATTGACGAGCGCCAGTGACTATTTAAATTTAATAAATTGATCACATTGCATCGCATTATGGTTTTTATTACGAGAAACATAATAACAAAAAAATTAGAATCGATGGGCCAAAGTACTGATATTTCTAGCACCTTTATCAGTTTTTAAGAATAGAATGTTGAGAATTTTGATGGTTTCTTGTGCGGAAAATTTCACGTCTATTTACCTAATCTTGTGTCTGTAGCCCTGGAGGCGAGGTGGGCAAGTTCAATGTTACAAAGTCTTAGAGACTACCATGACGTCCCCCATTCTAAGGTTAGCACTTCAAAAATATAATATAATTGCGGTTGAATTAAAATTAGAAGAGGATTTTGCTGTCAGAGTGTAGAAAGGTTTGAAGAGCTAAGTGTCACCGTGTTTCCCAATCAGGGAGGTACTGTTTCCATACCAACTGGACAACATGTCTCTTTTATAACTTTTGGGTGCTGTTTTCACGTTTGTGTTTAGTCAAGTTATAGTAATTGATTTATTATAAAAAAGAAATATATTTAAGAGTAACAATGCAAAATGCAAGTAATAGCAGCACTGTGTAGAAATACCAGGAATCATGCTTACAGTATCTAGGCATATGTTTCCTGAATTTAAACATATTATTTTCTCAGCAACTTATTTTTTCAAACTTATTGTCTGTTGTAACTTCCGTAAAGAAATAATATAAACATATATTTATAGAAACAAAATGAGTCCGACGTCTTGTATCTAGTAATAAATAAAAACTGACGATAGCACAATAGAGTAAATAGCTACTTATTAATTTTGGTTCAGTATTTATGTGGATTCTCAAAATTAAAATTCACTACAATATTTAAAAATAAATAATTTTTATTATTACAAATAAAATTATTTTGATAAACTTTTCGGCATTTTCCATCACTAGACCAAGTACCAAAAATTATTTTAAAGATATTGTACTCCCAAGTTCACTGGCTGGTATTCCTCACAACTTGACAATTGACTAGTGTGAGGAATTTTTGTACTATTGTTTCATTGTTTTTCCACCAGATTGTGTAATTATCTCCATTTTCAAGAAATGCCGCTTGGTCTAGTGATGCTATTTCTTTTATAGTGATCCAACGATTTTTCTTTTTAAAAATAAAACCATTTTTATTATTGTATTTAAATTATTTAAAAAAAAAAGTAAATCGTTTTTAGCACTTAGTTAAAAATCTGTAATTAGATTATTTTTTTTAAAAATTGGTTTAGACCTACGTTTTAGTTTTCAGAATGACCATAAGGAAGGAATTAATAACTGACATGACGACACAAATATTAAATTAAATTAATTGCTCACTTATTTTCATGTGCTATTTGTGGAAGAGCTGTTTATTTATTTGAAAAATACTTACAATTTCTATAACTCTTTCCTCTTTTAAAACGTTTTTCATAGTAATTCCGTTACTTCATTTATTTGATTATTACTTTGTCCTTATTTTCATTCTTTCAATTTTTTTTTAATTTTTGAATTTTGTAAAATGTTTTCTATATTTTTGTAATCCATTTTTGTGTATATGTATTATTTTTATTAAATTTAACTTATTGTTAACCAAACATTTAAAGATTGGGTGTATAATACCAGGTATATTTCATGAAACAGATACATCCTATAAAACAAAGGGCGTAGACTTCAAAATACTGAACGTGGTTTCAAGTGAATCTATTAGAAGCGGTTTTTTTATGTAACACTTAATACTGTAACAGGTGGTGACTTTAATGCATCATGGTAAATGGTCGGACCTTAAGTATAACCCAGATTCTATTTCACCAGCACTGATTTAACATTTGTGTTTTTCAGAGACTAGATACAGCTACACAGAGAAGCAGCGGTACGATGGCTGGTTCAACAACCTGGCTCATCCGGATTGGGGAGCAGTGGGTAAGTCAAAACCAAACGCTAATGTATTTAGTTCTCTTTGTATTTAGGGGATCACTTATGAAACATAATTATAATGGATGCGATTACGTTGACGAAAAATGTAAAATACATAGAAATGACGCTTATGTACTCACTATCCTTGGGATGGGAAATGGGTCTACTTCCTTACACAAGCACAGAGCGAGATAAATAAACTTAAGGCTGGAATGTTTCCTGTAATTAGGCGAGGAGAAGGAATTTGGCTTGAGTAGGTAGGGTCGTTCTATACCCTAAGTAAACCATTCCCCCAATAGGATTTTGGAGTAGTGTTAGATAGTCACCTGGGGCTTGAAACTGCTGTTTTAAAATATTTTACTTTTTATTCTAAAAATGAAAAACACTTGAAAATATGTTAATGTGTTAGTCTTTCCTATAGTGGTCCTTACTGTTTTCGTTATTGAGGACGGAAGAATGTCCTGTTGTCAACTCTGACCCGTAACTGAATAATCAAAAGTCGTCATCAATAATAAAAAACGTCAGTGCTACTCTAAGCATGTGTAACTTAATTACAAATGTCCAAATGTTTTAGCAAAACCTAGTAGCTCTGGTGAAGAGCAAATCAAATTACTCCCAAATTAAATATTTTAAAACTTGTTTATATTTAATTTAGGCCTATTAAAAGTACTAAAAGGCTTAAATGTGTAACATTATAACTTTATTTATTCAGGCATGTTTAAGCGCAACCTATAAGCTCCATCAACTTATAAACTTCAAAGGGCTTTAACGATGATGACATGTTAACAGTTTTTTATTTCTGTAAAAACGTGTACGTTTATTAAAATTGAAGATATATTATACTTATATATTTATTACATAATTTTATTATGTTATATATTTTTCGAACGTTTTCTTGAATATTTATCATCATAAACATTTTATAACAAAAATAAGTTTTAACCATCACTGTAAAACGTTTTTGACGTATTTTTACTGTCAGCATTATCAATAGCCAGTTCACCTGTTTCTGTTAATACATTAATAATAGGAAGAAATGATACCGCTTGTATTTATTTTTATTGCTTTGTTTGCGTTGTAAATGCTCACAGGAATTTTTCTAGAAACAGGTATAATTCGTAAACAATTGTAAAATTCTATGATGTTAAATTTGTTGTCCTAATTAAAAGGTATCGATTTTTGTTCATTTGGGATAGTATTGTAAACATGTATTTGAATACTTGCTAAACACCTTGATAATTTTTAACATGTTTAAATTACGTTCTGGAGCGAATATATTTAGTCTACTTAGTTAAAAATGTCAGATGCGATACTGACAGTTGAAGTAATTAAGAATAAAAGGTAAAAATTTGTTTGCTAATATCTACTACGAAATACGTTTTTACAATTTGTTATAAAAAAAGGGGTGGGTAAACGTGCTAGAGACAAAAAAGTCATCTAACCGTCAGAAGTGTGATCTAACATCTCGTATTTTTACCCAAGGTCACTAGACGTATTCGTTACAGTTTCATCCTACAATCCCCTCTCCACAGACACTTCACACTCGGAAAATACTCAAATTTTGAGGTCATCAGTCTTGATATCAAAGAAATCTTGTTTCCGTTAGTGAATATTTGTCTAAGCATTGAAATTATCAATTAAATATATATTGCTTCTAAATACATATACAAAATATTAGTGCAGTCATTGCAATTAATTAAACTTTTATAAAATCCATTAATATTTTCAAGTACATCTTATATAAAAGGTATTTGGCAGAAACTTCCTAATAGGACGGTGTAGCATTAAGGGAAGAGTGCCAGTTTTCCGATGAAAAAAAATCAATTTTTTTGATAAATTATTATTTTTTTACATTTTATCCTGTTTAAGAATATATACACTTTTATTTACATATGAGATAGAAATACCGTTAAAAAAACAAAATTAATGTAGTAGTTGAGTTTCCAGGGACATCAGAGACTTAATATTTGTGCGATCGTGGTGCAACTTAAGGGTTTAATACACCAAGTATCTAGGGGGTGGGGACTCTAAGAGATATTTGTTTATATTAGAAAGGAAGCCTCATGGTGGTAGCATAAATATGGAAAAATTTCTAATGTGTGGACACGTGCAAAAGAGCATGGGAACGCGTGTGAGAAGGCTGAAAAAAGACCATAAATGTGAAAAAATTGTTGACAACAAAGGTTTAGGAGGTGCAAATAGGCTTACAGACGCCTGCTACAAATATGTTATGGGTCAGCCATCAGGAATAACTTCACAGACGTTGATGACATGAAACAAGCAACTGGGCTACATATTTTCACACAATCGACTGTCAAAAACCTTCAGTATCAGTTATGCCCCAAGGGAATGGATTCGTTGTGTGGCTATAATAAATCTTTAGAGCTAAAAATTCTCTAGCTAAGCTTATCATGTTAGCTATAAAACCCATATACCGAGACCTCACCAAAATTGAGCTTCTTAGGCGTTGCTTACATGTAAACCACCAAAGCCCTAACGAGAGCTTCAATAGTTGTACTTGGAAAAGGATAAAAAAGACGGGTTTTGTAGGCCTAAAAACTCTTCAATTAGGAGTGTTTGGTTCTGTGATAGCATTCAATGAAGGCTCAGTCGCTGAAGCAAATGTTTTAGATAGAACAGAGATAAGGCTTGGGAATTTCACGGTAGAGAGCCTAAAACAAATTGATAATATCAAAATACAAAAAGCTGATAAAGAGACTCAGGAAGGCAAAAAGAGGTTGAGAATCAAGAGAGGTTTATTTAAGAGGAAGAGGAAAGATGAAGATATGGGGGAATATGGGGAAAACTAATCCTATAATTTCAGATAATTTATGCAATCCTATCAAAAGGGGTAAAGACAGTACTGATAGATTACGTGTGAATAATGTGGTGTATAAAACTAACTGTATGGAGTGTGATGCCTCTTGTGTGGGGGAGACTGAGACAGGTTGGTGTTCGCTTGGTGGACAAGAGAATAATAGTGAGAAGAGTA
Organism: Prosapia bicincta; assembly: GCA_036971475.1. Taxonomy (NCBI): domain Eukaryota; kingdom Metazoa; phylum Arthropoda; class Insecta; order Hemiptera; family Cercopidae; genus Prosapia; species Prosapia bicincta. The sequence continues at coordinate 130,480,032 of JBAIZL010000005.1, forward strand.
AACACTCTTCCTCTCGTGTTTTCCTTGTACATCGGTAAAGGTTTACGCATAAATTTGATTTTGAAAATTGTATTATACTGGATAAAGTGTCTAACTGGAGGAAGAGGAAATATTCCGAAGTTGTCCGTATTAACTTGCAATAGAATTGTATCAATATTAATAATGATTTGGATAAACTATGTAGTGTGTATAAACCTGTTTTGTGTAAATTAAGAGCATCCAAGAATACGTGTTAACTTATGGTCGATCCTTTTGTTGTTGTTTTGTTTTCTTTTGCTAGCTTTGTATGTGTTTCATATGTAAATTTTAAAAAACTTGACATCCCCAGTCGGATTCGAACTGAGAAACTACATTGCTCCCACAGCTAGAAATCAATTAGACTACTTAAAGATGTACTATAGGGCCTATATAAGTAAGTTTATCCATATTAACTTGCAAAGCATGATATCAACAATTTAAAAGATTTTGATAAGATAAGCAAATGTATAAATTAAAAACATCCAAGAATTAGTTATTGCGTTACTGGTGGTACTTTGTATCGTTGGTTTTTGTTTTGTTTTGTCATTTTTGTATGTGTTTTATATGTTCTCCTAGTTTTGTTAATGTTTTGTTGATTTAAAAAAGTTATAATTTATGGCCATGAGTGTACTTGTATTTTGTATGTGTAATTAAAAACATCGTAATATAGTTTTCAGGCTTGACATGGGCAACGGAATAGTTGCTGAAACGTTGCGTTATTAAAATAAATAACTTTTGATTCGATGACAACAGTTTTCTCATTTATTTAGTTTTCACCAACACTGTAAGGGTAGGTAAGCGTCCCTCGACCTAAACTACAGTACACAAGAATAAATAAATGGTTAAAACATCGTTTAGGCCGTCTAAAAGTTAAAAGGCCGTCTAAAAGGAAAACTGAGTTGGCGCAGCATTCACATCACCAAAAGTATCAGAAATGTTCTTACTCAAGTTACTATTTGCAAACAAATAGAGAGAAACTGTCACAACTTTACCGTCACAAAGTAGACTTGGTTTCGTGATAATGGAGGATTCATTATACGCCATGCATTGGCTAGCGCCTGTTTAATTGATAACGCATCGGCAGTTGTATCCGTAAGTACGGCCAATGGCTTAAGTCACGTGACTTAATAAATCAATGGCAGTACCCTAATGGGGATAAATCCCTTTGCCCAAGTCCATTTGTCCTTTATTTAGCTCGAATTTGTATGCACAGCGTGGAGCCTGCTGATGCTGTTACGGCGATACAGCCGGCCGTCACAAGTATTCATTATTTATAAACCCTTCCAGATTCGCTGCTACTGTAGATTGAGAGACAATGCCATTGCGTTCTCTGTGGTCAGTGTGTAACTACTTTTGCAGCAGGTGTTGTCTGTGTCTTACAAGTGTTCTGTCATGTCAGGCACGTAGACAGAGTGGCTTCTGCCCCTCCTCAAAATGTTTCTGTGAACAATAAAAGTTTGTGATTGATGAACATATTTTAAATCTCTGAATGCGGTGATTAATAAAATGGCGGGAGGAACTACACTCATGGTGTAAACTAACACACTATAGAACAATACAAGTAAACAACGCTAACCTATTTTTTAAAATTTACATTAACTTGCAACTTAAGTTAAACAATTTGGTTTTTGGAATTAGATTAAATGATATTTAAATGTTAACTATCTTGCGATTCATTACTTCTAACAATTCTTATTTAATTCCTTCTATTAGATCACACTCTCCTTATATATATCTGGTTCAAATTTCCAATCGTTAATAAAATACTTTTTATTCATCCACTAAAGTTCAAATACCTTTTTAAACTTGTAGGGGATGACACTTCATGTTAATACTGTTTTCTCAAACATATATATATATATATATAACTTTTTTCGTGTTAAAATATCGTAACATAGTTTGCATTTATATCAAACGGTCTGGTAGATCCTCCCCCTTTCAAATTAGCCATCCTTAAAACAAAATCTTACTTGCCTTGTGTTTTAATAACCTTTCAAATAGTAGATGCCAATTTAGGCTTGCCTAAGGTAAATATTCTAGTCTTGAATACAACGTAACTGCTCAACATGCATTGAGCTTCTTCAAGGAAATTGTTTATATAGGAAATGGAAAACTCAAATAATTGGGACAATTTATAAACAGGGACAGGATAGTGGGACAAAGGGCAATCGGGAATAGAATGAATGATTTAAGGGGTTGGTTCAGTAACAGCACCAGCCAATTGCTTAATGCAGCAGTTTTAAGAGCGGGAGTGGCTTTGACTATTGTCCAACTTCGAAACGAAGAAAGTAATAAAAGAAAAGATCTAGAAGAAAGAAATCCTTAACCAACATAACAACAGAAATTTAATCTCTATCAATAGTAGTTTGTGTTTTATTGGGTAGAATTTAGCGGTTTCATAGGCTACTGATTGCAAATTTGTTACTTTAAAAATGAATGGTTTCTTTTATAATTATTCAGTTCCTTTTATTATTTAACTCTTCGTATATATCTCCTCTTAAACGATCTTGTTCAAATTTTCAATTTTTAATCAAATAATTTTTATTCATTCGCTCAAGTTCAAATACATTTTTTTAAAATTTTAGTGGATGACACTTGATGTTAATACAGTTCTTCAATTATTAATCCATTAAATAAATTCAAAATTATTATTTTAGTTTTATATGGGAGAAAAACGTTTCACAAAAGGGGCAAGGTATACAATATAGCTATTTGGTCCCATTTGGCTTAAAATAAGTGATAACGTTCGATTTCATAAAACAGCTGAATTTGTTATAAGTTATTTGGTAGAACAGCTGTTTTAACGCATTGGTTATGTTACTTTATTTATATTAATTGTAATTATTTAATAAAAAGTATCCTTAATAAGATTTTTCTTTAATGACTTAAGTAGGAATTGACTTTAAAAATGTTTGTTTATGTTACTTGTTTTGTGAATAAAAAGGTTTGGAAAATACTCAGGACAAGTATTGAAGGGGGAGAATAAATTACAAAGATTTTAATCAACATAAAGTGTCTTTGTGTCACAGGGCTTTGGCTGTTAATTAACTGAGGCAAAACTTCTGTGCTATCTATCAGAGCTTTCATGTCCCTACTTATTTTCTGATTCACTGTAAATCCTTGAACCAGTTTATTTAAACTCTAATATAATTATCCAACTTTCCAAGTAGCTCCGCAAAAAGGTATGTTTTTTTCTAATTAATTACAGATTGGTCAAGGCCTTGTGAGATTATATCGGTATTAAGTAGGTCTGAAATGGCTTGGATGATGAATCGATTGTTGGACGTCTTGTCACGATGTGGGCGCAACAAGCGTTCGGAATCGATTATTACTAATTGGGATTGTTAAAGGTTGGCAAATTTTGGTACGCTGTCTAAATATTTGTAGGAGTTATTTCTAAATAATTCATTTTTGTGAATAGAGTATTATTCTGAATCACGGAAGTTAAATGTTTAGATATTTAAACTCGATTTATCGATATATAGTTACAAAAAAAATATATATATTAAAGTGCTTAGCTTTAAATACCTCATAATCCCGCAATTTAAAAACTTAAATTTAGATAAACTCAGTATTGTTTAATTACAACAAAAACAGGGCGCTTCCACGCGGTCAATGAACGTACATAAATTTTAATTTAATAGCTGTGGTTAATAGATGTTGGTAAATACTTTCTTGATTTTAAAATTATGGATTTTCGTAATGAAATAATACTAGAAATTAAATATTCACAAAGATGTTTCCTGTATTTAGACAATCATGGTATCAGAAGGCCAATTAACATTGTCTTTAGCCACTTATAAGCCTTGTAATAAGTAACCCATATCTAGAATTGTTTAAAACAAACTGTTTGTGGAAGGAAAGGTTCAAAATGAAGAAACAGATACCCTCCGCTAATGGATGTCCTGTTACAACTAGGAGTTCAGGCGTTCAAGAGAGACTTTAATTATTGATTCAGTAACATAATTAACTTACAATACCATTTTATTACATTTTTCTAACGTATTTTGTTAAGTGGGCTCGGTTCGCCCAATCCTTACCATATTAAATAGCCTTACCTTAGATACACTTTTCTTAAAAACTAATTAATGTATTGTAACGTTTTTTTGTATTACCGGCGAACAGCTGGTAAAGTTAATTGAGGAAAATTAGTTGCTATTTTTAATAGTCGCCGCACGAAGGCAGCACGTTTCAGTCTCCCGTTTATAATCCTCTGTTTGCTATAAACCTGATTTTTCTAATCACAGCCAGTTCCAAATTATATTTACTGTTGAGACTCTCACAACGATTCAGGGGTTCATGGAGACACTTGAGCAGTAGATGTTCTTGTGATAGATCTCTAGCAATTTGGTTTATCTCTGACATAACTGTGATAGAGATACTGTACCCTCGGCTTCAGATTTTCGAAAATTACACCATGTATCAGCTTCTTTTGGGATCACCGCATGTGCTGGGCCTTGATCGGAGCTCGCAAGATGGAAATATGTAGCCCAGATAGCTCTTTTCATGTTTACTAGGCTGTCTGTGTTCCTCATAACGGCCAGGCCTTAATATGTCCAAATTTAGTCTATTATTACTTTCCTCAGACGGCCACGACCACCTATCTTCTTACCAACTGAGGCGGGTTGATTCCTTTTTTATTTAAGCTTCATAACGTGGTTGCGAATATGCCCTCATACGCCCTTCGGCTTCTCCTCACATAGCCTATACTATTCAGCTTCTCCTCACATAGTCTATACTCTTCAGCTTCTCCTCACATAGCCTATACTCTTCAGCTTCTTCTCGCATAGCCTATACTATTCAGCTTCTCCTCACATAGCCTATACTCTTCAGCTTCTTCTCGCATAGCCTATACTATTCAGCTTCTCCTCACATAGTCTATACTCTTCAGCTTCTCCTCACATAGCCTATACTCTTCAGCTTCTCCTGTCATAACCTATACTCTTCAGCCTCTCCTCACATATCCTATACTCTTCAGCTTCTCCTCACATAGCCTATACTCTTCAGCTTCTCCTGTCATAACCTATACTCTTCAGCCTCTCCTCACATAGCCTATACTCTTCAGCTTCTTCTCGCATAGCCTATACTATTCAGCTTCTCCTCACATAGCCTATACTCTTCAGCTTCTCCTCACATAGCCTATACTCTTCAGCTTCTCCTCTCATAACCTATACTCTTCAGCCTCTCCTCACATATCTTATACACCTCAGCCTCTCTACATAAGGATTTACATACCTCTGGAAAGTAGGTGGTTAAAGTAAAGTCATAACGACACAAAAGACTTTGGCGTCTCTTCTGCCTTGCCTATGCAGCGAAATGCCTATAATGTTCGTAAGTTGATGTCTGACAGTGTTTTAGGCCTATTACCTATTTATTCTCTTTTTCTACCTGACACTAAATCATGCCGTTACTACATTTTACATCTATTTGAACACTAACTTCTTAACGGTTATTTGTATTGATATAGGCTACCCTTACATTTCACACAAACTGCTATGTTTGAAAGTATGGCGATGCTGAGGGGCGACATGAGTAAAACAGCATGCATGTTGTAAAATCCTAATCAAACTAAAAATACTAATCCAATTTAAATACAATTAGGGTGAAAATAAAACTAAAAATGTGTATAAAATAAAACAATAATTAAAAAAATAACATATTCGACCAAAATTAAGCCGAACCCCCTTAATGTTCCTAATCTTCGGTAAATACTTTAATCCCCAACCCTTGCACAGGCCGAACTCCCTTATTGTTCCTAATCTTCGGTAAAGAATTTAATGGCCAACCCTTGCACAAGTAAAATAAATACCTTGCAAAGCCTCAAGTATGAGAATTAGGATTTAGAAATTTGAATGTATATTTCAAAATATCAACTGTAAAATATTTAATATAATATTTGTAAAAAAAATGACATAATACTACAATTTTACTATCTTACACGTTACCAACAAGTTAGTAGCAGCAAACGTGTCTAGGGAGCTCTAGCGCGGTTCCTAACGCTAGACAATACCTACAGCTTCCTTACCTCAACGCCAGGAGACGTCCTTACGTAACCAAAGCGCTTGCATCATGCTCGTCACGATAACAACGGTCAACAATTCAATTTAGGATCTAGCTAAAACCAGCGCGACTCGGCGCGGCCTTGTCTGCACTTCAAGCTTTCGGAAGACGTACAATGAATGTGCCGCGGTGAAAGGATGACCCAGTGGCATCTGTCATTGCACAATGTCCGGCGGAGGAAATAGTTTGGCGTTGGGTGTCTGTGCCGTTTTGGGAAGTGAGATACTGACTGTACACCCAAGAGGATTTTAAACGCTTGTTACGTGCGATCACGAAAGACAGAATATTCGTATCACAGCTGATTCAAATCAAACGCTTTATACAAATTAAGGAAGATTTTAACAATTCAAGAAACAAGAAATGCAAAAAACATATTTTAAAGTCAATACCTACTTATAACTATATGAAGCAACTGTGGCGTAATGTTTATTTTTAAATAAATAGAACCTCTAAACCACAAATAACATTTTATTTAAACCTTATGTACATTTCGATTGCCCAGCAATCATCTTCAGAGGTATTTAAAAAATACAACTTTCGTTAACTTCATTAATCTCTATGTTATTTTCAATTAAAGATTCTTTTAACAAAATTAATGTTTCTTTCGTTAACTTCATTAATCTCTATGTTATTTTCAATTAAAGATTCTTTTAACAAAATTAATGTTTCAGTTGTATTTTTTAAATACCTCTGAAGATGATTGCTGGGCAATCGAAATGTACATAAGGTTTAAATAAAATGTTATTTGTGGTTTAGAGGTTTTATTTATTTAAAAACAATACCTACTTAGGTTGTTAAAGAGAATTTTTTATTTTAGTTACTTTTTATTAAATAATTACAATAAAAATAAATAAACTAACATAGCCTACGCGTTAAAACAGCTGTTCCACCACACAACCTGTAACATAAAATCAGTTGATCAATGCAATCAGTTGTTTTATGCAATCATATGTTATCACCTATTTTAATCCAAATGGGTTCAATAACTATATTATATACCTTGAACCTTTTGTAAAGCGTTTTTCTCCCTTAAAAAACTATAATTAATTCTTTATTAATTTTAATTAGTAAATTATTGTTTTAAATAACTATATTAGCATCAAGTGTATCCGCTACAATTTAGAAAAAAAGTATTTAAACTTGAGTTGATGATTAAAAGGTATTTTATTAAATTTGAAAATTTGAACCTGATATATATATATATATATATATATATATATATATATATATATATTGAAAATTTGAACCTGATATATATATATATATATATATATATATATATATATATATATATATATATATATATATATATATATTGAAAATTTGAACCAGATATATATATATATATATATATACATATATATATATATAAATATCGCAATATGTATTCTTGTGTATTAATAAAGAACTAAGTCAAAATACAAATACAAGAATTATATTCGAATTTACAATTCAAAGCTTTTCGTTTGCTAACAGTACCAATATCATCAGGAATATTAAACAATTAAAATTGTAAATTCAATTATAATTCTTGTATTTGTATTTTGACTTAGTTCTTTATATATACAGTATATATATATATATATATATATATATATATATATATATATATATAGAGAGAGAGAGAGAGAGAGAGAGAGAGAGAGGTAGAGAGTGAGAGAGAGAGAAAGTGTTTAAACTAATAGAAGGAATTGAACAAATGTCTTGATGTATGAAATTAATTACAACGTTTAAAACATACAAATGTTTAAAACCAATCCTCATCAGGCGTAAAAGTAAATATATAATGTGCAAAACTCAAAACTTAACATAGTAAACATAATTATATAAACACACACACATACTAAATATAAGCCATCTGAGAGTAAGTGTGTGTTGTAATTAATTGACGTCTTGAAGGTTTGGCTAAAATTATTTTAATGCCCTAATAGGATCATTGGGAGTTTTACCGTTGTATGATTGGAATGTTATAATTAATTATATGCATTTTACAAAACGTTTGGTCTTTGAGTTGCATGTGAAGTAAGACGTTAGATAGACATAAAAATATTTCTTAAAAATATGTCTAAATTAATTTTTTAAATTTTCTTTAAAATTTTAATTTTGCAATTTCATTTAAAATATTTTTTTTCAAACTTTCTAAATTGGAAAAACTTTAACTTGCTAATTATTAAAACTTTTTAAGGGTAACTTCTTATTGTCTGCGTTTAAAAGTTTACTTACATAAAAATATAAAATTTATACTGTTGGATTTCATACGGCATTGTGCAACAATGTAGACAGCATTGAATTTGGTTAAATTATGTGATGAAGCACGATTAATTGTATTATATCTCAATACGTTACAGGTAAATATATTTATTTCGATTAAAATGTACTTTCAATTGCTTAAGACATATTTACTAAGTCACTATATTCAATAATATGTTTATGATAATTTAATACGTTATTTCTATTAAGTTAATTTATTAACCTATTTTTAACAAATTAATTGATTCATTTATTGTACATAAGTTATACTGATATATTTTTATACCTTCTGATGATGCTGTGGACGTTGGCGAGGATGTAGCAAATGATAGCTACCCTGGTATCGAATGTGAAGGGTCGCGAATCTGAAGTAAACGTATTCTTTCTCTTCGATTTATTTCCATCGCTCTCTCTCTCTCTCTCTCTCTGAATTATATTCATGACAAGGAAGTGTTCACTCGTTGCACCCCCTTACAAGAAGAAGGATGAGAAAGCATCTTATAATGATCCCATGGTTCTTTGATTAGGGGATAATAGGGGTTGACATCGCGTGAGCTGGGTCGGCTACTTGAACTCTTTCTCTTTTTCTCTATCTCTTTTTTTTATCTCTCTCTCTCTCTCTCTCTCGGAGTCATCAGTATGACGAGAGGGTTTTACCTCCTTGTATGGGAGAGGATAAGTGAGGACCCTATAATGATTCCATAGGTATTTGATTAGGGGTTATAGAGAGTGCGTCGCGTGGTTAGGCTCGCTTACCTAGAGTTGACGTACTCTTCAGTCGGGGTCGTGAAGAGTTGTCTCTGTTACACATCCTTGTAAGAAGAAGGTTAAAGGGAGAGTGAATGAAATTAGGTAGAACTGCGGATAGGAGATAATAGTCTGCTGGATTGGGAATAGGGAGGGATTGTGTTATCTCATACCTCAAGTAAACTGTTCTCTCACACGGAGTGAAGAAAGTTATCTAGCTATACTCTCTTCAAAGTTGAACAAGTGCTATCAGTAAATTGTAAAGATAAACCAATGTTTTAGGGTAATTGAAATAAAAACAGTCCTTTGATTTAAATCTTAAAATTCTCATTTCGAAAGCGTGAACTTGAGCTTAACCACATAAAATTTCCTTTTTTAAAATCTCCACACTATCTTCACTTCTGTTAATGAGAAAGTAAAAATACCCGCCTAAGGAGTGTGGGATATTACGTCTTCGCGCTTTGCCATTTTGGAAGAATAATGGCCACTAGTTCACTGGGAACATGACGTTTTTGACATCTCACAGCTGACTTTTAAATGTCACTCGTCACGGCAGGGCCGGTAATCACTCGTCACGGTAAGCACTCTGTCAGCTGGCCTGCTAATTGTAAATGATAGCTGACTTATTGTCTAATTTGATTTATGTTGAAGTACACTTCAAACTCATAACAAGGAAATTAAGTACAGTCCGTTTCTGTGGATCTGTGATTTTGCTCTTTTCGTAAAAACGTTGGTATCATTGTTTATTTTTTGTATTTTAATGGTCTTATAAATTAATTTTTTTTAATAAAATCTGTTAACAAATATAATATTTTGGATTAAACAGATGATAAGTTTGTTCCTATTTATGAAACAGGAAATGAATATCAACAATTTAATAGGAAATAGATAAAAGATAGAAGTTATTCGAAGAGAAATACTATAAAGCATAGAAACTTCGAGCTGGAAACAGTTGAGCAAATAAAGAGAATGCAAAGTAGAGTTGGAGGATTTAAAGGAAACCGTTGGGCATGAATACAAAATGCAGGTCCGTGGAGTACAACAAGGAATAGAGCATTTTTAAAGATAAGTGAAAACATTGTTTTACTGCACCGGGGGATCCACGGGGGGGGGCTTAATTGCTCTTCGGCGGTTAAAATTTACAATAGATACAATTGCATTATCTTTCAAATAAGTGAATATCTAAAAAGTTAAAATTTATTTGCCAATTGATGAATTTTTAAAGGCAGGCTTTCAAGGTCTAACGGGGTGAGTGACGGACCGAGACCGGGGTCCGGCCCTTGGGTAAGGCCGTATGAATTCCAACAGTATAAATTTTATATTTTTATGTAAGTAAACTTTTAAACGCAGCCAATAAGAAGTTACACTTCAAATGTTTTAAAAGTTTTAATAATTACCAAGTTAATGTTTTTTCCAATTCAGAAAGTTAAAAAAAAAATATTTTAAATGAAATTGCAAAATTAAAATCTTAAAGAAAATTTAAAAAATTAATTTAGACATATTTTTAAGAAATATTTTTATGTCTAGCTAACGTCTTACTTCACATGCAACTCAAAGACCAAACGTTGTGCACAATGCATATAATTAATTATAACATTCCAATCATACAACGGTAAAACTCCCAATGATCCTATTAGGGCATTAAAATAATTTTAGCCAAACCTTCAAGACGTCAATTAATTACAAGGAGAAGTAATTGTGTAAACACACGCTTACTCTCAGATGGTCTATATTTAGTGTGTGTGTGTTTGTGTTTATATAATTATGTTTATAAAGGTAATAAAGGCCCGATTGGCCTACCTGGACTGAACTAACCAGACATGGTATAGAGATACGGAGACCTGGTCCCTAGTAGTTCTGGAACAGCGGTCGAACCGCTATCTCTGGAAGAGTACGTCTTGCCCCAGTGGCAGGCCGGCCACCAGTCTAGGCTATATAGTAAGGTTGAAAGACACTTTCATACTAGTACCACAGGTCGTGCTACCATGCCCCCTGTTTCGGGACTGACATTAATTACCCGGGACGAGAGCCACGACTTTGAGGTTGGATTCGTGAGGGTGGAGGATAGGGTGAGCTAGGGGTGGATTTTTCCGAGTGACCGGATCTGTGCGTTTTTGCAGGGGTTGTGTCGGAAGGCTGCATCCTTGCCTCTCTTTATTCTCACCACTTTTATTCTTCAATCGTTCCATACGCGCAGATACCACCGTATCTGTTACCTGCTGGAAATAAGTCTAAGACTTGCTCGACAGAGGTGTAATTGTCAGGGATTTGCTGGACCACATTTGACATGCTCACAGGGGTTTCCCTAACAGGTGTTTAAAGGCAGGGTCGTTCTGTGAAGTTTACAATATCTCATTACGTTACGTCCTTCTTTAGAATACCTCCAACGTTCGCGATAAATTATTTTCTTTTTTAGTTCTACTAATGTTAGAAATTATTACTCAATATATTTCACTCCTCCATCATATCTTCGTCAAGGCAGTGACTTTGGTGTGACCAAGATTGAAAGGTGGTCTGATACAGGAAGCCATCATCCCATGTTGTGCCTCCATAACTAGTATGTGCTGTACTCCTCTCTGTCTGTCTGCCTGTCTCTCTCTCTCTCTTTCTACGCCTATATATATATATATATATATATATATATATATATATATATATATATATATATATATATATATATATATATAATTTATGATTTTTTTAAATGATTTATGATTAATTTTTGTGAAGAAATATTTATAAATATCTGTTGGCTGAATGTAATATAGGCAAGATTGTATTTATTGTTGCGTTCCTGGAACTCACTGAAACCTTTGGCAGGTTAGCTGTTTCTCTGCATTTTTACACAATAGTTAACCTACTTCCCTAATTTGTTTTACTGCCTGCCTAATTCATTTCTCGTCGCACTCTTAAATTTCTACACATAAATAACTAACAATTCCTTTTACAATTCCCATAATTCTTCTAACAGATTTACCCCTTTTAAAACATTGCTTACAACTTTGTCCCCCCTCCCCAATACGTCTGCACACCTCGAAGTTCCCCAAAACTTAATCGCTTTACCCGATGATTTTAGTGTTTAAGAACAAACATAATATAGCCCTTATGCATTTCAGTTATTTCGGTGGTTCTAATGCACATTCACAAATTGTTCTCACACGGTAACAGTGTTACTTTCCCATGATTTTCTTGGTTTTCCCGAAATACTTAAATCTTAGAATACTTTGGAACCATCTTTTGTCAATACTTTTCCCACGACTGGTTTATGACTACATCGGAAATATAACAATGGTTAGGCCCTCTTTGTCGGTACTTTAGTACGCTACCCTTGGTCACTGCTTTCTTAATATTTCTACTGATTATAATTATTTTAAATACTAACTAAATTTATACTATATACCTCATATGTAGATGTTATTATATATGTGTGTGTGTGTGTTTGTGTGTGTGTGTGTGTGTGTGTGTGTGTGTGTGTGTGTGTGCGTGTCAGTGTGGTGTGTGTGTGTGTGTGTGTGTGTGTATGAATGCGCGCGCGTGTGTGTGTGTGTGTGTGTGTGTGTGTGTGTGTGTGTGTGTGTGTGTGTGTGTGTGTGTGTGTGTGTGTGTCAGTGTGGTGTGTGTGTGAGTGTGTGTTTGTGTGGTGTATGCGTGTGTGTGTGTGTGTGTGTGTGTTTGTGTGTGTGTGTGTGTGTGCGTGTCAGTGTGGTGTGTGTGTGTTTGTGTGGTGTGTGTGTGTGTATGTGTGTGTGTGTATATGTATGCGTGTGTGAGTGTGTGTGTGTGTGTGTGTGTGTGTGTGTGTGTGTGTGCGTGTCAGTGTGGTGTGTGTGTGTTTGTGTGGTGTGTGTGTGTGTGTGTGTGTATGTGTGTGTATATGTATGCGTGTGTGAGTGTGTGTGTGTGTGTGTGTGTGTGTGTGTGTGTGTGTATATGTATGCGTGTGTGAGTGTGTGTGTGTGTGTGTGTGTGTGTGTGTGTGTGTGTGTGTGCGTGTCAGTGTGGTGTGTGTGTGTTTGTGTGGTGTGTGTGTGTGTGTGTGTGTGTGTATATGTATGCGTGTGTGAGTGTGTGTGTGTGTGCGTGTCAGTGTGGTGTGTGTGTGTTTGTGTGGTGTGTGTGTGTGTGTGTGTGTGTGTGTGTCCATGTGTGTGCGTGTGTGTGTGTGTGTGTGTGTGTGTGTGTGTGTGTGTGTGTGTGTGTGTGTGTGTGTGTGTGTGTGTAGTATAGTTATATTTTCAGAAATGGTGACTACGTGGTCGAAACGCGCGTGTGCAGAAACAATTATTGATTGTGAAATGATATTCGTTAATAGTTAAATATATTTTTCATTTATATTTGTATTAAAAAAAACTTATTTTCAGAAGCAAATAAATTTTTTAAATACACAAATTATAACGTTTAAAAACAAACGTGCCCCATTATATATTACGCGCACTTTTGCACTACTATAGGATTACAAAACGAACCCCTTTTTACTTGATTAAAAGAGATATTCTTACTATTTTATTTACGTTTTAAAGGTTATGTACTTTAGATACGTCACTGTATAAATTAATCCGCCGAGTAATGAAAATGTTATCAAAACTGCCTCCTGACATTACAAGAGTTGCTGTCAGCGGCGGGATCTAAATGTCAGAAATCTAGGAACGTGTTGGTTCTACAGAAACAAAAGAGCTGATATTTCGGCCTAATGGGAATTGCCTCAGTCAACCGGTAATTACACAGATACGACGCTGATATATAGGCAACCTTTAGCCTCCTGCGAGTTCGACTCCGGCTGGGCTTTGTGCGGAATATGAAGCTATACGGCTGAAGCTGAAAGCGATGGTCTTCAATGGTCGGTCATTAGACATTAATATCAATCTGTTGTAGATACCATTGAGGCGGGAATAGGGTAATTATTTCTGACAAATGAATTTATTCCAGTGCATTCAGATGATGGTGTTAGCTTCATTTAGTGTAATAAATGCGTCTATTCCTACTTCAAATTGCTAATGAGAAGTAATATCACCACATTGAATTATGAGTAATTTGTTTTCAACAAAATGTATGACATTAATTATAAGCTGAACCATCCAAAACAAAAATTAACTGCTAATAAAATATTTAGATTGAAAGGAAAACTTTCTTAAACCCATGTTTTGGGACTCATTAAATGATAATGATAAATGTACGTATTATTTAAATAAAATAATGATATATGTCAATTTATATTAAATGTTTTAAAAATATGTTTTGCTTTATTAATTGTTACATTTCAATTAAGTCAACATGTTATTATGATTAAATAAATATTGAATTTGTCCGAAATTTACTTCATCTTCAATTAAGCTCTACTTTTGCTGATTTCAGGAACAATACATTTAGACAATCATATTACATTATCCTTCGTAAGACGTAGATATTGACACAACGTGAAGCCCACCTTCAGTAGCCATTTGAGTTCTTCTCTTCAGCCTCTTCACTAAGCTCTTCTCTTCTGCCTCTTCACTAGGCTCTTCTCTTTAGCCTTTACATTAAAGTCCTCTTTCCACCCTCTTCACTAGGTTCTTCTCTTCAGCTTTTCATCAAAGTCTTCTCTTTAGCCCCTTCATGAAGTTCTTCTCTTCAGCCTTTTCATTAAGGTCTTCTCTTCAGCCTCTTCATGAAGTTCTTCTCTTCAGCCTTTTCATTAAGGTCTTCTCTTCAGCCTCTTTCTGAAGTTCTTCTCTTCAGCATTTTCATTAAAGTCTTCCCTTCAGCCTCTTCACTAAGGTCTTCTCTTCAGCCTAATATGAAGTTCTTCTCTTCAGCCTTTTCATTAAGGTCTTCTCTTCAGCCTCTTCATGAAGTTCTTCTCTTCAGCATTTTCATTAAAGTCTTCCCTTCAGCCTCTTCACTAATGTCTTCTCTTCGGCCTATTATGAAGTTCTTCTATTCAGCCTCTTATTAATATTCTCCTCTTCAGCCTCTTCTCTAGACTCTTCTCTTCAGCCTCTTCTCTAGACTCTTCTCTTCAGACTCCTCATGAAGTTCTTCCCTTCAGCCTCTTCATAAAGTTTTTCTCTTTAGCCTCTTTACTAAGGTCTTCTCTTTAGCCTATTCATGACGTTCTTCCTTAGGTTCTTCTCGTCAGCCCCTTCACTTAATCTCTACTTTAACTGATCTCAGAAACGATAGATTTGGGCAATAATATTACACTCACCTTTATAAGAAGTCATAAATGTGGAGGCTATTTGATGCCCATCTTCAGTAGCCTCTGAAACATTTTTCTTCAGCCCCTTCATATGAGCTTTTCTCTTCAGCATCTTCTCTTAATTTCTTCTGAAATTTATCTAATTAAAATGTAGACAATAACGAAATACGAACAGTAAATGTATTTAGTAATTTTAGTAAGAAGCAGAACATTCTAAGCTTTGCATTAAAGGTGAACAGTTAATTCTTAGATACATATGATTTAGCAAATATGTGGACGCTAAACGCACACCCTTCTCAGTAAGAGAGAGATACAGACAGTAATTGTCTTCTACACGCACATTGTTCGGTGCGTCCAAACTTTTAACTGTTTACGCGATCTTTAGTTCATACTTTACGTTGTCAGTGTAAATAAGGAACTTAAAAACTTAGTAAAGTTCCAAAGTAAGTGTTAACAATTACTCATTAAGTATTGATTTACAACGTTTTAATATGATTAGTGTTTACTTTGATGTACACGAAGTCAGACCTATGTACTCCATAGTAAGTAGTCGGCAATGTAATATGAACATGCTGGGAACGCCGGAAACAATGATATTGAGAATATCTATATTTTTATTTACTTATTGCTCATATAAATGATTAGATACTTCCTAATATCGATTAATCTATCTATCGAGTTTAAATAAGCTGGATTTTATGCACGTGATTTAAGATTTTTTTAACCAAACTAAAGGACAAAAATTAACTGTTCCACATCTCACATAATGCGTTGCCAAATTACTCCAATCTAGAGTGACGGACATTCGGGACAGAACTGGTCCCGGAGTTGCCAAACTCACCCACGCGTCGTGACTTCTCCGTGCTTGCTGGGCACTTGTAGAGACATGACTGTGACTGGTTCACAATGGAGCCGGAGTCAATCACCGCGGTTGCAACACCCCCGACTACTCTTCACTTCGCAGTCGAATCTCTTACTAAATTTGCACCTGCATTAGCGCCATAAATGTTCTTAAGTCTTGATCGTGCGACGTGTTTTAGCAAAGTGGATATACAGACACACATGTAGTCTATCTGGTGTAAACTAAATGTATTTTATATTATGCACATTTACTCAGAGAAAGAGAGAGAGAGAGTAAGAGAGAAAGAAAGAAAGAGAGAGGAGAATTAAGAGAGAAAAGAGACACAGAAATGAAATCGAGAGGAAAGAAACCAAGATAAGAGAAAGAGAGAGAGAGAGAAAGAAAGAAAGGAAGAGGAGAATAAAGAGAGAAAAGAGAAAGAAATGAAATCGAGAGGAAAGAAACCAAGTTAAGGGAAAGAGAACGAGTCAAAAGAGAGAGAGAAATTTTGTTTGAAATTTCGAAACTCTCTGTTGAGGAGAATAAAGAGAGAAAAGAGAGAAAGAAATGAAATCGAAAGAAAAAAAATCAAGATAAAAGAGAGAGAAGAGAGTAAGAGACAAAAGAAAGAAATTTTGTTTGCTATTTCGACCCTCTCTCTCACACACACAGATACACTCACCATGGTCCTCGTGGCAGTGGAACCAATACTGTATAGCCTGAAATCTTGATTTTATGATAGAAACGTGCTGTAAAACTTGAAATATTAATAATTTATTGAAAAATGTTTTTTTTCCTCTTCAAATTGCCTGCACTTACCCTATTCGTTATTTCTTCCTCTCTATTCGTTATTACGTAAGTAAACTAACCAGCCTAATTTACTAAAAATATGTAATAGAAATTTTAAACTGTATTTGAATTTTCATAGACCTATTTTCTGTTCAAGTATTTGTAAAGTTCATTGTAAGTTATAACTTTTACTTTACAATTTTACTTTAACTTTACATTTTTGCCATACGATACGATTTGTAAGCTGTGCAGTTCGACACTACCCTCGACTTTACTATCTCCGCACTTCGACAAATTAGTTGATAGTTCTTGAATTCTGAGAATGATCTTGTGCAGTTCGACCGCACCGTCAAATAGCAATATTAATGTTAAAATGACAGTGTGTTTTAACTTTCATGACATATTGAGGTGAATTCGATTATAAAAATAAAATTTCAATTCGTTGAATAAAATAGAGGTAAAATTGAAATTAAACTAAATATTGTTCATATAAATTTTTCTGATTAAAATTGAATTTTATCATATTTTACCTAATTAGTAAATGAAAAATTGGAATACTGTAGTTTTAACGATGGGTCATTGTAGGATGAATCAAGTAATGGTGAACAGTGCCCTATATTATTTTTTGTCTCAAAATTTCTAATATTTGTGTTTTGAGAACTTCAATTTAGTTTAAATTTTAATCTTTAGGAGTTTAGGAGATTCAAATGTAGAATCTCTCACGCAGTACAATAGTTTGTGGTTTTAAGGACGGGTGCACGGTGTCTACGGAATTCGTAGGGCTTCTGCAGAAAACTTGCATTAAGAGATTCTAGTTTAAAGTCGTTCTAAGTCATTCGTAGACGCCGATATATATGTACTCCAAGTTTTTTGTGAAAATTAGGAACGATCCATAATGGAGGGTACTTATTTATTTCCTCTACATCGTGATGAAGAGAGGTTGGTCTTAGGAAAACTAGATTCGAAATATTTTACCTGCTGTAAAAAACAAGTGACCAAAAACTACAAACATTTCCCACATGGTTTATTATGTAACAAATTTTTCTGAGCTCTATCAGTGATTTTAACAGGGGGGATAATGTGATAAGCAGTTCAACGATGTACATAAACACATTAAAAAACGTTAACATTTAAAAATATAAATTATTTGAGTGCATTGAACTGCATCTAAATGTTTACAGATACGATAAACCACGCAAAGGTTAATTGAAATGTAAATTAACTTTTTCTGTAATCAAAGAGCAATTATTATATTATGATACAAGCAGTGACTCATCGTATTAATAGATATTCTAAGGACCTTTGACATTTAGTGGTTACGTGTAAAACTTATGTTATTATTGCTGAACAAATAGAAGTATTAAGTTTTAAGAACGATTGAAAATTTAATTACAAGAAACCCGTTTAAAAGGTTTTAATTTTCCGGAAGGTTAGGACAGAAAAATTAGTTATACGCTGTCGGATCGCTGTAAAGCACAAAATGTACAGTCTGTGATTGTGTAAATGACGGCACGATGTAGAAACGCCGGGAAGAATGATCCAAGTAAAGTTCAAATTGCTGATTTCATTAACTGACTAAGCCTGACGTGTTGTATAATTAATTTAACAATTTAATTTATTTTGGTATATTAATTAGTTTAACAACGAGTTAAATTCATCGAACAAAAGTTTCGATAAAACTCCACCCCAGCCTTCACAATCCTGTCGTCTTACAAAATTTTTCTGACCACCTTCTTGTACCTGGAAGAAATCTCTAACAGTAATTATCATAGCCTCTGAAGGATGTGAACCTGTTACGAATAAGTATGGGTTGTGCGCCAATCTTGAGCGAGTCTTGCCAGAATATCTTGCTGCGGGCATACAGGAGGCAACTGGTGACGGCATCGCAACGCAAACTTTAGTTGCATTTTCACAGAGTACAGTTGAAAGCGCACATTCATAGTGAATTGATAGCAACGTGACTAGCGAGTGACACAGAAACTAGAGTTGCTCCGGTCACGACATGGTGTAAACCTGTTGCTCAGTTGCCAGCAGTATTTGTCGTATTGTGTATGCGTTTCTCAAGAATGATAGTATTTAAGATAGTATTTAAATAATTATTATTTTTATTTGTATGTTTTGTGTTTCTGTTTCTTTGAATAGTATTTTACTATACTGCTATAGTATGTCAGAAAAACAAAACATTGCTAGTTCTGGTCATGATTGTGTATTTAACAACTTCAAGACGATACGAATGATTACCAACATTTTGCTCAAAATATATAAAATCGACACTTGAACTATAAAATTTCATTTGTTTAAAAAATAATTTTTATTTCATTGTAACGTAACTGTGTTTAAGTTTTGCAGTTATACATAAAAATAAATACATAAATGAGCAATTAACCTTAGCTAAGTTTTATTGCTAATCTTTCTTCAGCTGAAATTTATTTCTCCATCTTTCTTGCCAAATAATGTTTTTTTTCTTGATGTTCTCAAATGCAAGACTTAAACGGTAGTCGTTACTGCTAAAGCTCATACGATAATAATTAAAAAATTTGTCTGGGTAGTTTCGTGAATTTTGCGCAGCAATATATTGACTTTGTCTGGCATGAATAACGTTATAGAGGTGTAGGCCTACACTGAATTGTCTTGTTTTGTAAAGTTTTTGTAGTTTCATTCTTAAAATATAGACAATCTTCCTTTGACGACGATATAACTGACAACTAAACTAGCAACGTAATATGATCAATCTTGTAAACCGACTAGCAATATTTCTAATAGCAACTCAAGTTTGCGTTGCGTTGCCGTCACCAGTTGCTTTCTGTATGTCCTTGGCCTTAGAGACATGCATAAGTATACCTTCGCAGATTTACTTTTAAATGACTTTAAATTCATTCATGTTTCGTCATCAGTAACAAGTGAACAGTCACTGATGATGACAGCATTGCTGTTGAAACATGTATGAAATTAGTGATTTAAAAGTATATCTGTGAAAGTTGAGTTTTTGCACGTCTGCTACTGTAAGAAACGTTTACCTTAGACAGATGCAACCCTTGCTCTGAAATATCGAGACACGGTGTAGAATGGTATACCGAAAGTATCCATCTTATTTTGTGTACAATAAACCTATAGACAGCTATGTAAACGTTACAATCTAAAATTATTTTCAAACACTTTTCAAACAATTTACAAAAAATATTGTACATCCAAATGCACTTCAATAAATACCATTCAATCAAGAACTTTTATTGACCCACTTTTATCGATCGACTTCTATAAGTTCAGCTATTATTATGCTAATAAAATACTGAATTAGGTCTAGCGGATGCCAACACACAATTCGTTGACTTTTAAGCGATACGAAGTTTTCTGGGTCAGCTAGTAGAGAAATAAAATTTATTTATGAACTAGTAGTAACAATTAATAATATAATTCGCTAACTCGTTTACTTTTAGGCGATTCAAAGTTTGTTGGTTCAGCGTTGTAAATAAAATCAAAAGTAGACTAACCGATTATTTAATTGAATGAGTACGTGTGTTAAAACATTGTTGAGCTTTCGTTTTAATACTGAATTAGTTCTTTCTACCCTAACCTCACCTAAACGGAATTTGTGTAGCTATATCGTAATACAACTGTATAAGTTAGTAGTGCAGTGTAGTGCTTTGATGTATGGAAGGACATGTGTTATGTAGCGTGTTAGTAAATTTAGATTATGTTTGTTTCACATTTTACTCGTAACTCTTGATTTTTGACATTTAAAACCAATTTTTGCTTGTCTAGAATGTATTTGTAACACAAATAAAAACGGAAAATATCAGAGTTTATACGGTGTTTGTCAAGTTTTACCATCCCAGTAATCATTATTAACAGTAGAACGTATGTTAGAAACGGTTTTCTTTAAATTAATCCACTTGTTATAACAAAATACTTCCGCATTGTACAATGTTTATATTGGAACATATTGAACCACAGCTTTCCGTGACGTATTTCCGTCAATCTGGCAGCATTAAGGTCTCTTAGAGTTGAAGTTAGTAGGAGGCTTTATCAAGTTTATTGGCAGTCGTCTTGATGGATTATGTTGCCGTGTTCAGCCGCCACCCCGACGGCCTGTAAGCACCCCTTCACTGCCGAAGAGTTTATTAGGGTTTTGTGGTCACCCCTTCCCCGAGCCATGAGAACAATTATCTCTGTAATCAAATAAAAACAACTGGTTTGAAATATTTGCATACTCTATTACAACCGTGTTTTAACGATACTACAGAAAGCATTTTGCAATTATTGTAGACGAAAGGTTGTCGGTAACAATAAAAACTCAGTATATTGTACAAGATATTTAGTCCATCTTTCAGATATTGTTACTTAGAGTTTAGTGAGAACAAAGACAAATACTAAAAGTACATACACTTCAACTAATCAATAATTAACCAGACTAGTTTCGATGACCATATGACCATCATCAGGGAGCGGAGTTGAACTAAACAATTTTTTCCACAGTGTATTGTTTAATACTGTGACTAAATTTTTCAACCCCTTATTTTTAATAATTGTTCGCGTTATAATTAAAGATAAAACCTTTTTTGCAAGCCTCTAACCAGATTTCTGAAATACCATCCATACGGCGTACACGTCCTTAGTTTAATGCCCATTGATAAAGCCCTAGTCTGTTTGGAATGTATTCAAATTAATAACAAATGTAATTCACTAATTGTGCCATCTTGTGTTTAATTTTAAGCATGTCTCAGGCATAAAATTATATTTAATTTTAACATTTTGTCTTGGGCGTATAAATAAGGCGTCAATTCTTCCCGGCTACCGAACTCTCCGACAGAAAGACTTTCTGGTGGCGCTAACAACGCACTCCATATATTTTGTATTCATGCCTAAGGGAGTACATAGAACGTTCTGAGTGATGATGTAGGTTCTCCGAAACAAGTCAGCAAAGTTTGACATCATTGGGAACGGCAAAAGCTTATTGTAGTCGTCAGATTTGTAAAGAACCCCTACAGGAAACTGTTTCTTACATTTTTATGGCATTGGACATTTATATGTTCCTTGTGGTCGTGATTATATCAGGTAACATCGTATGTTTTAAATGGTATTTTGATTGAGTGTAAACATCTTGTTGATTTACTGCTTCACTCTAGTTTAATACCTACTCAATGCTAAGCGCTTCTTGATGCAGTAGTGAGCGATGGCCCAGTTTGTGTAGTCAGTGCACAGGACCTCTACATCAATGTCTGAAATTTGAAAAGCAAGCTGTAAACATTAATTATGAAGTAAAGGCTATAGTTACAACGGATAAACACGGTGGTAGGGGGTAGTGTTTGGGAATAGGGATTCGGGAACACAGCTTTTGGTGCGCTCGCAGAGCTGGATCTGTGGATGGGTGTCTGGGAGTGGCAGGATCATTGTTAAGTTGAATGGTTGAAGGTGCTTTACTGGAGGACTGGCTGTGTGTGTCTCTCTCTCCCTCTCTCGTGTGTGTATGTGTGCGAATCTACATGGCATAGACTTCTGCTTGTTTGCTAAATAGGAAGAATTATGTTTGGCAAATTACTTTCTCTATATAAACCGCTGTTCCGGTTCATGTATTGCGCTTTACTAGAATAAAAATTATTTCTTGATAAATTAAATACAATTTTACTCAACTTTGACAATTAAAATAATATATTCGTTACATATTTTGTTTATTTTTGCTGTCAAAACTAATTGTCTCTCCGTGTCTAACCTACTTTGCCAAAACACTTTTAATTTTAGTTGGGCCCTTTGACAACAGGTTGGAAATATGCAAGGAGTGGAAATCCTGTGTCGGATGGTTTAAAACCTATAGTGAAATCACTTTATCCCCGAGCCCCAACGGGGAGCAGGTAGATATCTTCCTATACCGTCACTGAGTGAATGTACGGCAGCTTACCCCGACCCATCAGCCAATCCTCGTTAAACATTGAAAAAACACAAATTTTAAAGTAATTTCAACTTACCTTTGGATGTCATGAATCCTGATGTGTCCGCCATTGTTAAATTGACTCGAAATGTTTTATGAAAATAGCTGAAACATCCATGATTTAGTTACGTCGGGTGTGTTTATTATTTGAAATCTACAATTAGACTATAACTAAAACATAGAACACATGAATCGTGAAAGTAAAAGAAATTGATAAAGGTTTTTTATTATAAAATTATTGTGAATATAAATCGTTGTAAGATGTAACTTATATAGATTCTAATGAACGGAAACGACAGAAGTTGTATAATTAGTTTGTTTTTATCAAAACTTCAGCGATTTAAGGTATAGTTTGGGGTATTGTTTACTGGCAAGTATACCGTAAACATATTGGCATTACGTTCATCAAGGAATTCCTACTTTAGCACTAACAATATCAATAGGTGTGGTTCTTGATAAAGGCCATACTATTTACTACAAATGGGTGAAACGTAAATTGATAAAACAAAAACATTTTTTTTTATTGTGTTTCCATCAACGTTGTTTTATGTTATGTCTTGAACTAAACAAGACTTTATAGTTTCAATATTTTTCCGGCTTTAGCCGGATTCCCTTTTCTTACTACAGTTATTCTGTACTACGTAGCCTTTTAAATTCATTATAATTTCAGCGTACGCGTTTCGGATGAACTCCATTTTCGGAAACTTATTCTGTGATATTTTTTAGGAGATAATATATTGTTTTAACATTTTACATTTTAATCCCATCTTTTGAATGTTTTCCAGCTATACTTTCTCCTTTCTTTGCTTTTCGTTTATTCTTGTTTTAACCTCTATTTAATACTTGCAGTTTTTGTGTTGTATATCCTGAGTTTTTTTATAAATTTCACTTTTTTTGTATTAACTTGGCAAAAAACCTCTACTTACTAATACATTCTAATCTACTTACTGATTAACATAGACACCAAACTAAAAATACAATCTAACATAGACATTAGTCTACATCATAAAAGCAACAAACTCAACACAATAGAAAACTACGAGATATACAAACACCATAAATATTATCCACAACACATACTAAATGACAAAACGCACTCGCAATCAATTACTATAATTGAGCACATAATTATCGACTACTCTATGGACTATAAAACACCATAGAACAGAAATACAGCACAGACTCACACCAAAACAACACACCTGAGCAATAGTATTGTTAGTAATTCACAGCATTGATTAATGCGCTGACCTACCGCGACAAGCGTCTGCTGGATAAATCAGTAAGTAGTGGTTTTTTGCACAAGTTAGTACAAAAAAGTGCAATTCTATTTAATGGAATATTGCAGTCTAAATACGTTATTTTAGATCGTGAAATAGGGAGTAATAATTTAATGCTCTATACATATTAGTCTCAGTTAAAAACTTTTCACCATTTTATCATAGGCAATATTCTATATTTGTTGGACTTGTTTAATACCGGTAGTTTATAGAAGTCTCAATTAGTAGGCTGCTTTTTTATATGTAACTTGAATTATGATTTATATAAATAACCCTCAGACAAAAGAATTATTAGATAAACCTATATTTATAAAATATGGTAATGTGGTGATGTGGTAATGTGGTGATACATTTATAGTCTTGTAATGTAATTGATGAATACAAATATATCAAGCACAAGTATTGTTTTTATATATGTTCTGTAAATTATAATACAATAATTAATTATAAACATTAATAAATAAAAACAAATCTTGTACTTTTATTAATATATATATATATATATATATATATATATATATATATATATATATATATATATATATATATATATAGTAGAAATACTGTTTTCTTTTTTTCACTTTTCATTTATAACTATAAGTGCTCTTAAATATATAAATACTTATATAAATGGTTATAAATATAACTTAATATATTTGAAAGTCGACTTCGAGAGTGTTACTATAGTACCCTAATTTGTAAGGGTGTGAGACTGTCCGTTGTAACATGGTATTATTTACTTTTTTGTTTCACTCTATTGGTCAATTTTAAGGTAAAGTTTTCTTATTAGGTTAATTAAGTTTATTTTTTTCTTGAATTTAATTTGTACTTGTTTGTTTGTTATATTAATTTTAGATTTATAAATATATAGTTGTTTATATTACAAAAAAAGACACCGTTTTCAAAGTCCATTTCCAAGGTAACCGCATTCTCCTAATGCTTGATAATAAGAGCACTATAATATAGCTTTCGAACGTCTGCTCGTGAAAATGACGAAGTAAAATATGGTTCAGGTACATTAAAGTCTAAATGCTATATAAATAAATGTGGTCGAAAATATTAGCAAAATATGCAGTGATATATGTCAGTTCCAATCTGACATTTAATATATATGCATATATATATAATAATAAGAACAATTACTACTTTGGTCAACAAAGAAAACCAATTTTAATTGTTACTTTTTATCAAATAATTACAATTAATATAAATAAAGTAATAAAACAGCAATCCGACCACATAACCTATAACACAAAATCAGCGGTTTTATGAAATCACTTTTTTCAAGCCAAATGGGAACTAAATAACTACATTGCATAGCTTCTACCTAATTCATTAAATTTAATCATTATTTGACAAACTGTATTAACATCAAGTCTCATGTATTACAAGTTTTAAAAAAAAATATATTGAAGATGAGTAGATGAATAAAAAAAGTATTCTATTTACGGTTGAAAATTTGAAAAAGATATAGACTATATAAAAAGAGTACGAACTACTAGAATGAATTGAAAAATGAATTTTATCACGGGCATAGTTTTAAACGACGACGACGACTTAGACGACGACGACGACTTAGATGAGGACGACGGCTTAGTCGTCTAAGTAGTTGTCGTCGTCGTCTATGTCGCCGTCAATTCTGGTTCCTATATTAGGATCCCAGTTACTTTGACGGATGCAATAATTTATTTCGTTAGTGTTTATCCCCTCACTAGAAAGACAGTAATGCTTGAATAAGCCGGTGACTTTTCTTCAAAAGCTCATGAGTACTACCTGAAGTAGAGATCCACCTCGGATTCGAAGTCGAAGCCGTCGTTAGCCAGCTGGAAGGTCTGCCCGGAGCAGCTCAGCTGTTTCAGCAGCGAGCTTTTCTTCTGCTCGTTCTGGATCACCAACAAGTGGTACCAGTTTCCTTTAAACTGCAAAAAAAGACTGTTAGTACGTATTGTATTGCCCGAACTGTTGACCGTACGGTATTAGGTGCAGTCTCCCGTTGTGCGTCAGTTTGAAGGAACTACCTAATAATTAGTAACGTCACTCAATTAAAATGGATAAAAAATTCACAAAATTATAAAGCAATAATAATATCTTAAACTTAAGAGGTCAAACAGTAAATTGAAAAACTTTATCGTAAGGAAATGGACAAATACTAAAATAGTATAAGTGTCCTAATAACCTACTTTACTTACCACATGATGACGACCGGCTTTCGCGAAACATGAACCATAACTCAATAAATCAAAGCAATTATGAAACGTGAAATTAACATTTATTCTTTTTTTATACGATGAATCAAGTAACCCATTAGTAACAGTATTTTCATTAAAATAATATTAAATAATTATTTTAATTTGAACTAAACTTAATGAAATAGAATATTTATTTTTGTTAAACATTTTGATATAATTCGTATTTTATTATTTCCCTATTTACGGTATTATTTCTGTGCACGTTTTTAATAAATTTCGTTAAATCCTTTAAATCGCGTTTTCGTTAGTAATACGAATAATTATAAGTAACTATAATTTCGAATAAATACATTAAAAATATGATTTTGTGAACATAATTCAAATCAATTTATATCATCTGCCGGGAAAATTCGATGCGTACTACGGTGTGTATTGAGCCTTATCCACAAATAACGACTATATGGCGAAAAGGACACTTGGGAGATATTAATCATGGGAAAGGACATAAGGAATCCCAGTACTTTATACTTTGATTTTTAAGTGGAATAGGAATGGGTCTGTGGCAGGGAGGGATGCGGTGTTGTCAGTTCGAACGCTGTGACTCTCAACCCGCCTCGCCAGCGGCAGAACAAAGCAAGCTACAGCACTGGTGTATTAATAAACCACAGCTACGATGAAACTGAGCGACGAACGAAAGTGTAACGTCGAATTGGCAACAAGGCTCGTCCACGCAGCAAGATGTAAACTTCTTATTCGTTCAGATGGCGGTATCCCCCCCTCCCTCTGGCCAATATCACCTACGTAGAATCCTACTCTGTTTTAAATCAAATGTAACATTTTTCTTAATCAAAGGAGATCAAATAGGAAAGATCCAAGTTGAAGAGAAAGGTATATTAGACCCGTATAGGAGGAATGGAATAGATTAAGTTAAGGTAGGTCTGTATTATCACCTCGTGTGAACCCTTATTATTTACAATGGAGACATTCAGAATTATAGAAACAATATACATTATTTAATATTTGATCGTAATGCCTGGAACGATGTAAGTTTCATCACAAGGAAATATAAATGTGACATTAGTGGATGATGTGCTGAAGGGATGGTGTCGCTTCTAACTACACGTCTGGGTAATATTTGTAACTGTAATTGACTGATTTATGTAACATTAATACTCACGTCTGTCCTGGAAAACGGGACTTGCAGAGTTCTGTAAAGGGAACAGGCAGAGGCGAGGCTGGACAGAGAGAGGAAGATTAAACACTCTGAAAACATTTCCTGCAAGAAAACAAGCTTTAGTTATTTAAATATCCGTTACAAATCTGAACAGAATTTGTCATGTTCAAGAGAATTAGTAAAATTATTCGTATTGTATTGCTTTATTACATTGTGCGGAATGAAAATAACGTATAGCGGGGGCTCTTGAAAGTTATGGTAAAGGAATTCGATGCTTTGCCATTGATGAAGGAGAAAACCAATAGAAATACAAGAGAATTTGTATAGATCCATTCAGTATATATCGGTATTGTTACTCCCGTGTATGATGAGAATGAGTTTTAAAGTGGAAGATCGGCTATATATTTAGACAGTTACACAGGGAGATATTTAGAAAAATCGACCAGAATATAGCATATACCACCAAACGAATCTCCAAATTTATTGTTTTCCATTATTATTGGGTCATCAAATGAAATCTGTGTTAGCTTACGATTGTGAGAAACTTTCTACACTCGTAGCGATGAGCTTACATGTTGTATCAAACAGTGTCTTTAAATAGGGGTAAGCAACTACCCCTGTTATTAGAAGATAGTGTGAGCATCACTTATTTTAAAAGATGTCAGCAAAAGACGGCTGTTACTATACGGAATTGACGTGACCGTACACCATAGAGGAAAATTGTTTTTAAGACAAACTATCAGACTTGTTTTAGCAAATCGATTACGTAAATCTATTTGCGCTAGTAGAAAACTTAGTCTTCATTAAATAAAATGTCTTGAGTTAAAATTAAACTTTGTATTTACTGGCATAGTTATAGTTAGTCCAAAATCAATATAGAGGATAAGAAACGACATTTTCGACAGTAAGGCTCTTAT
Source organism: Prosapia bicincta (assembly GCA_036971475.1). Taxonomy (NCBI): domain Eukaryota; kingdom Metazoa; phylum Arthropoda; class Insecta; order Hemiptera; family Cercopidae; genus Prosapia; species Prosapia bicincta. The sequence continues at coordinate 130,508,398 of JBAIZL010000005.1, forward strand.
CGAGGTTTATAAAACTTCCCAAAGCCAACAGGCTATACTTTAACTACTATTAAATCTTTGCGGCCAACTTGACATCGTTTTTATGTTTCCATTACACCTGAATTAAAATTAAAGAGTATATTGGTAAAAAGATTCAATTGTCTAATAAGACAATAGGTGCTCATAAATTTATGCATTTTAAAGGTAATCTTTTTATTGCATGTACTATAAAACGGACAATTATTCTTCATAGCGTATAAAACTCGGATGCCACACACACACACAAACACACACACACACACACACACACAAACACACACACACACACACACGCACGCACACACACACACACACACACACACACACACACACACACACAAACACACACACACACACACACACACGCACGCACACACACACACACACACAAACACACACACACACACACACGCGCACGCACACACACACGCACAAACACACATACATACACACACACACACACACACACACACACACACACACACACACACACACACACACACACACACACACACGCACACACACACCAGTCCCTACCCGGGTGTAGCTTGGAGACACATGTCCATAACGCGAAAGCACATTAAAGATACTTGAAGAATATCACCTGAAACATGAAAGCGATGGTTCTCCCTAAACTCCCTCAAGAGAAATTCTTGTCTCTATAACAAACCTATATTTCATCAAATCAGTATATTCACTCCCTCCTCTACAGTAATTAGTTTCCACCTAAATTAGGCCACAAAAATGACTTAAATGACAAAATTAGGCCTTCCAGTGAATTATTGTTTCGGAATTGTTTTATTGTATTATGGAAGAGACAGTGCAACGTGTCACCGTAAAGAAACCAGTAAAAAGTACAATTATTTGAAAACGTCGTAACAGAAATAATAATAAGCAAAAACAGGGTTAAAGATCTCAAATTTTCCACTTTGTCTCCATAAAAATAGTTATTGAGGTAAACAAACTATGATATCTAATATTTACATTATAAATATTTAACTGCAATAAGTACAACTATTACATGTTGTACTTTATAATATTTTATTACAATATACAAAGCGTTCGAAAAGTCTCTCCGCGAGGACGTTAATTTCAACTATTGTGTGTGCTTATTACAAACTTTATAGGAAATGTTGATACATCCATGAACGTTATATAGTCTGAAACGGCATTTAAAAGTTCTGTTATTTAAAACAAGTTTATATAGAGGGGGGATGTACAAAATAAATGGAGAAAACTAGTCAAACGTTTGCTGCGGAGAGACTTTTTGGACGCATTGTAGTAAGTCTCTCTTTTCTTCCTCCCTGCAGTATTCCCTGTTCCTCATTCTTTTCTATTTTTCTCTTTAAACGGCTTAGCCAATATCAAAGTGAATAAACACAACTAAACTGCTTACCTTGAGATCCAAAACAATCACAAAACTATAATTTTGAAAATATCTCGTACAACAGCCTACCAGGAGCGGAAAACTGCACTTAAAATGTCGACAACATAGCGCGGACGGACTTATATAGCGTCGGTTTTATGGCATACTTAGTTGAACAATCTGTGATATATGAAGAAGACAATGGGCGTTTAAAAGTTGATTTTTACTTTACAGATTACGTTTTTATTTAAAAAGCCGTAAAAGTTTAACGCGTGCGTCGTTGAACGAATAAATCGCAGTGTAATTGACCGTTATTACGCGATATAGCCGTGGTTCGGAAAGCCAAGCGAACTGTGAGTTGCACAAATGTCAGCCTTGTTGTGGGAATTAAAGTAAATAAAAATATTTTAACGTCAAAACGTTTTACTTAGTAAATACTTGTTTTATAAACAGATGTTGGAAAATAAGCTAATATTTTTTTGCCAGGTTTTTACAAATCTGGAAGCGTTACAAATATATACCATTCACGTCCTTTTTATGTGTTTTGTAGACATTTAAGAGCGTTATTTATCGATGTATATTTATGCTTTATTAACACTTTCCTCGCGTAAACCCGGTTACCGTGCATAAATCTCAGGCAGGTCACGTGGGTGAAAGCTAACGTTTAGCTGCGCAGTGTCGTATTACTTCTTTGATTACATTTTTGCCCACTTAGAAGTATGCTGTCTTTTAGTGATTGTGACGACAAATTTTGAATTGAATAGTTATTTCAGTTAATTATGTGATCTAATTCGTCACGCTTCATTCCGTCACGAGACATGTCATATCTTTAGCTTAAAATAAGCGATAACACATGATTTTGTACAACAGCTGGTTTTGTTATAGGTTATGTTGTGGGACAGCTGTTTCACCACGTAGTTTATTACAGTTTATTTATTATAATTTATTATGTTAAATAATTATTACTCTGGGGACTACGCAGCCGGTACTCCTGTAGGATTAATGAGAATGCAGTACTCCTGTAGTTAGCATCAATGGGAAACCATTCCAATAAAAAGTAGGGCTTTAAGACGTTTTGAAACGTTATTTATACAATTAACTGTTGTAGCAACAATTTATTTTTTAAATTACTTATTTCTTTATTATAATCTAATGCCTACTAGATTATATAAGCCTTGATGAGAAATCCCTATTAAAATATTTATTGTTTTAAAAGTTTACTTCAATGTTTTCTCCCTTCAAACGTCTTTTAGAAATCCTTTCTGGCATCGGAGATATTTCAGCTCACGTGTTTTTAAGAAAGTTTCTCTGTTGTCGGGGCTATTTCAGCTCACGTGTCTTTTAGAAGGTTCTACTGACGTCAGGATTATTTGAGCTCACTAGTCTTTTGGAAAACTTTCTGACGTCGGGGATATTTCAGTTCACGTGTTTTTTAAAAAGTCGGGCGACGGGTTTTCTACAATACACATTGTTTTCGAAATCCTTACGAGTGCGGTCGGTTCTTATCTTGGCATTCATGGGCCACCCCATGGTGCCCCACTGATGTTCAGTTTGGAATCGCTGTTGCAAAGGTACTTAGAAGGTTTTCCTTTTTTCTGACAGAGCCTATCAACAAAGAAGTAAACCTTTTTTTAACAATCTCCACTTCCCTCGGTTTAGAAAGAAGCGATCTAAATATTCGAATTATACTTTCTTTCGAACGTTTCAAGCAAAAACCGCGTAATCCTATTTCGAACTTGGCCTGATTAAAACTTTGTAAATATACTATTTTTATATGTTTTAACCGAAATGAACATGACGTAACAGCGTGACACCCTATATAGCATAGCTGGGTTATAACAAGTTTATTACATTGTGTACTTTACCCTGCCATTAACTATCTATCGTAAATACAGTGGTTGCAGGTGTACCAACATTTAAAACAATCAATATCGTATATCTCCCGTATACCGAGCTTGTACTACCTTGTTTTAAATAACTGTCCGCAGCCTGTATGCGGGCTGTAACTTGATTCTAGTGAAGATAACATCGCCACGTTTCAGGTAGAATGTGTTCTACTTATTTATGGAGATGTAGAGTGTTGGATTGATATAAAGCGAGTTACGAAACGAGATTTACACTTCGAGTCATGAGTACCAACATTGCGTCACAGAAAACTAACGCATTATTATAGGTACTATCTTACCCGAGTTGATACTTTATGGGGAAGTTGTACATGTATCCATCGAATAGAGAATAGTTCACAACAGGGGATTTTATAGAAAATAATACATAAGGTCAGAGTGTGAGACTGCTCTCGGCATTGCCAACAGCTCAACTGTCTAAGTACATCCTCTTTATCCTCCACAGGACCGCTGTAGCATTATTACAGGTTCGTACCTCTCCGACTCCATTTTGTAATGCAGGACAGATTCTATGTACTTTGAAATAACGTTCCATTTTGCTTCCGATTCTAGCATTGTTCGCGCTCCGTTCTCCTGTTGAAACCAGTTTTCAACACGATTATCTAACATCTCTGATTTTAGAAGCAATCACACTCAAAGAAGGTGACTTGTATCTTAGTCCCACCCTTACTGAAAGAAGGAATCTACGACGTTGTAATCATCCCTTCATACTCAAAGAAGGTGTCTTACGCTTTAATTTCACCCATTCACAGTCAAAGAATGTGCCTCACGGCTTAGTCTCACCTCTTCACACTCAAAGAAGGTGTCTTACGCTTTAGTCTCACCCATTCACAGTCACAGAATGTGCCTCACGTCGTAGTCTCACCTCTTCACAATCAAAGAAGGTGTCTTACGCTTTAGTCTCACCCATTCACAGTCAAAAAAGGCGACTTGGATCTTAGTCCCACCCTTACTGAAAGAAGGAATCTTACGATTTTGTCATCATCCCTTCATACTCAAAGAAGGTGTCTTACGCTTTAGTCTCACCCATTCACAGTCAAAGAATGTGCCTCACGTCTTAGTCTCACCTCTTCACACTCAAAGAAGGTGTCTTACGCTTTAGTCTCACCCATTCACAGTCACAGAATGTGCCTCACGTCGTAGTCTCACCTCTTCACAATCAAAGAAGGTGTCTTACGCTTTAGTCTCACCCATTCACAATCAAAAAAGGCGACTTGGATCTTAGTCCCACCCTTACTGAAAGAAGGAATCTTACGACTTTGTCATCATCCCTTCATACTCAAAGAAGGTGTCTTACGCTTTAGTCTCACCCATTCACAGTCAAAGAATGTGCCTCACGTCTTAGTCTCACCTCTTCACACTCAAAGAAGGCGTCTTACACTATAGTCTCACCCATTCACAGTCAAAGAATGTGCCTCACGTCGTAGTCTTACCTCTTCACAATCAAAGAAGGTGTCTTACGCTTTAGTCTCACCCATTCACAGTCAAAGTAGGCGACTTGGATCTTAGTCCCAACCTTACTGAAAGAATGAATCTTACGACTTTGTCATCATCCCTTCATACTCAAAGAAGGTGTCTTACGCTTTAGTTTCACCCATTAACAGTCAAAGAATGTGTCTCACGTCTTAGTCTCACCTCTTCACACTCAAAGAAGGTGTCTTACGCTTTAATCTCGCCCATTCACAGTCACAGAATGTGCCTTACGTCGTAGTCTCACCTCTTCACAATCAAAGAAGGTGTCTTACGCTTTAGTCTCACCCATTCACAGTTAAAGAAGGCGACTTGTATCTTAGTCCCACCCTTACTGATAGAAGGAATCTTACGACGTTGGCATCATCCCTTCATACTCAAAGAAGGTATCTTACGCTTTAGTCTCACCCATTCACAGTCAAATAATGTGCCTCACGTCTTAGTCTCACCTCTTCACACTCAAAGAAGGTGTCTTACGCTTTAGTCTCACCCATTCACAGTCAAAGAATGTGTCTCACGTCTTAGTCTCACCTCTTCACACTCAAAGAAGGTGTCTTACGCTTTAGTCTCACCCATTCACAGTCAAAGAAGGCGACTTGTATCTTAATCCCACCCTTACTGATAGAAGGAATCTTACGACGTTGTCATCATCCCTTCATACTCAAAGAAGGTGTCTTACGCTTTAGTCTCACCCATTCACAGTCAAAGAATGTGCCTCACGTCTTAGTCTCACCTCTTCACACTCAAATAAGGTGTCTTACGCTTTAGTCTCACCCATGCACAGTCAAAGAAGGCGACTTGGATCTTAGTCCCACCCTTACTGAAAGAAGGAATCTGACGACGTTGTCATCATCCCTTCATACTCAAAGAAGGTGTCTTACGCTTTAGTCTCGCCCATTCACAGTCAAAGAATGTGCCTCACGTCTTAGTCTCACCTCTTCACAATCAAATAAGGTGTCTTACGCTTTAGTCTCACCCATTCACAGTCAAAGAAGGCGACTTGGATCTTAGTCCCACCCTTACTGAAAGAAGGAATCTTACGACGTTGTCATCATCCCTTCATACTCAAAGAAGGTGACTTACGCTTTAGTCTCACCCATTCACAGTCAAAGAATGTGCCTCACGTCTTAGTCTCACCTCTTCACACTCAAAGAAGGTGTCTTACGCTTTAGTCTCGCCCATTCACAGTCAAAGAATGTGCCTCACGTCGTAGTCTCACCTCTTCACAATCAAAGAAGGTGTCTTACGCTTTAGTCTCACCCATTCACAGTCAAAAAAGGCGACTTGTATCTTAGTCCCACCCTTACTGATAGAAGGAATCTTACGACGTTGTCATCATCCCTTCATACTCAAAGAAGGTGTCTTACGCTTTAGTCTCACCCATTCACAGTCAAAGAATGTGCCTCACGTCTTAGTCTCACCTCTTCACACTCAAAGAAGGTGTCTTACGCTTTAGTCTCACCCATTCACAGTCAAAGAATGTGCCTCACGTCTTAGTCTCACCTCTTTACAATCAAATAAGGTGTCTTACGCTTTAGTCTCACCCATTCACAGTCAAAGAAGGCGACTTGGATCTTAGTCCCACCCTTACTGAAAGAAGGAATCTTACGACGTTGTCATCATCCCTTCATACTCAAAGAACGTGTCTTACGCTTTAGTCTCACCCATTCACAGTCAAAGAATGTGCCTCACGTCTTAGTTTCACCTCTTCACACTCAAAGAAGGTGTCTTACGCTTTAGTCTCACCCATTCACAGTCAAAGAATGTGCCTCACGGCTTAGTCTCACCTCTTCACACTCAAAGAAGGTGTCTTACGCTTTAGTCTCACCCATTCACAGTCAAAGAATGTGCCTCACGGCTTAGTCTCACCTCTTCACACTCAAAGAAGGTATCTTACGCTTTAGTCTCACCCATTCACAGTCAAAGAATGTGCCTCACGGCTTAGTCTCACCCCTTCACACTCAAAGAAGGTGTCTTACGCTTTAGTCTCGCCCATTCACAGTCAAAGAATGTGCCTCACGTCGTAGTGTCACCTCTTCACAATCAAAGAAGGTGTCTTACGCTTTAGTCTCACCCATTCACAGTCAAAGAAGGCGACTTGTATCTTAGTCCCACCCTTACTGATAGAAGGAATCTTACGACGTTGTCATCATCCCTTCATACTCAAAGAAGGTATCTTACGCTTTAGTCTCACCTATTCACAGTCAAAGAATGTGCCTCACGTCGTAGTCTCACCTCTTCACACTCAAAGAAGGTGTCTTACGCTTTAGTCTCACCCATTCACAGTCAAAGAAGGCGACTTGGATCTTAGTCCCAACCTTACTGAAAGAATGAATCTTACGACTTTGTCATCATCCCTTCATACTAAAAAGAAGTTGTCTTACGCTTTAGTCTCACCCATTCACAGTCAAAGAATGTGCCTCACGTCTTAGTCTCACCTCTTCACACTCAAAGAAGGTGTCTTACGCTTTAGTCTCACCCATTCACAGGCAAAGAATGTGCCTCACGTCTTAGTCTCACCTCTTCACAATCAAATAAGGTGTCTTACGCTTTAGTCTCACCCATTCACAGTCAAAGAAGGCGACTTGGATCTTAGTCCCACCCTTACTGAAAGAAGGAATCTTACGACGTTGTCATCATCCCTTCACACACAAAGAAGGTGTCTTACGCTTTAGTCTCACCCATTCACAGTCAAAGAAGGCGACTTGGATCTTAGTCCCACCCTTACTGAAAGAAGGAATCTTACGACGTTGTCATCATCCCTTCATACTCAAAGAAGGTGTCTTACGCTTTAGTCTCACCCATTCACAGTCAAAGAATGTGCCTCACGTCTTAGTCTCACCTCTTCACACTCAAAGAAGGTGTCTTACGCTTTAGTCTCACCCATTCACAGTCAAAGAATGTGCCTCACGTCTTAGTCTCACCTCTTCACAATCAAATAAGGTGTCTTACGCTTTAGTCTCACCCATTCACAGTCAAAGAAGGCGACTTGGATCTTAGTCCCACCCTTACTGAAAGAAAGAATCTTACGACATTCATCATCCCTTCATACTCAAAGAAGGTGTCTTACGCTTTAGTCTCACCCATTCACAGTCAAAGAAGGCGACTTGGATCTTAGTCCCACCCTTACTGAAAGAAGGAATCTTACGACGTTGTCATCATCCCTTCATACACAAAGAAGGTGTCTTACGCTTTAGTCTCACCCATTCACAGTCAAAGAATGTGCCTCACGTCTTAGTCTCACCTCTTCACACTCAAAGAAGGTGTCTTACGCTTTAGTCTCACCCATTCACAGTCAAAGAATGTGCCTCACGTTTTAGTCTCACCTCTTCACACTCAAAGAAGGTGTCTTACGCTTTAGTATCACCCATTCACAGTCAAAGAATGTGCCTCACGTCTTAGTCTCACCTCTTCACAATCAAAGAAGGTGTCTTACGCTTTAGTCTCACCCATTCACAGTCAAAGAAGGCGACTTGGATCTTAGTCCCACCCTTACTGAAAGAAAGAATCTTACGACGTTGTCATCATCCCTTCATACTCAAAGAAGGTGTCTTACGCTTTAGTCTCACCCATTCACAGTCAAAGAAGGCGACTTGGATCTTAGTCCCACCCCTTCACACTGAAATAAGGTTGACTTGGATCTTAGTCCCACCCCTTCATACTGAAAGAAGGTGACTTGGATCTTAGTCCCACCCCTTCACACTGAAAGAACGTGTCTTACTCTTTAGTCTCGCCCCTTCACACTCAAAGAAGGTGACTTGGATCTTGGTCCCACCCCTTCACACTTGAAGAAGTTGTCTTACGCTTTAGTCTCACTCCTTCACACTCAAACAAGGTGACTTTGTATCTTAGTCCCACCCCTTCACACTTAAAGGAGGTGTTTTACGTCTTAGTCTCAGTCGTTCACACTCGACAGTTGATGTGACAAATGGCTGGGCATTGCCATGTTCACACAAGGCTGGACAGGCCTTTGATTTACCAGTAAAATGAACAAATAACAAATAAAGTTTACAAAAATGCATTTAAATTTGATAAACGAGAATTATCTAAATTAATTCCAGCGACATTTTTCAACATTTAGACATACAAAATTATTTTTACATGAAACAATGGTTGCGTAGTACGTGTGTTTCTCTCAAATCCCGATTTTTAAAGGTAATTATTCATTCAATATGAATTATAATTGGGTCAAAGTTATTTAATTTACCCTCCACCCCATCAGTGATCTAAAAACGTAAGTGATAGGCGAGGGCACAGTTCATTGTCGTGAATGGTTCACGGTTCCAACACGTTGTCTGCCACAACCTCTTTCACAGTCACACAGAAAAGTCTAAGAAACTATTAAAGAAATGATATTTTGGTAGTAAATGTTTTTTGTCTTGATGAGTTTTGATAGCGTCTTTTTTTTATAACAAAACCAAAGGCGTCTTTTACTAATTAACTGTGGTTGTTAGCTTTCATTTTGTTAATAAATAATAATATTAAAAACAAATTGTTGTTATTAATACTATCCGTGATGAAGGTAAATATCGTTTCTATTAAAAATAATAAGGCTCTAACGAATTGGTAAAAAAACACGCAAAAGCGTCATCAGCGGCAGTAGTTGGAACTACGCAATGTTTATAGCTTCTTACGAAAGTTCTCGGCGTTAATTCTACGCGCTAAAACAGAAGCAAAACTTAATAAACCAGTCAACCGAGCTACGCCCACTACAGCTGACCACACGACCTTCGATGACCTTCAGTCAGAGTTCATAAAGCTTCTTTGTTAATTACACAGAAGCTAATTGCAGTTCTTGCACCTGGCTTTCATAGATTACTCAATAACTAATTACATTTCAGTTACACGTATCTAAAGAATGTATTATTTATCTGCGGCGTGTAATTAATGCATTATCCGCGTAATAGCCTCTCGGTGTATGTTGGTAATCGCGATTCAAATTGCTTTGCTAATTCCATTTATACAGAAAACTGTTCAGCCGATAAGAATTCTAGACATTCAGTCTACATTAAAATGTTCGCTACTAATAAAGCATAACTACGGTGGTCGGAATCTGAAAACTTCCACTTGATTTAGCAAAGCAAACTTATTATCTACTTGTCCACTTTGTCCACTCATTCATGTCTCTAGTTTAACTCTACTTCCATTATACCCACCTCGTTCACATATCTATTCATTGGACGATTGCATATGGTAATATTATTAATAATAATAACATCGTTTTTAACAAAACAATGGTTTAGAAGAGAGCCACGGCAGTAGTAACATATTGTACTTACTCGTATTCTACTAACACATTATGTATTTAATTATTTGTATTCTTAGAGGAGAGTAACGAGTAGATAGCTTCCTTTGTTCGTTGTAGAGAGCAGGTCTATATTATGGAATTGACCCTTACTTCTCAAGCCATCCAACTACCTATACCGAGGTATACGTATATTCTTCATTACTTGCACCTCTTCTCCTCAAATATCTCTTTGTCCTCTAGTTACTCTTCCTCCTCCAGTCCCTATTTTTCCTCCTCATCTTCTAGCCCCTTCCTCATCTAGTTCATCTTTCTACTCTAGTTCCTCTTCATCTTCTTGTCCCCCTTTCTCCTCAAGTTTCTCTTCATCCTCTAGTTCCTCTTTCTCCTCCAGTCCCTCTTTTCCCTTTCATCTTCTAGCCCCTTCCTCCTCTAGTTCATCTTTCTATTCTAGTTATTCTTCATCTTCTTGTCCCCCTTTCTCCTCCAGTTCCTCTTCACCTTCTAGTTCCTCTTCCTCCTTTAGACCCTCTTTTTCCTCCTCATCTTCTAGCCCGTTCCTCCTCTAATTCATCTTTCTATTCTAGTTCCTCTTCATCTTCTTGTCCCACTTCCTCCTCCAGTTCCTCTTCTACTTCTAGTTCCCTTCCCTTTTCCAGTCCCTCTTTTTCCTTTCATCTTCTAGCCCCTTCCTCCTCTAGTTCATCTTTCTACTCTAGTTCCTCTACATATTTTTGTCCCCCTTCCTCCTACAGTTCCTCTTCACTTTCTAGTTCCTCTTCCTCCTCTTGTCTCTCTTTTCCCTCTTCATCTCTAGCCCCTGCCTCATCTAGTTCATCTTTCTACTACAGTTCCTCTTCATCCTCTTGCCCCTTCCTCCTCCAGTTCCTCTTCACCTTCTAGTACCTATTCCTCCTTTACTTCCTTTTCCTCCTTCATTTCCTTCTCCTGTTCCAGCACCTATTCTTGGTTTTGTTCCACATCGTACTTCAGTTCCTCTTTCTCGTCTAGTTCAAACCGGTACCTGTTCTTTTTATATTTATTTCCCTCCAATAGTTCCTCTTCAGATCCTAGTTCCTCTACCTCCTTCAGTTCCTTTTCCTGCTCCAGTTCATCTTCCTGCTTTTGTTCCTCTTCATACTCGAGTTCCTCTTTCTCCCCTAGTTTATACTGGCACCTCTTCTCCCTTATCATCATCTCCCTTCTCTAGTTCCACTTTACCCTCTGGTTCCTATTCCTTCTCCAGTTTCTCTTTGTCCTCTAGTTCCTCTTCTTTTTGGAACTAGCTTCTCCATTGCACTCAAAGTCTAAATCTTTTAATGTGTAACGTTTTATAGAACCGCATATGAAGATACTGTATTTGTGGGAATGACGCGGTAGGACATTCAATGGAAATTCACACAAAAGTGTTTAACAATCTGGAGATAAAAAATATTTCGCGCAATTATTTCTGAACAAAAATGTAGTTAATGGTAACAGCTATTGCCTTCTTCACTTAAAGATTGTTTGGAGGATATGTTTACTTCATATGTATATAAATATATATATATATATATATATATATATATATATATGTGTGTGTGTGTGTGTGTGTGTGTGTGTGTGTGTGTGTGTGTGTGTGTGTGTGTGTGTTGCAACGTCCCCTCCTTCTATCCACTACCTCTACGGTCCCTACCGCAGCACCACGCGGTCGTTTGTTTGCGTTGTTTAAATCCTTTCTTGCAGAATACTAGAATTTAATTGTTTACAAGAAAACATATTTATAAACAACCACAAAACTGCCTGTCACCCTGCTGGTAAAACCGTGCTAAACTCCCAGAGTAAAGTGTATGTTTCCTGCTCGTAGGGCCAAACCCACAACAAGCCTATTCCCGCTGACTACTATTTAAAATACATATAAACCCTCCTAAATAAGTTTATCAATTGTGTATGGTCTAAGTATAGTCACACATGTCAAATTCATAGTCAGCTGGAAAGAAACACATTTAGAATAATACACATAAAAACACAGAGTCTTACCACCTGATGATGATCTGCAGAAACAGCAAGGGAACGTGCAAAATATGATTGTGTTTAAAAATACCTATTTTAAAAGGCTCCTGTGTCCTCTTAAACACAATCTGCCAGTAGATAAATCTCTGGACTTTTATTACAAAAAACCAACTAATCTTTAGACTAGCTCATGAAATTAGTAGAGAGAAACTCTTTAAAACATTAGGCTTTATCTATTGCCATTTAATGAAATTTAATTAAATTTGTTTACTGATTTGATAATCATTTTTATATTAGTTGGAAAAAGCTAAACAGTTTTTATTGGTTATTTGACACAGGATGGAATGCAAATAATCTTGATTTTTATGACATATTTAACTCTATTTATTGAAATAAAAAAGAAAATTTATCCTTCAAAGTATTACATAATCATATTAGCAAAACAATTCACTGAGTTACTTCTTGTTTCTTATGCTTTAAAAAATTATACTTTGCATATAGATTTATTACATTTACATTAACATAAAATCATTTTCAAAATTACACATAATAATATTTTATCTCCTATATGGAATTGGTAAATTCATATTTTGTAACCTTTAATTTTTAAATTTATAATATTCGAGAATTTCTCATTTTCTTTAAATAAACGGCTTATGGCCAAAAACCTTTTGTAATTTTAATATTCATTATTTTAAATATTCTGAGCACATAAATTCATTTACTTAGCATACAATTTATTTAAATTTTATAAAGAGTGAAGTCATTGTTTTAAGCTTGCAAATTTGTTTGAATTTAATAAAATTAACTAACTAAATTTGACGTGACTGATTTCGAATAAAGAAAATGACTTGCCAAAGATGTTCTTGCCGGTCCTTGGGGTCCCTCGTCTGGATTCCCTGGTCCTTGGACACCGGAAGTCGCCATCCCTGGTTCGTCGGTGGTGGTTTCCCTCTATTCGAGCGTCCTGGAGGCTGAGTCTGGAGCCTTCATCCTTGGTGGTCCTGGATGTCGAAAGCGCTGAGGTTATCGTCCATCTGGCCTGCTGACGGTCTCTACTCGCGGTCCAGCATAGTGTCCCGCGGCACCTCGTGTTAGAAAATTTTTACAGACTGTCTCTAAAGGCTTAGAGACCAAGTATATATAGCGGTGAATTTAACCTACCGCACCCCGCCTGCAAGTTTGCTATCGCTCGATTTATTCCTTGTACAGGCAAGTCGGGCAACGAATCTGTTTTAGCTTGCATAGTTTGATAATTAATTTTAGAACACTGAAAAATGTCTATTTTATTTAAACGGCTGTAACTTTTTTGTTTCTTAAGTTTTTTGAATTCTGTTTTCTTTAATGTTCATTCTAGGTTATTGTGGTTCTTTTGAAATGTCGATGAAAGTTCTACGTGGTTTGGTTCGAAAAATAGCTTTTTTAGGCACTTAGAATTTTTTCGCTTCACTCTCGATGTTCAAATTTAGTTAGTTATTACAAATTCATTTTATAACATTCTTTAATGTGGCTTAACTATTCTATTTACTGTTTTATTTAATTTTTCCCTCTTTATTAATTGTATAATTCCCTACTTGATTATTTTAAAAACAGCTTTATTTCTAAAAAACAGGAAATTACTTATTTCCCACTTGCGACGGTCTCTCACCCCGTTGCAATTTCCCCGTTTGAGAGGTTAAAAATGTTTTACTTTGTTAAAATGTTTTTTACCAATTCCTTATCTTATTATTACTTAAACTATCTTATTCTATTACAAAATTTTCTTATTATTATTCTCTTGTCTCTTGAGAAGTTTTCTCCCTGAAACACTTCAAACACAAGTCAATTAGCAATTTATTAGTCACTTTTGTTTACCCTAACTTTTATTTTGTCAAATTACACATCATTCACCACACTGATGGCTGTCATTTCCTTTATATATTTACCACGTCAATTTCATTTTATACTAGTTATGGCTTTAAAAACAATGACTTGCAATTAAAAACCTAACTAATCTTACAATACTATTTTTTAAACATATTCCTTTCATATCTTAACTATTACGTATTATTGTGTCAGCTGTGGAAGTACAGTTTATCTAGTTTAATTTGTTTATTTTCTGATAAACCTTTCGTAGCGGCTAACTATTGCGTTGATTCCACATTCCAAACTACCTGACAAGGTCAATGAGCTGGCTTGTAAACATTCTAATACAACAATTCTACTTATCATATTAAACGGAACGAAACTTGCCTTTTAAATTCTCTATCTTCTTATTGTATAATTTATAAGACTGGCTTGTGTCCAGATTATCGAAGTCCACTTGATAAATCCTGATTGCTTCTGTTATTCATGCAAAGTTTCTATTGTTGCGACCTTGATCGTTAGTACACAAGTTTTCTTGTTTTATATTGTACAGTGATAGTCTGATCTAACGACCCACTATTTCATGCACACAAATTTCTTGTTTGATTTTGCAAAGGTCTGACCGTGTATTTGTTGTACAAATTATTAAGATTCGCCTGCTATCTCTCTGATTGTTGCTTGATTTAACCCGCTTGTTTGATTTAAGCAGTGGATGTAGCTCGCCAATGTTTGCTCAATATACACAAAGACTTCCTGAATAATACTTTTGTAATGTTGATTTAGTTATTAAAGAGTTTGTTTTAGATTTAAACATTTGTCCCTTTATAAATAAGTAGCTAATCTGAAAGTCTAGATTTAGCCTTATTCAATTACTGCTTATTCTTGTTTTTACATTAAATCAGTTTATTAATCTTTCTGACAATTTAATTCCTGCCTAAGTTAGCTTATCGCTCGCGTACTGGTTCTATTACTGAACAACATTCTACTTTGGCATTTCCGTATTTTTAGGATTACGATCGGTGTAAAGTTCAGATTCTAGAATCCCTTTACTCGTCATAACGCTTCTTAATGTTTTTAACATCATATACAATTTTACAGAATACATTACAAGATATTTTATAATTATTGACACAGTTGGTTTGATTAACGGTAACAAATCAAGTTATTGTTCCTAAGTTTGTTTCATATCCCTTAAACATTTCTCTTTAAACATTTTTGGAATTTCCGTATGACATTCTATTGACTTTGTCCTGTTTTAAATACATTTAGGCTTTTTTGCCCTCTACTATTTTGGTACGTCCGGCTTATTTTGTTGCAAGGAAAGTTTTTATAAACTCGTTCCCCGCCCGTCCACCGGATATTTCCTTGCGGCCTTGTTTACAAACACAAGTGATTGCCCTTAACCTTGAGCCTTTGTTTACATTTGTTTGACTCGCCGGGTATTTCATTCAAACATCTGGATACTTTATTATAAATTATTTCAACCTAGACAATTCTGGTTTATTTAAAAGTACAGCGGTTATTTATTTGTACTGCCTTTCTTAATAGTATTTAGTTTTAAGATATTTTTTACTCATTCATAAAACTTTTTAATATCTTTTATGTCATAGATGCCTCGGATTTTATCTGTAACGATGTTTGCAATTTGGTAGGTTTTTCGACCCATTTTCCTTTTAATTTTATAAGGACCTTGGTACCTTAACAACAGCTTTTCTGTCTCATTCTTAGACACATCTGATCTATTGTGCCTAGTGATTAGGACTAAATCGCCCGGTTGAAACGACGTTTCTCGGCAGTTTATATTTTTCATAGCAGCCCGTCTTTCTCCCACTGTCCTTATACGATCGAATACATCTTGTAAGGTTTCTCTTTGTGTCGCTTGTTCCGCATTTCTACAATCATCTGGCAGAAATCTCTCCCATATATATATATCGGTACTTCCCCATGGTGTACCTGGATAGGTGAATATCCAGTTACTTCATGGGGAGTTATGTTAATTACCTGTTCCATATATGGCAGATATCTCATCCATGATGACTGCGCTTCATGACAATAGGTCCTAAGAATCCTGCCCAGATCTCGGTTTATCCTCTCGGCATGGTTTACCTGTGGATGCCTGACCGGAATTAATGTATGCTCAACACTGTTGTCGTGCATCCATAAATTCCATTGTCGAGACGTAAAGGCCGATCCGAAATCTGAGAGTATTCGCCTAGGCTTCCCTATTGTCTGAAAATAATGCGACAGTTTGGCGATTGTACTCGTCGTATTTGGGCGCTTAACTGCATATAATTTTACTAATTTCGAGAATACATCTACAACAACTAAAATGTGTCTTGCACCTCCTGTGCTCCGGGGCAAAGGTCCTAAAAAATCGACAGCAACAATCTCTCCCGGCTGTTGTGTTAAAATGGGTTTAGTCCTTGCTTGCAAATATCGATTTGTTACTTTTGCAAACTGGCAGATTCGACATTTCCGAATGACATCTATGACTTGTTTATGTATATTTTTAATGTAGACATGTTTGTTTATCATTTTGACAATTTTATTTCTACCTAAATGTGCATATTGTTTGTGTACATGCTCTATAAATGGAACGATATTTTGCTTTGGCATCACAACCTTCGTTCTATTGTTTACAATTTTACATAATATATTGTTACAAATTTTATAATAATTAAACTGATTTATGTGATTTATTATATGAGAAAGTTCAGGTTCTTGCTCCTGGACTTGTCTCATTTCTTTAAACATCTTTTGTATTATGGTAGGGCATTCTACTTTAATTTGTCCTATTTTAACTACATTTAATCCCTTTTGCCCGCTATTATTTCCTGTATTACTTTGATACATCCGACTTATGGTGTCGCAAGGAACGTTTTCTTTACCTGGACAGTGTCTCATTTTTGGCTGATATTCCTGTATCGCGAGAATCCACCTAGTTATGCGTGCATTGGTATAGTTGCATGAATAGAGAAACTTTAGTGCTTTGTTGTCTGTAATGATAGTTAATGGGGCCCCTACTATCAATGGCCGAAACTTCTTTAGGCCATGCACTATTGCCAAAAGCTCCTTTTCGCACACTGTATACCCTAATTCCGCGTGTTTCAGTGTTCTCGATACAAATCCAATTACTTGTAACCTGCCCTGTTGGTCTTCCTGGTACAGCTGACTTGCTATAGCGTTATCGCTCGCATCAGTTTGTAAAAACGTTCCCCGACCTTCCACCGGATGTGTCAAAGTAACTGCTTCCACAAACAGGTTTTTTACGTTCCTAAATGCATCTTGCATCTCTATATCCCAAACCCAGGGTTGTCCCTTTCTTAATAGCTTCAACAGGGGTGAAGTTTCTCGGGCGTATCGACTTGTGAATCGCGAATAATAATTCACAAATCCTAAGAATGATTGTAGCTGTTTCTTATTCTTAGGACTAGGAAAGTCGCGAATCGCTTGGAGCTTATCTGGGTCAGTTTTTACCCCTTTCTGGTCAAATATATACCCTAAAAACTTCACTTCCTGTTGGCAGAACAATGTCTTATTGGGATTTATTGTTAAATTTCCCTCCCTGAATTTGGAAAATATTATACGCAAGTGCTCGAGGTGTTCTTCAAATGTCTCCGATAGACATAACAAGTCGTCAACATAGGCTAATATGTTGTCGCTTAACTCCACGCCAAGTGTCAAATCGACTGTTCTTACTAGGGCCGCTAGAGAATTCTGCAACCCGAATGGAACGACCTTAAAATTGTACACCTTATTGTCGAATAAAAAGCCGGTATATTTCTTGGAATCATGTGTCAATGGCACTTGCCAAAAACTCGATGTCATATCAATCTTTGAAATATACCGTTTATTCCTTCCTTTTCTTAGGATGTCGTCTATACTAGGTGCACTTTCATAATCGGGTACAGTTATCTCGTTTAACTTCCTAGCGTCTAAACAAAGTCGAACCGTATTGTCTGATTTTATGACAACAACCATAGGATTAACATACGGCGTCCTTGACCTCTCAATTATGTCATATCGGAGCATTTTGTCGATTTCTTCCTGAACCTGTTTGCGGAAGTTCATTGGAATAGGATAGTTCCTGTTCACAAAAGTTGTGCCTTCTTTAATTTTGAGCGCATGTTTATATTTATTTGATCTACCTGGTTTTTCATTAAACACGTCTGAATAATTGTTTATCAATTCCTGTAACTTCAACATTTCTTGTTTGTTTAAGATGCAATGATTATTTGTATTCTCCAACTTAATCGTATTTATTTTAAGATATGTTTTTCGCGTTCTTGTTTTCTTTCGGCGTTTTGTGTTACGCCATTGTGCGTAATTCCTGTATTTTATTTTTGTTTTTGATTTATTTTTACTTGGTTTATTTTGATAATTTTTATACTGGTGAGATTTACTTCTAAATTTATTTTTAGCAAACAATTTGGACTTCGTTTTCAAGCAAGATTGATTAGAATTAAAGTGCTTTGGAATTCTTGTTAAGTCTAACGGATTTGTTTCCCGACAATTAGGTCTTTCCCTAACTTGTTGGAATTTTATTTGTTTCGGCTTGTAGCCATTTTTATTTAATTCGTTGAATCCTCCCTCGTCATTATTTAATTTGTTTGTTGTAGGCTTGGTTAACCCATTTTTTGCTTTGTTTAAGCCCGTTAGCTTACTTGATTCCGTTCTTTCACAGATTAATAATTCACTCTTCCTCGAATTTTCGCACAATTTGTTATTTAAATTTTTGGTAACCTCGTTCTTAACCTTATTCGTTGACAATTGTTTTGATTTTATTTTTTGTTCCCCGCTTGTATCGGTGGAACATTTTACATTTTTAGTTATATTTTTGTTTATTATTTTATTAATTTTATTACATCCTATCTCTTGTTTTATATTATTTTTATTATTATTCGATACAAGAAACTCCTGGTGCAGCAGATATCCATCAATTTCATACGTCATGAACGATCTCTCCATGTTTATCCGGGCTTTTAACGCACACAAAGTATTTGCTCCCAAGATGAGGTCAACCCGTAGATTGTCCACAATCAAGAAAACAAATTCCTTTGTGTGTCCGTTTAATGTTAGAGGTAGCATCGTTTGTAACTTGACTCGTTTACAGGTTGACCCTAATGCTGTGACTATCGCTACATTAGCTATAGGTAGCTCATAGAATAAATTCCCGTTTTGTTTTAGGGCTATGTATTTTTCTGTTTTAATCACAGACATTTGGGCACCTGTATCAACTTGTGCAATAAACTTATGGTCTTTAATTTCGCACTCTATCACTGGACACTGGTCTATATTCTCCAGTTTTACAACCGAGTCAATTCTTTCCTCTAACAAATCGTCCCTAATAGACATGGAAAAACCGCCTAGCCTGATCTTATTATGATGGTAAACCGGCTTTTCCTTCGGTCTCTCGCTCTGAATTATTTTTGACTTCTTTGTGCTTCGGATCTCTAACCTGGTTAACTTATCTCCCTGATTGTTGCCAGAGATCCTTATATTTAGTTTTTTGGCTTGTGGTCGCTTGGTCCGGGGATAGGCGATTTAGGATGAGGGTTTTTAGGATACTTGGTCTCTTGGTATTTTGCGGTATCACCATGGGACCTTGGGTTAGGGTTAGGTTGTTGGTTTGGAGCAACCTGCCTCTGTTGACTTCTTTGAGCGTTCCCATTACCATTTCCGTTGTCAGTAACGCTGTCTAGCTGTTGTAGGAAAACTATCGCTTGTTTGATGTTACTTGTGGGGTTCCCCACACTAGCTAGCTGAACGTTACTCCCAAAGTGTTTCATTAACATGAAGATGAGATGGTTCTCTGGGATTATCGGGTCTAAGTTTTTCGCCCTGTTTACCATCATAATAAAATACTCCGCCATAGAGTATGGTCCATTATTATGGTAGCGCCCTTGATTTATCTGTCTGCGTACCCTATCCTGCTGGCGATAACTCCAGAAATGCTCCGTGAATTCCTGCCTGAATACAGAATAAGTTTCTGTATTGTTTTTTATGGCTTTCCACCATGCATCCGCTGCCCCTTTCAAATATCGTTCTACAATTCTTAATTTTGCAGTCTCGTCCATAGTATTGTCTATTTCAGAAAATAGATCTTCTATTTCCCCTAGGAATGTCATTGGATCTTCCTTGTCATTCCCCCAGAACTCAATCCTACGGTACGTAGCCTCCCCGTTCCTGTCTATTACCCTTGGTAAGCAAACTTGTGTTACTATCCCCGCTCCAGCGGTTTGCTTTACCTTTGCGACTTGTTGCTTTACCGATTTAATATCCTCTTGGATATCCTGTACTTTCTCGTTTAATTTAGCCGTTTTTGTTTCTGTTTTAGTTTTCAGTCTCTCTATTTCTGTCTCATGTTCGCTTAACTTTTCATATATATGACTCGTCTTGGCCTCATTTTCTTTTTGATAGTCTTCGAATTTTGACTGGAAAGCCTCCCATAAATGTCGTCTTTCCATTTTCTCTTCCTCCCTCCATCGTTTTTCTCTGTCCTCTCTCTCCTTCTCCTTTTGTTTTTCTTTGTCTTCTCTCTCCTTCTCTCTCTGTTTTGCTTCCTCCCTCTCTTCCTCTCTCAATCGTTTTTCTCTGTCCTCTCTCTCCTTCTCCTTTTGTTTTTCTTTGTCTTCTCTCTCCTTCTCTCTCTGTTTTGCTTCCTCCTTCTCTTTCTCTCTCAATTGTTTCTCTTCCTCTCTCAATCGTTTCTCTTTTTCATCTCTCTCTTTCTCTCTTTGTCTTGCTTCCTCCTTCTCTTTCTCTCTCAATTGTTTCTCTTCCTCTCTCAATCGTTTCGCTTCCGCCTTCTCTTTCTCTCGCTCTTCTTTGTCTTTTTCCTCCTTTGCCTTGAAATAGGCCATCAATTTATCTATCTCGGGTTTTGACATTTTGATTTACTATTTAATATTCAATTATTTATTTATGTACTTATTCCTTTCTTTTCGATTTGGTTTAGGCCAGATGGTTCCTACCCGCTCTTTCGACTAAATCTTTATTCACATTTATTTATTTATTTATTTATATTTTTACGCTCTTGGATTTGTTCAATTTATATTATTAAAAATTTAATTACATTATTTAAAACATTTTGACTTCATTTATTTAAACTATCTCGATTCATTTCTATTATTTAATTATTCAATTTTGATATAGGGAACCTGTTCAAAGGCCCTACCGTATGGGCGCCAATTCTGCAACGTCCCCTCCTTCTATCCACTACCTCTACGGTCCCTACCGCAGCACCACGCGGTCGTTTGTTTGCGTTGTTTAAATCCTTTCTTGCAGAATACTAGAATTTAATTGTTTACAAGAAAACATATTTATAAACAACCACAAAACTGCCTGTCACCCTGCTGGTAAAACCGTGCTAAACTCCCAGAGTAAAGTGTATGTTTCCTGCTCGTAGGGCCAAACCCACAACAAGCCTATTCCCGCTGACTACTATTTAAAATACATATAAACCCTCCTAAATAAGTTTATCAATTGTGTATGGTCTAAGTATAGTCACACATGTCAAATTCATAGTCAGCTGGAAAGAAACACATTTAGAATAATACACATAAAAACACAGAGTCTTACCACCTGATGATGATCTGCAGAAACAGCAAGGGAACGTGCAAAATATGATTGTGTTTAAAAATACCTATTTTAAAAGGCTCCTGTGTCCTCTTAAACACAATCTGCCAGTAGATAAATCTCTGGACTTTTATTACAAAAAACCAACTAATCTTTAGACTAGCTCATGAAATTAGTAGAGAGAAACTCTTTAAAACATTAGGCTTTATCTATTGCCATTTAATGAAATTTAATTAAATTTGTTTACTGATTTGATAATCATTTTTATATTAGTTGGAAAAAGCTAAACAGTTTTTATTGGTTATTTGACACAGGATGGAATGCAAATAATCTTGATTTTTATGACATATTTAACTCTATTTATTGAAATAAAAAAGAAAATTTATCCTTCAAAGTATTACATAATCATATTAGCAAAACAATTCACTGAGTTACTTCTTGTTTCTTATGCTTTAAAAAATTATACTTTGCATATAGATTTATTACATTTACATTAACATAAAATCATTTTCAAAATTACACATAATAATATTTTATCTCCTATATGGAATTGGTAAATTCATATTTTGTAACCTTTAATTTTTAAATTTATAATATTCGAGAATTTCTCATTTTCTTTAAATAAACGGCTTATGGCCAAAAACCTTTTGTAATTTTAATATTCATTATTTTAAATATTCTGAGCACATAAATTCATTTACTTAGCATACAATTTATTTAAATTTTATAAAGAGTGAAGTCATTGTTTTAAGCTTGCAAATTTGTTTGAATTTAATAAAATTAACTAACTAAATTTGACGTGACTGATTTCGAATAAAGAAAATGACTTGCCAAAGATGTTCTTGCCGGTCCTTGGGGTCCCTCGTCTGGATTCCCTGGTCCTTGGACACCGGAAGTCGCCATCCCTGGTTCGTCGGTGGTGGTTTCCCTCTATTCGAGCGTCCTGGAGGCTGAGTCTGGAGCCTTCATCCTTGGTGGTCCTGGATGTCGAAAGCGCTGAGGTTATCGTCCATCTGGCCTGCTGACGGTCTCTACTCGCGGTCCAGCATAGTGTCCCGCGGCACCTCGTGTTAGAAAATTTTTACAGACTGTCTCTAAAGGCTTAGAGACCAAGTATATATAGCGGTGAATTTAACCTACCGCACCCCGCCTGCAAGTTTGCTATCGCTCGATTTATTCCTTGTACAGGCAAGTCGGGCAACGAATCTGTTTTAGCTTGCATAGTTTGATAATTAATTTTAGAACACTGAAAAATGTCTATTTTATTTAAACGGCTGTAACTTTTTTGTTTCTTAAGTTTTTTGAATTCTGTTTTCTTTAATGTTCATTCTAGGTTATTGTGGTTCTTTTGAAATGTCGATGAAAGTTCTACGTGGTTTGGTTCGAAAAATAGCTTTTTTAGGCACTTAGAATTTTTTCGCTTCACTCTCGATGTTCAAATTTAGTTAGTTATTACAAATTCATTTTATAACATTCTTTAATGTGGCTTAACTATTCTATTTACTGTTTTATTTAATTTTTCCCTCTTTATTAATTGTATAATTCCCTACTTGATTATTTTAAAAACAGCTTTATTTCTAAAAAACAGGAAATTACTTATTTCCCACTTGCGACGGTCTCTCACCCCGTTGCAGTGTGTGTGTGTGTGTGTGTGTGTGTGTGTGTGTGTGTGTGTGTGTGTGTGTGTGTGTGTGTGTGTATAAACTTTAATGTATCTAATCAAAAATATTACTTGCTATAAATGCAGTCAACTTTCTAGAGCTGTATTACAATGCTCTCATTTTCGACCATTAGAAGACTGTGGTGTTCTTGAAGTCGTTGGGCGTGTGAAACTTTGTTGACACGTGGTATAACAGTACTGTTCTAGATATGGCTGTATTTTATTGTGTGTATTACTAGATTTAAAAATAGAAAATACCACCTTCAACTTCTATAAAAAAACGTTCTGCTTAAATGAAGAAATTATTCTTAATATATTTGCTTGTTGTAATAATTGCTTACGCGTTTCGAAACAATCGTTCCTTTTACGAATCAATGCCTCTCACGAAAATAGCCTCTACAGGAAGTAAGCCCTTGCGTATTTACTTAGTTTAGTATTATTTTATCTATACGCCTCTTTATACTCGACGGGTTTCGACGAACTCACATCTTCCAGGGTGTACGGAAACACACGAATCTTGGACAGACCGATATAAGTAGTAATAAAACAAAAATATTTTAAAAACATTTGTTTAACCTTATAGAAATAATTATTTTTTGCTGTTCAATTATGATTAATGTATTCTGTGGCGTTAAGACATCTCATAAAAACTGTAAAGTTTCAAACCGTCCTATTACCAACATTAGCCTAATACATAGATTAGGTTTGGGTTGTATTACATACATAGAAATAATAATATAAATTTAGTCATCTTTATTTAACGTTTGACACTGAAGTGTTTTAAATATAATACAATAATAAGAAAAATTGTATATATGAGGAAATATAAGGAATATATGAAACACACACACACACACACACACACACACACACACACACACACACACACACACACACACACACACACACAAACACACACACACACACACACACACACACACACACATACACACACACACACACACACACACACACACACACACACACACACACACACACACACACACACACACACACACAAACAAACACACACACACACACACACACACACACACACACACACACACACACACACACACACACATACATACACACACACACACACACACACACACACACACATACACACACACACACACACACACACACACAAACACACACACACACACACACACACACACACACACACACACACACACACACACACATACACACACACACACACACACACACACACACACACACAAACACACACACACACACACACACACACACACACACACACACACACACACACACACACATATATATATATATATATATATATATATATATATATATATATATAAAGGGCTATAACAAAATACCCAAGGCCGTATATATTTAGTATTTAATTAGATTTTGAATTTTATTGTCACGTTTCGACTATTTAAAGCTTCATGTGTACAATATCAAGACAGAAACATTATTATACAATAGAATAATTGTACAATGCCAGGGTATTCAAAATACAAAATTCTGTTTCAAGATAAATTCGAAATGGTTAAAAACTGTATTTCTGATTGCAAACTTTCTGTCCGTTCAAAACATCTGTTTTTAGTCTTAAAAGAAATAAAAAAACCTGATTCGACTGGCTTGGAGACAAACCGGAGCTATGTTAACCAATTACTATCGCAAACCTAAGTATGGCAACAGTTTGTCTTTAATTGGCAGTGCACGATGGACAGATGTCGTCACAGTCAACATAAGTCGATATATCGAACTGCGGTAACAAGATCGATGTCTTTACTTGATCGATATAAATTGACTCGAACCGGACGAGAAATTGTCTGGATTTGCCCACAAATCTTCCTGAACGCGCGTGCGCCTCTGATGTTAAAAGCTTGTTGTATCGCTGGCAGTTGAGTCCATTTTACTGCAAATAGCTTTATTCGTTATGTCTATATTGTTACATTTACAAGTGCCTAATCGTTAAAACCACTAAGTTATGCATCGACTTAGAATAACTAAGGCGTTTGTACTGTTTGCGTATAACACTTTCTAAAATAGATGAAAATTTTAATTTTACAATTGTCAAATAGTTTTCTGTTAAGTAAAATAAAATTGGAACCTTAAATTCATCAATGGATATATGCTTTGTTTTGAAAAACTATTTTATAAAGATCAGTTTGTGCTGTACGTTTTTAAGTTTATACTATTACATAATACGTAATCTAATGGTCTGTCTAATGTGTGTGTGTGTGTGTGTGTGTGTTACTCAATCACGTAAAACCTACTGGATCCATTGAGCTGAAATTTTACATAGAAATTCTTAGCGTCCCTGTTTAAGACATATGCATATTTTTATTCTGAAATTCCATCAGGGCGCCGCCCTACTGACCTTGTAAACTCCCTTAACTTTCAATTATCTGTACTGATATTAAATGTGTTTTTAATCCCCTGTAAAAGTCATTTTAGGACACAATTAAACATATATACTGTACACAATAAACTATAGTTTGATATATTTATTGGGATTTAATTTCAGTAAATTAAATTCTCCCCAAATACAAATACAAATTAAATCAATACAAATATATGCCAACCCTGTAGAAGAACGGGTGATCTTCTAGTAATAAAATAAATTAGTTCAAGCCCGCAATTCCCAGAAAACGGCTTTAATGAGACATAACTTTATGACATCAAATTGAACACTGTAATAAACCATGTAAAAAGTGACTAGTTTGTAAATAATTAAGTGTATCTAACGCCAACTAATAATCGATAAGTTTTTCTTCAAACGCTTTTCAATAGCAAAGTCATCATCAGTGATAATAATTAACTGAACACGTAAGCTATAAGATAGGTCTACAGTTATCCTTTACCTGTAGCCTATCGGATAAATTTATATACGAGAAACAAATCTGTCACACTCATGGTTATTTTATAATTGAATCACGTTTTAAGAATGAGTTAGTGATTGTGTGTTTGTGTTCCTTGTTATTTATTTATTACTTGTGCAGAAGACAAACGTTTTGGTATAGAAACAATCAAATCAAAATAAAGGATAGTATAAGGACACAACAAAAGAGACGTAATAAAAGATGACTCAAAGTAGTAACTTGGACTACATTGTAGGTGAAGAAGAAGTGGGCATGTTGGTTTTCCCTATCATATTTGAAAGAGTTTGTAAAAATGTAATATAAGAATTTCAAAAGTTATGTTTAATTTAATTAAAATATTACGTTTATAATTATATTTACAACTCTTTTATATAAATAAATAAATTATTATTTTTGTTGTTCATAACTACGAAAGCTTACAACTTCATTAACTTCAAATTTTTAAATTTGAATTTCAGTCATTTTAAATTACTATATCAATTTTCTAAGGCAATATGTACTCATAAATAAATGTATTTATAAATATTATAAATGATGTTATAAAACACGTGATATATCATTCCCGTACAACATAACCTCAAAATATCGAAAACAGCTGTTGTCTGAAATTATGTGTTGGTGACCTAGGAAAATTAACTGATCCAAAACTTTTACGTGTACGTGCTGTGCAGTTTTAGGTTTGACATCAATAATAATAAAAAAATTGGAAACATTTTCAATATTTTTTTTGTTTTATTCACACATATTACGTAAAACCCAAGATACATCGTTATATAACTTCGTTAAGTACAATGAACATTACCTTTAAAGAAAAAGCCAGCCTTAAACGTTTGAAACGCGAGTGAAAAGTATCATTTGGAGAAATTATAAAGAGAAGATAATAAAACACATGACAATAACACACATAAAAAAAAACATTTAAACATAAAACGAAAAATGTTTTTTCAAAGTACAGTATTTTTAAAATTGTTACGTTATACTAAACCAATGTTTTCAGAAGAAACAATTGATCACTTGAATGTAATGAATAGGCTAAAGATTAGAATGCTGTAATTGAGGTTACCATATTATTTGCTTTATTCAAGGAGCTAAACATGTTTTAACAGTTGTGTTAGTTTACTGTAACACTGTTGAACGGTTACTTTTTGAATTGGATATGCAACAATAAAGAATACAAAACTCCACTTCCACCTCTAGCAACGGTATGGCCCTTTCTGAAAAAAACGTTTTTTAAACTTATTACTTAGAACAGTAATTATGTTCATGTCGGTGCACAACAATGACTTGTAGGTAGGATTAAGTTAGTATATGTTGCCGGACACTAGTGACTTGTAGGTAGGATTAAGTTAGTATATGTTGCCGGACACTAGTGACTTGTAGGTAGGATTAAGTTAGTATATGTTGCCGGACACTAGTGACTTGTAGGTAGGATTAAGTTAGTATATGTTGCCTTAAACTAGTGACTTGTAGGTAGGATTAAGTTAATATATGTTGCCGGACACTAGTGACATGTAGCTAGGATTAAGTTAGTATATGTTGCCGGACACTAGTGACTTGTAGGTAGGATTAAGTTAGTATATATGGCCGATACTAGTGACTTGTAGGTAGGATTAATTTAGTATATGTTGCCTTAAACTAGTGACTTGTAGGTAGGATTAAGTTAGTATGTATGGCCGATACTAGTTAATTGTAGGTAGGATTAAGTTAGTATATATGGCCGATACTAGTGACTTGTAGGTAGGACTAAGTTAATATGTGTGATCGACACTAGTGACTTATAGGTAGGATTAGGTTAGTATACGTTGATGGACACTAGTGACTTGTAGGTAGGATTAAGTTAGTATATGTAGGTGGACACTAATGACTTGTAGGTATGATTAGGTTTGTATACGTCGGGGTACACAAGTGACTTGTAGGTAGGATTAAGTTAGTATTTGTTGGTGGACACTAGTGACTTGTAGGTAGGATTAGGTTAGTATACGCAAGCAGACACTAGTGACTTGTAGGTAGGAATAAGTTAGTATATACAGACAGACACTAGTGACTTTTAGGTAGGATTAAGTTAGTAAGTGTTGGCGAAAACTAGTAACGTAAAGCTAATATTAAATTAGTGTATTTTGACGAACACTAGTGACTTGTATGTAGGATTAAAAATGTATATGTTGGCAAAAACTAGTGACTTGTAGGTAGGATTAAGTAAGTATATATTAGTAGACACTAGTGGCTTGTAGGTAGGATTACGTTAGTGAACCTGATGTACGACTTACGGGAGATTTAGAGACTGAATTATGCAGAGTCTCCTGAATTTTACATACTCTCTATCGGGGATTTGAGACTTACCCTCATTCTTTGGTAAACCTTTATTTTGTAAGGTTTAAGAGCTTTACCCAATGGACCGTTTTTGTTTCTTGGTGCTATTGACACCACAAAGTAGTTCATAGTAGGAACCTGCTTGAAACGGAATGAACGATATCGAAAAGATTGCAGTGTAAAAACCAGAATACACGCTCTTACAACACCTACAAATACTTTCGCCAACACAGTTTATCGATTTATGTTTAACATTTCGAACTCTCGATTGAGTTGTATTGCTAATACCGGCTTTTTGTTGTAGGCAAACCTAGGCCAGTTAATTACTGGAACAAGTTATCTAGAATTAGAAAGAACTATGGACTTGTTCAACAGGACTCAGGCGTTGTAGGCGAGTTTATAATGAGCAAGTGGTTTAATTAGGTATTTACACTGTAGATGTCGTGACGAGCGGTACGGACTTTTCATGATTTATGTTTTACATTGTTGTAGGCTAAGCGTACTAGAAGCTTTTAGTGGTAATTGTTTGAATACGCGCCGAAGGACACTGCTCATTGTGTTTTGGATCGTTAGGTGAACGCAAAAGTGAATTACTGCAGACTTGGAGTAACAAAATGGAGGAATATATTTATCCTGACCTCAGCGACATACTTGGCTGACTAACGTCCTACATAAGGGCGTTTTAACGGAAAATTAAAATAAATATTACTTAAAAGTAAATAAAAGTTGATAGTATGTGCATTTCTTAATACTTGAGAGGTTAATCCGTTTCAATATGTGTGTATGAAGTAGAAAGACTAATGCTAGCCTGGAAGCTATCTAGAAGTCATCAAGTTTGCACAATGATTGCTAAATTAGATATACGACGATTCTATTTATAGTATTGTGAATGTATAGGTTTATTGTAATATAATGTTTTTTGTTGTAATTTTGCTAATTAGCTTAAATTCACCAGTAGATGGCATTATTTAATTGAAGAAAAGTTGGACAATAAATTCTCAATGATTATTTTGTCTGCGATTTGATTGAAACCTTTCTAATAATTATTATATTTGTTGTTGATAACATCTTCATGAGAGCTACTAGTTTTTAATCAAAAACATTTGTAAATTGATACACTTGTTTTTAGTAGCACTTACTGAGGACGGCGGTTTTGGGAGATGTGTTCAATTGTCAACTCAGACTGTAACTGAACTCATCACACTAATCTACAAAAACCTTGAGACCAGTTACGGTTTCAGTTGACAATGGGACACATCTCCCGAAACGACCGTTTTCAAAAATATAAAATAAGTAGTATTATAGGCAAGTGTAACAATTTACAAATTTTTTAAAGTTATTATTAGTAATATAACATACATTGAAATATTCTACAAACAATTAATATAAACTACAATAATTTAAAGAAAATTCATACTGAGGTCATCAAAAATACTTTTATTTTAGTTACTTTTAAATAAATAATTACAGATAATGTAAATAAGGTAACA
>JBAIZL010000005.1:130543157-130608157 GCA_036971475.1 Prosapia bicincta
CTCTATCGGGGTTATACCAGTTTAAATCCCTTCTGGGAAGAAAGATAAAGAAGGAAAATGGAGTTGGGAAAGACCAAGGAAAGGACATAACTAACAGTTATAATGAAAAATAAGAATTGCTTGTAGCATTTCTTATGTAGCATTTGTAAGATGGCTGCTTGGAGTGACCTACTCTCTACCGGAGTAAATAGATGTGTCTGCTCACTACACGGCATTGAAGTCTTTATAATACCCCATAAGTTGATATTATTTGTCAGATTGTCTGCAATAAATTTAATGAAGTAAATTCACGGGATTAATATTGTATTTAGAACTCTGTTGTGACTTTCTGCTTTGTATTATAGATATCTCAAGTATATTTCTCATCAGCGAGAAATAATGTAAGGGTGTTCTTTATTTGAAAAAAAATAAAGGGGTTTGCTAAGATGTCTTTATAAATTCAATACATACACGCCCATATACCTCCAATTTACTTATTTCTAAAAATGAAATACATTTTATAAAGTAAAATAAAAGAAGATTTCAAATTAAGTAGTAATAAAAAAATATTTTTTATTCAGTTCTTACTTAGGTTAAAAAATTTTTTAAATTATTTTTATAAAATTAATACTAATAATATAAATATGTATATACATATGACATAACAACAATATTAAGATGCATTTTAGAAAGTGAAATCATTTATTAAAATTAATTAATTAATTAAAACAGAATTTGAAAAACTGTAATATCACCAAGTGTCATCCACTATAAATTAAAAAGTATATATTTGAACTTCTGTGTATAAATAAAAAGTATTTTTTTGAACATTTGAACAAGATATATAAGTGTGTATACATAGGATGAGTGTGAAACGGAGACACATTTGGCAACAATGTGTTACGCCGCTCATCTCTGATTGGTGTAGAACCAAGGACGGGCCCCGCACCCTTGTCGCGGCTGGCGAGCCTCCAGTCCTATTCCAATTTTAATTTAACTATAATAGTAGGAATTGAATAAGATTTAAAAAATAATGAAGATGAAATAGGTATAAGTAATTTTATTATAAATAACATAAGAATATAATATTTCTCTTGCTTTTCAGGTGAGTACTCGACAGACATTGTTAAACAATCTATTAGAAGCTTCAGTATGAGGTAGGAATAGTGCTGTTTTTATTTTAAATCTTCTTGCTCTGTGACGCAAGAACTCTCTCTCTCTCTCTCTCTCTCTCTCTCTCTCTCTCTCTCTCTCTCTCTCTCTCTCTCTCTCTCTCTCTCTCTCTCTCTCTCTCTCTCTCTCTACCTGTTGGGTAACTAAATGGATAATTTTAAAATTAATGTGATTAATAGACAAACTACCAAACAAAATTTAACATATCTACCATTAAACAATATAAATGATGCAATACGAAAGAATCCTCCCTAAAAGTTTTTACTTAACGGATCATGACATTCAGTAAATGAAATTCATGCTGTTTTGTGTTGTTTCTAACTTTACGTGTCCCACATCTTTTGCTACCCGTTAACTACACCTTTAGTTGACGTATTTTTGTCCAATGCCTTCTTCTTCACCTCTATCATATCATCCGACGTTCGTTTCTTACAATATTTGCTCATCATCTGTTCTTTATTTTCAACTTTACGACTTCCACTTAATTTTATCTTTCTGGCATTTCATCTGATGCCCGTTATCTTCATCTTTACACCTACAACTCTACATTTCCAAGTCACCCCCTTATCGTTATATTTGTCTTTACGTCTGGCATTTCATCCGATGCCCGTTACCTCCATCTTTACCTCTACATCTCTACATTTCCAAGTCATCCCTTTTTTCGTTGTCTTCGTCTTTACTTCTGGCATTTCATCTGATGCCCGTTATCTTCTTCTTTACACCTACAACTCTACATTTCCAAGTCACCCACTTATCGTTATATTTGTCTTTACGTCTGGCATTTCATCCGATGCCCGTTACTTCCATCTTTACCCCTACATCTCTACATTTCCAAGTCATCCCCTTTTCGTTGTCTTCGTCTTTACTTCTGGCATTTCATCTGATGCCCGTTACCTTCTTCTTTACACCTACAACTCTACATTTCCAAGTCACCCCCTTATCGTTATATTTGTCTTTACGTCTGGAATTTCATCCGATGCCCGTTACCTCCATCTTTACCCCTACATCTCTACATTTCCAAGTCATCCCTTTTTCGTTGTCTTCGTCTTTACTTCTGGCATTTCATCTGATGCTCGTTATCTCCATCTTTAGCCTTATATCTCTACATTTCCAAGTCATCCCTTTTTAGTTATCTCCGTCTTTACTTATCGTATTTCGTTCTCTGCTTTTTATCTTTACCTCTACGTCTTCGAACTCATTCGCTACCTTTCTTTTTCATCTTCACCTCTTCTACACATTCGTGGCTCGTTATCTGCATCATTATTTTTATCATAAAATCCTGCCATCAGATCTCTACTTTTAATCTCTTACATCAATCTTGTTATTCAATCTCTTGAAGTGTTATTATTTATAAAAATTTACATTTATAATAAGGCTGATCATTTATAAGAACTGTTTCCAAGAGCTCGTGTTTATTTATGTTTATGTTTGCTTACACGTAAATATATGAACAACCTTTTGACATTTCACAACTTCACTTAATGGTATTATATTAAGCAAATAAAAAAGGTCTACATATTTTTAGAAAGGTCAATGGAAGTTTTAAACTTGTTGTCATTAAAAATACTGTTATACTTATTATAAATTTCTGCCCCCTGACGTCAGCTGCACAGCCGTGTGACGATAATGTTAGACACTAACGATGGAGGGAAGGGAAAGTATTGTAACAGTCAAAACAAATTATGCCGGTCAATGCGCACGCCCGATCGAATAATATGAACTCTTTGCGACCGCCTGGATATCTCGGCATCGCGCCAAGCTGCGTACAATTACTTTATGAATTGTTGGAGCATTCACGACAATAAGCCTCACATTTCACTGAGCTTACGTACAGTTATAGAGTAACCTGTAGCAAGTGCAATTTATTGGCGACAATATGAAGTGTAATAAGGCCTTGGCAGTAGGGTGTTTCCAGGTGGAAGTTATGGGTAGTTTTGTTTCAAAACTCAGAGACGCAGCTGTTCTAATGTGTGATATAATGTTTAATACAAGATCGACCTTTCTCCACTTGATTATTTATTCAATTAGAATTCTTTCCAGACCTTGAGTTAAAGTGTAAGCAGAATGTATATATCATTAGACTCCATCTTCGCCCAATGGAGATTAGTATCTTCTTTCCGTGGTTCTACCTAATTACATCTACCCTTCTTTATTATATATATATACAGTAGAATTTCGAAATTCCCAGTCATAATTTTTTGAGCTTTCCTTAATCTATTGAGCCTATTTTATCTAATTCAATTAAATAATAAATATTGTTTCAAAAAATGTTTATATCAATACGGTATGCGTAGTAAATGAGTAGGGCTTCCATGAAATGTTTACATCAATAGGTATGCAAAGAAAATGAGTCTGGGTTCCAAGAAATATTCATATAAAGTTCTATAAACCTCTTTTGTGCATTTTTAATTACCTATAATATTAGGGTTCATTAAAACATCTATTTTTCCAAAGCACAGGAACGTATTTCCGTGTAACCCGAGTTTTTGGTAATTGGAGGGGGTCTCGGTCCCATCTACCTCAAATTATCGAGACTCTACTGTACTTTGAGTCTACAGTTCGCGTCCATGCCTCCCGTCGGGTCGGGCTTACGTATGACAGCCTGTGCATACTTTGCAATTTGCTCTAACTAAGGTTCTACAGTGCACCTACTCGCACCGGCCGCCCTCGATAAATCACAGTTCCAGCGTGCAATGCGGCCGCTAAGTGATGTATGGAGCACGGAGCTCTGTGCGCTACACAGGACGGCATCGCAGTTTGTCTTTGCCGACCTTCCTTTCGCCGGTTTCTGTGATTCCGTACAGCACGAAGTATTCTTTGTTGCCAAGTGGCGGAGAATCTCTGTGCCACATATGTAAACGGATTTAAATCCTCGGGATTTTCCAACTTTCATTAAAAATCTGCTGTGTGTCTCTGACGTAATTTTGTAGAAAAAGATTTTAATGATGGATAGAAAAATAAGGAAATTTAAAAATTCTTTCCCTACAGAAGCTCGTCGATAGTTCTCTACACAAATAGGGTTGAGAGAAACCGAATTTCATTTAAACGATCCTGCTCACGCGATGACATATTGTTCCTTATTTTTCCAGATTATTACTTTCGAAAGAGGAACGAAACTTTAGGTAGGTTAGCTAGGAAACCTTGGTACTAGCAAATTCCATCTACCATTTCTTAATGCCTGTTCTTACCAAGGGATGTAACGGGTAGGCTTTAAGACTGAGAGTAGGTGTACGACCTGGCCTAGTGATCCATTTCCCCCCTCTATATAGGGCGGGAGGCGGTTTGTGTTTCTACCTTCTTCCGCCATGTATATTACACAACCATTTTTATACTTTGCTTAAAGTTTCAAATCCTTAGCTTATCGGGAGGACCAAAACTCGAAATCACACTCCACAGTTTCGTCTTTAACGATAAACTATAAATATCCCAATATTATTGCATTGCCATGCAGTTCTGAGCTCTGTTTCGAATAAAAAGTCTCTAGCTCGTCGGGAAGTGTGCCTGGGCAATTTAGTACACGGTTTATATGGGTTGCCAAATTCGACTTAATAAAAACGTGTAAGAAACATTCTTTTGAACCCTTTTTTTAAAGAAGCTTGCTTTAAAAGCAAGTAAGAATATTTATGACGGTAAAACTAGCATATAAACAATTGTAATTTTCTTTTGCTGTAATTGTATACCATAGTTTTATTTACACAAATGGGTATTTTTAATTTGTGTTTACTGTAAGTATTCACTGGCTGAATCAGTCTTTATAATAAATAAACGATGATAAGCGTGGTGGAACATGTGTATATACACAGCAGACTTGAACATAGAAAACAGGGCGCTGTTTAGGCAATTTAGGTACTTTAAGACTGTAGAACTATGAGCCGATAGTAGGGTTTAGATTAAAGAGAAGAATATAATAATGACGCGTATCCCATCCAATAGATTACAAAGTACTTTAAACTTAGTTCGTGAGAATAAATGTTGAATAAATCTGTAAACTATTATGATACAACGGGATGATTATAACTATTATAGTAGCTCGTTATGTAGAATGGTCTGTGTGGGTAGCTCTGGATGTACTTTGTGTGAAGTGTTCTGTCTTATGGATTGAAATAGCGGATAAAGTGAAAAAAAGAGTGGGAAATAGATCTCGAAAGGTACAAGGAGTTTTAAAGGTACTTCAAAGTTGTATCCTTAAAAGGTAATAGAGGATGTATAGTAATAAGTATGTGTAATGTCCAATATAGTCTGTAAATTATGGTATTCTTTGTTGTAATTTTATAATAGGGCATTCTGATAATGATGATATGGTCGTCGAAATGTGCACAACAGTTTAATCGTTTAGCGTTACAGCAACTTGTAACATTAGTTATTTTGTATTATTTTTTGTGGTATTGGGTTTCTTTCCAATATTTGTATTATCATATATTGTGCCACCGTGCTCTTTATATTGTATTATAATACGAAGTACATATAGAATACAAAGTAGGCTATATTACTTGTCCAGGACTTGTATTGAAGTTTTGTCATGGGAAAGCTTCGGGTAAATTTGGTGTAGTTTAGTACTTTCAAGATGATGTTACCTACAAGTGATTTTGGTACTTGGTAAAAGGGATTTTTAAGAAAAACGCTTTTTAAAGTATATTCATTTCATCTATAAAGGGAAACGTGCATTACATTTTGGCTATTTTCTGTGCAAAACTACTCGCTCTTTCGTTCGTTGAGGTTTACTTATGACTTGAGTGCCGCAGTTAAATGCAAACAATTAACTCATTGTTATAATACAACCATTTTAAATTATTTTAAAATTAGATTTCGCCACTTGAGGGACAGTTTGTCAACAGGAGTGAAAACGTTTTTAGTCATGTCTACAGAGATTTTTAATTAAGAAGAAAATTTAATTTTGCGTAATGATAAATTACCTAAACGTTTGCTATAGTATAAGAAACAATGATACAGATTTGTTACACTTAACACAACAATTTGAACTACAAACGATAACTTAGTGGTAATAGTTTCTCAAAATGTTCACAGAAAATCGCTAAAAATATAAAATACACAGTTTCGTTCAATTTTTATATTTTATTATTTAAATAAAAACATTAATTAGTGGTTTACTGGACACAATTTGTTTTAACAGATGAAATTAAAATCCGTTGTTAAGAAGTATCAGACGTATTTAAGAATGTTTTCATTTCAAAATTCGATCAATAACACAAAACTTATTATCATTAGATTGTTTATTTATATTGAGAATTATCAAAGTTTAAATAAATTCATATATTTATTAACTGATAAAACTATTTAATAATAATCTTTTTTCCTTAATAATGTTCAATAAAACTTATAACATAACCTTCGTGTTGAAACAATTGTTTTAGAACGTAACGTAAAACATAAAACCAGCTGATATATGAAATCATTATAATTAATTTCACTTTATTTGTGTTTAAGGTTAATGACAGATCACAGACTAACTTATGTTACTACAAATACACTCTACGTTTCGAATATCTATCCGAAAACAAGTAGCATGAATTGTAGTGGTTTTTGTAGTAGCATGAATTTGTCTGTGATCTGTCATTAACCTTAAACACAAATTAACTAGTTACTAAGAGACATTAAATAAAGTTTAATACACTCTAAATTGACTCATAGCGTCTCCTGACGTAATTTAAACTGACGTAATTAATCTAGGAGAAATTATATGTTTATGTCCATCCAATAAGTTTTTGTAGGCGTCGCTATAAAAGATTTCACTTCAAAATAGTAAATTTAATTTCTTGAAGTCTGATGTTTACGATTGCAATATAATCGCATGTAGATTAACCCTCAGTGTTAGGTAAGCTATTAAAAATAAACCTATTGGAAGACTTCAATGCTTCCATATTACTCTTCATCAACACCTGGGTGATATAATTCCCCCATTTTACGCCGAAGGCCGAATATCTAGTCTTTATACTACGAGATACTTCAAGGTCAATAAAGGTCAAACAAACTACCTTGGACCAATTGTTATCCATTCTCTATTGTTGGTTACGTTCTATATTAATAAAGGTTACTATATATACTAAGCTGAATTTAATGTCTGTCAATTTTAAATATGGAAAGATCAACGCCGAGAGTGGAACGGGGCCAGGCGATGTTTTGTGATTTTTAATGGGGCCTTCAAATATAATAGATATAAGTAATGTTTGAGAAAATATCGGTTATTCCGGATAAAACGGACATTTTGCGCAGTTAGACGGCTAATCCCGAATGTGTCAGCCGTGATTGGAGCTGTTAATGAAGCTGAAGATGACTGAAATTACATGTACTAATAGCCTGCGCCGAAACATGTAATTGAACTAGAATTGTAGATCTACAGCTTACAATAATTTTATGACCCGACACTACTGTACGCGATAAGCTTACGCTTCAAAATTTCAATAAAGCAGTCCGGAATAATTAAAAATTAATAATCATCAACTGACAATTACTTTATTTCCTAATACTTGTTTCAATATCATCGTCTTCATCAGGGACTATAACTACACACATTCAACACAAATTAGTTATATTTTAAAATTAATGTAGCTATAGATTTACTAATGACATTGTAACTAAAAGCAAACTATTGTGTCTGAGAAGTTTGTTATTGTGTAACTAATACCTTCGTTGGTAACCTCACATGTTTGTACAAAAGAAAGGAAACGTCCTAATCTATCCACAACTGTACATTTACTCCATTTGTAGTTCAACGCAAAAATAGTGATAGCTTTCCTCAGGTTTGGGAGATTTAGTTTTAATCAAGTTATCTTTAAACTTTGGTGTGACAGCTCACACTGGCATTAGTGGCATACTAGAAGCAATAGTAATATCATGGTAGCAAATTAAGACAAAACACCACTCAAACACACACGCACACACACACACACACACACACAACAAACAATCAAACACACACACACACACACACACACAACAAACACTCAAAAACACACACACACACACACACACACACATAACAAACACTCAAACACACACGCACACACACACACAACAAACACACGCACACACACACACACACGCACATACACACACACACACACACACACACCATACACTCAAACACACACACACACACACAACAAACACTCAAACACACGCGCACACACATACACACACACACACACAACAAACACTCAAAAACACACACAACAAACACTCAAAAACACACACACACAACAAACACTCAAACACACGCACACACACACACACACACACACAACAAACACACGCGCGCACACACACGCACACACACACACAACATACACTCAAACACACACACTCACACACACACACACACAACAAACACACACACACACACACAACAAACACTCAATCACAACACAACACATATATATATATTACATATATATATATATATATATATATATCGTAATATGTATTCTTGTGTATTAATATGTGTATTTTGACTTATGTTCTTTATATATATATATATATATATATATATATATATATATATATATATATATGTTTATAAGAGTTTTAATATAAATATATATGAGAGTGAATATGTATATATATATATATATATATATATATATATATATATATTAGCACTCGAGGAAGTATTTTCCGATCGATCCCGTGTCGCTCTATGTATCTTTATTTAATAACCTACTGAATTGTCCTCTTCCTTTTTCGGATTCCCTCTCACCAACCTTTGTTATCCTTTACAGCTTCTCTGTTATTCCCCTTGTGCTTTACCTTAACTTTCTAATTCGTTATACGCTTCTGTTTCTCCTATTGTCAGTGCGGGTTAATTGATTCGTTTCAGTAGTGAAACTAGAAATTACTTTTGACTTTTAGGAGAGTTAGATAACAATTTATACCCCGATACGAAATTTAGAAAAGTAAAATATTTTTTAATATCTTAAAAGTATAAAACTACAAAGATGTTAACTACATAGATCTGTGTATACAGATGTTAACTACACATAGGCTATGTTAATTCATTACCCAGTGAGTTAAGTTTATTTGTTTAAACGCAATCCATTATTAACGATCACTCAATAAACATTAAATCTAATAATTACCTATCTATTAACTTAACCTAACCTACAACTTTTCACCCGGCCCGAACTCCTAAAGTAGTCATATAATAGACAAAAGATACAGTAAAATAAACGTCTCTTCGATATGGCCCAGCTGAAGCAGTTTTTTCTGAGGGCTTTATGTTCGGTCGGCGGACACGCTTAAGTGTGCTGACGGAAACTTTTTATTTATTTCTAATTCATTAACTTTAGAACGATTTGAATAAGAAATGAATAACTATTTGAAAAAAAATGTATTAATATAAAGTGCCATCTCTAGAGGTTAAAAATATATATTTGAACTTGATTGGATGAATAAAAACGTATTTACGTATATATATAATTTGTTTATATAAAATAATATCGGTAATTTTACTACTGTCTCTAGTATCGCTACGCTTAAGAAATTAAACTAAGAAGGTATCGCATTACCTACAAAATATTTGTAAAATAACAATATCCCAACTCACAGAGTATTTGTGTTCAACGAAATCTTCTTCAGGATTTCCAGTGATTCATTTTCTGCCAAACAAAGATTATAACAACTTTAAATTAGAAATAAAATTATGAATTCAATAACGTAAAAGATATTATGTTTAGCAGAACAAAACAACCAAAACTTTAATGTTAGAGAAAATGAACTATAGTATTCATTAGGTCAGATACATAACTTTCAATTCTTTTAGTTCAGTTCTTCAGTTAGTTCGGATGGTTAACAACATCCTTTAGATAGTTATTTCTGTTGTGTTTAGGATTTATTGTACAAGTTTAGCTAGAAACACTTGAGGAATTGAGTCGCGTCGTGACGTGAAACACCTGTTATCCATTAAGAACCCAGTTAACCCTAATTTCGCATCCTTACGAAGGAGCTTGAGGGATCCTTTTGACGTTTGCCGTGACAGATCCCTCGGTCGCGGGAAATTAATGGCGGGAAATTACAGAGCTCGGGCGCTATTAGCTGGAATTAATCTCTTCTTTACGCCGAGTTTCTTACTTTGTATTGTTGTGGAGAAGCGCAGGCACTGAAGTTTATAGAAGTGACGTCACGATGTAATCTATTGGTAACCAGTGTCCCCAGTTTTGTGAGATGTTGGAGGGATCTAACCTGGGCTGCTCTATGACTCAATGTATGCATTTAGGGCTGGGGAAAATGCTAAACAATCATACAGCATTATAAAAAACCAAAGTAACGACCACTAAGTAAAGTTTTGTATTGCGTGTGTCATAGACAGTCTGTTAGCGAGATCATCAAGTATTTAAAGCGGTAGCAGATACAGCCGAAAAAGCATCAAACCCATACACATTAAGCTTAGTTTGTTTATAGCACAACAGGCTTGGTAAGGGCAATGAACTAGTTGCCGAAACGTTGCATCATTAAAATAAATATCTTAGACTCGATGATCAAGCGTTTCCTCATTTATCTATTTTTATATTGATATTATCACGAGGTAGATGAACACACACACACACACACACACACACACACACACACACACACACACACATATATATATATATATATATATATATATATATATATATTCATATATACAATGAGTGTATTATATATATAATTGTAATTTTCATTCCTGATGATGTTGGTACTGTTTAAAAACGAAAAGCTTTGAGTATAAATTACTAAATATTCTTGTATTTGAATAACCTATGTTGTGTATATATATATTGTCGTTCTTTGGTGTTTGAGTTTATTACTCCTAATATAATATGTAGTATAACAATAAAATAAACAATATTTGCTTTTAGAGAACCCTGAGAAAGGCCAAATTACCGATACATATTTTCCCCGAAAACACATTTCGAAAAAGGAGAAAACATATGCTAACTATTATAAATACATGAAATTGCTAATAAAATAATAATTTTGTAAAAGAATATACGAATGAAAAAGAACTATGTTTAGATGATGGTTATAATTAGCGGATTGAGTGTTTCGTCCAAAGCAATGTAGGTGCCACCCACCAGTCGCAACTTGTTCCCGCTAGTGAAACCATAAAACGCTTTATAGTGCAGCTTGCCAGCTTAGTTTAAATAGTTTCACTCCTGGCTGTGAAATCGTTGCAGTCTCTTGACAGCGTGCTTGATTAAAGTTATACGAGACAGGGCGATGCTAGTGAGATTTTATAGCCATATTTCATAAGCTGCGAGTTATTCGTAACTAAACTACGATAAATATGCACCGAGCTACTTGTTACAAGCTGTCATATGTTTCTATGGGCGTTAAATTATTGAAATTATTAGCGGGTTGCATTTTTATTCCTACCGGTAACTTTTAATCCCCCTTGGGTTGTTGGAATATTTGTATTCGCGAGGTGAAATATGAATATAGACAAGCACATGTTGACATATTTCGTAGGCGCCAAAATAAACAGTACTGAAACAGTTGTAAGATTTTTATATCATTCTATTTTATTAACATAGTTTTACAAGCGCATACGAGTACAAGTAAAAAGAAGGTAAATTGGTTAAACTCGGGTATAAACATGTTCTATATGACCTCCGTTCAATTTGAGTTAACACTCGTATGGATCTTGAAGGTTTTGCATCATTTTGGTGAAGAAGGGTTGTTTCATGCTCGTTACACAAGTGGTTATTTTTTCCTATAGTTGGACGATGGTGGTTGGTGGGTCATCACGGCAAACATCCTTTATCAGACGTAGACGTCAGGTGGTGTAAGCTAGTAGAAGAGAGCTTGGCAAGGAAAGGTTTTTCTAAGGGAGAATACGTGGTTGCCAAAAGTTTCTTAAAGGAAAGCAACTTTATCTAAGGTGGTGTGACTGATTGCGCCATCTTGATTTTACTGTTGTGAACGGAAAGGCAAGTTTCAGGCAAAACTAAATATCCCGAGGTTTCCTATAAAACGACCAAATATGGGTTCTGATTTAAGTAAGAGGATTTCCATTATTGTCTTTAACGAAGTAAGGCCTGTCCCTGAAACAGCGCACCAAATAGTTGCACAGCTACTCAGCTGTGGTCTCTGAGCAACAGCGTCAGGCCGTACAGACCCAAGAAAACGCGTTGTCTGATTGTTTATATAACTACTAAGGTGCGCATGACACCATACGTCACTCAATGTTTTCCACAGCACATTGCCAACATCGAAGCCCAGTGCTGAACTCTGGCTGTTTTGCCAATACAGTTCAAATACTGCTCAGTTTTTATCTTGTAGGGAAAACCACCAATGTTACTGAACATTGTTCACACCGACGTGTTTCTTGAATTCAGTTCCAGGAACTGATGTTCGGTTTAAGTGTCAATAACACTTGCTGAAACGCTCTTCTCTGGTTTTCATTTGTACATGCATTATTTGGGCGACCTGAAAAGCCTTTCTGCTTTGTCAAAACACTACCTGATCCTAAACAAATTTCACCAACACTAAAAGATTCTCATTACTATTGTGAAATGAATTACCTGGTTTTATGGACTCTGGAAAAATGTTGATACTTTCTGTGAACCATTACATCTTTATGTAAGTAAAGTTCATAATATACAATAGCCTTCAGATATTTGTTTACAAGCTTGAAACACTCTGCCTTCTATCACATCTTATGATGTCACTTTTCTGCCTTTTGTCATTGTTTTCCATTTATTTTATTTTTATATATCATATAATTTCACTGAACACTTTTCTTCTGAAACCAAAGAGTTTCAATATTATGAATAAATAAGTAATAATGGTATAATTGTTTCGGTTACTATTATCATCATCTTCTTCTTCTTGGCTTACACCATTCGAGATCTTGGCTCCCATACAATCCAGGTGAGTCCCTTTGTTGTTGTCTATCCTTATCTAGTCCACTGCAGACCAGGAGGCGGTCCTTGTCCATAATAGATGTTTGGCATGCACATATTGTGCACCTGTTGGATTATAATATTTTCATTCTATTGAGATGTTCGGTGTGGCCAGTCTAAAGTTAGCAACAGATGTTTTTATCGGATGTTTTATATTCGCCTCAAACAGCTCAAACACATTATAGGACTTGTTCTTCAATATTTCCTTCATCATATTTCTAAAACCTTGTTGGTAAGATGTTTTAATACTTTTTGTTCTTGCTCGCAGTGAGAGAACCTTTGAAGGTTTTTGAACAATTTTAGTCCTTCTCTTTGCAAGTTCATCTGCGTCCTCATTCCCCTGTATTCCCACATGAGACAGAATCAATTATTATCCACTATTATCATTAAAAGTACTAATATGACACTTGGTATACACACTCTCAGATCTATGGGTTAGATGTGCTTTTGCAGATGAAAAAGGGCGCGTTATAAAGAAATACCATCTATTATAGGTAGCTACGTACAGTGTAAAGGTCTAAATATGAAAATATATATTTATATTTTTTTTAAAGGCAAAAACCTAACGATGTATTGGTATATCTTTGCTGAACAGCTTAGCGTTAGAAAATCCCTAACCTAACGTGACCCGGTATCTGGTTGTTACATTGTGAATGAGCTATTTATTAATTTTATTTAGTTAAAAATATTCTCCATTTTGTTTTTTTATAAAGAAGAATCGAATGTTTAAGTTTCGTGTTTCAGATTATGTAGAGCTTTAAACACAAAGAATCACGTATTTTAGCCTTTTAATTGGCGTCTTTTAATTTGAAAGAGGGGCTGTAATACAGGAAATGCATTGTACTGTAATTCAAGTCTTTGTTTGTATGATCTTGTTTCAATAGTTTTAGCTGTTGAATCAGTGGCATATTTGTCTTTATCTTCGTATTTTAATCTGTGTGGGGTTATTCATTAAAAAATATATATGATGAACGATATAGGTTGAGTTACAATTTTCATTGATGTATGTGTAGCCTTTAATAGTAAAATTAAAGAAACTACGGATTAGCTAATAAAATAATAGTAAACATTTATAATTTTAAAAGACAACATAAGAAGTTTTAATAAAACACAAACATTCTAACGCGTTCATAGAATGAGTACAAACAAACAAGCTCATAACAACAGTGTAAGTGGAGGTCCCGTTTTTTCTATCTTCCGTTAATAAATATTAAAAGAAATACTATTATCTCTGAAGAAATCTGAAACTACTTGTTTATAGAAAGTCCTTCAGCAATATAACCGACCGCATAAGCGTTTAGCATGGAACACCGCTATCTCTCTCTCTTAATTACTGGTTAGGACTTCTCTCCATCAGCACATTCGAGTCTCCGTTTATGGTGATTTAAAACGCTCGGAGTTATGAATCAAGTAATTATTCGCTTTTATTGTACTCGGTGATTGTACAAGCAAAGGATAAATTATCTGTTTTTACGGTTTCCACACGCCCATTCTGTGCACCTTTTCAAATCTCCAGTCAAACTTTATGACGTTTTTATTAATTAAGCAAAATGGGGTGTTAACGTGTTAAATTACAACTTGGTTCAAGTAAAATTTAATTTCAGATTTGGATTTGTCGGGTTAGTGCTTCAAATACTTTGTACAATTTAAAAGTGTTTTGATTGTGCTATAATGCCTAACTAAGTTCATTGTAAGAATACGGTATTTTTCTGCCTAACCTAACGTTCCGCTTAGGTTAGCTCCA
This sequence comes from Prosapia bicincta, assembly GCA_036971475.1. NCBI lineage: Eukaryota > Metazoa > Arthropoda > Insecta > Hemiptera > Cercopidae > Prosapia > Prosapia bicincta. The sequence goes on from JBAIZL010000005.1 coordinate 130,557,954, forward strand.
GCATTTTAACACAAATATACTCTCTTTTCCCTAATACATCTATTAGGGTAGGCGCACATGAGCTTGAAAGTAATCGGGACGCCGAGATAGTTTTCAATCCAATCTTTTTTATACATATCGGAGTTTCAGTGCACATGAGATAGAGTTTCAGCGTGCGTCATTTCAATCCTATCTTTTTGATAGTTATTTTCCATGTTGAAGACTGGCTTCACTCTATGTTGTTTCTCCTACGAGATGGATCAAAACAAGTGTAAGTTTACAAATAGAAAGTAGTTTTTTCGTTCTTAGTGCGCAACTTTTCATTTTCTCTTGCTTCCTGTATAGTTGTCCTTGATGTTCTTCCACTTAATTGTGAGCCTTTTAACTGGAAAAAATTAAAAAAATGTTCTTTTTATTGTTTGGAACTAATATATTTGACAATAATATATTATGATAGGCCTCAGATATTGCCGTAAACCACCGTAATCAAACTCGTCTGCTGTTTCCCGGATAAATTGGTCGTCTACATTAAATGGAAATGTTGATAGAGCGTATTTACCATTGATACTTATTGGCGAATTTTTGATAAAATGTCTGTCGGATTTAATTACTATATATATATATATATATATATATATATATATATATATATATATATATATACTCTTGATATTTTACGTTATCCATTGTTTTTCCGTTGCACTGACTTTATGAAGTTAATATATTACTATTGTAAGTAATTTTATCCACCATTAAGTGCAATTTCTATCTTGAGTGATGAGGCACCTTTCGGTCACTTGACCATTGTCAATTGCACTTAATGGTGGATAAAACTACTTACAATAGTAATATATATATATATATATATATATATATATATATATATATAATTAAATATAAGGAATAGTAATTATTAAAAATTATTGTCTGAATCTATAAATGTATATAACTCCTCCTTGATATTAATAACAAATTATCAACCTTACTCATATTATTGCCAAAGATTAATGTCGATTGTTTACTCAATCATATTTAAAGTTAAACATATAAATAATGTGAAATTAGTAATTATATTATCGAAAACTTACCAAATACAATGGCACAGATAGAAAGTAAGCTGCGGTGCATGTGCGCTGTCTCATTATCAACTGTGTACTTGTGGAACGCGGGCGATAGAATTGACGCCAAGATAGGAGGAGAAACATGCGTCAGTCTAGATACCTATCGAGATAGGCCGAGGGTATCAGATAGCTATCGGCGTCCTATGTGCGTTTCTCCATTACTCTCAAGGTACTTCTGCTTATCCGATTGAAAACTATCTCGCCGTCCCGATTACTTTCAAGCTCATGTACGCAATCCGTTGGGTTTTGGAAGTGCCCAATTCCTACAGATTAGAACAAACCTAAAGATTAGAGATTGGTAAGTGGGGGCAGAAAAATGTGCCCGGTGTATTAGCACAAAAAATGCTTACAACATATAGTATCGTTACGTAAAAATCTGCACATAGCATATGTAAAAATTCCCGCTGTCCCCGAAACGATGGTTATCTGCATAAATAAAATTTAAAAAATAAAACATTAACACTTGGTAAACGCACCTTCTTAAATTTCTTTTCCAGAGACAGCCATTCCTCCGTTAAAATACGTATAATTATTTCATTGCGGAATTAAATATAAGTATCATATAATAAGAATTATTGTTATTTTAAAACACAACCGTATCCTTTATGCCATGAAATTATATACCGTTGCATATATAATAATAAAATATAATTGTAAGCTAACTGTACATTAACTCTTGTGAGCGATGGCTGTGCGAAGGCATCTTGAAGTTTTACAGTAATTTTCTGTCATTAAGATTTTAACGCGGGACGTGACATGTTTAATCATCACCGGTATTTCTAACGACGCTTTGAAGTGACCGACATTTGGTGGCGTGACATCTGTTTGTTATCTGTGATGACAAGACCTGGTAGGTTACCGGTTTTTTATAAATTGCTATATAAGTACTCTTGGTTGAAAACAAGTAGTGTAAAGGAAATATTTTTAAAATCAATTCCTACTTAGGCAATAAGTAAAAATCTTATTTTGGTTACTTTTTATTTAATAATTACGATTACTTTAAATAAAGTAACGTAACCCTGCGTTAATCAGCTGATCTACCACATAACCAATAACATAAAATCAGTTAAAACAAATAAAAACATTCACAAAACTCTCAAATTAATCATTTATTTACTCATACTACTGTTGTAAGTAAGTTTGGAACACATATGCCCAAATAAGACTTCGTCTAAGAACGTAAAATACACCCTTTGTACACGCTCAATCTCTAATCGATAAATACAACCTACAGCTTGGTGAACCCGCTCCGCTTGCTCACTACACGACCATAGTTGCCGCCCTGCCGAACTGACCCTCAACAGTTTGTCACCAAAGCAACGACAAGCCCGCTGGAACTACAAGTTGTGTTATGGAAACAATGAATCTCAACTACCCGTTGCACGAGTGGGTCCATATCTATACAGACGGATCATATTTACCAGAAAACAGCTCAACAGGAGCAAAAGTCTATTCAAGTCTGTTTGAAAAGTACATGGCCGTCGGGAAATATACTAACAACTTCGACGGGGAAATATGCGCCATCCACGAAGCAGTATCTTGCCTGCAGAGCCCGAGCACCACACTACGACGAGTCGTATTCTTCATTGACTCCCAATCTGCCATCCAGGCTCTCAGCAAGAACACGCCTACAGACTGTCAGAGAACCATGAACTGCCGCGCTGCACTCGCTAGCTTGGTATCTTCTAGCTGGACCGTATGGCTCTAATGAATCCCGAGCCACATTGGCATAGTAGGAAATGAGAAGGCTGACGAGCTGGCAAAGCAGGGAGCCATGATGCCGCAACCCACGCAGGCTCAATCCCTGCGATCCGCCTGTAGCCACATTGATATCACCGTTTCACGCCAAACTACCGGGAAGTTAAAGAACGAAAGCGAAGGAAGGGAAGTGGGCGAGCCTGGCAACTGACGGAATACCACGTAACATTGAAAGACACGTATCCGTGGCCATTTTCCACACTTTGACGGGGCACGACTACCTTCAAGCCCATCTACATAAAATTGGCCTAGCAGATGAGGACACCTGCCCCCTGTGCCAAGTAGGAAGAATGGATGACGAACATCTCTTCCAATGTCCCCAACTACAGTCAACACCGCAGAATATAGTCTATCTATATTGGGAGGCTCGACATCAAATGGCAGAAAAGCCAAGGATGGGCGTTGGATAGAGTTTGTAGTAGTAACACTCACTGATAATGATGACTTTGTCATTGAAAAGCGTATGAGTAAATAAATGATTAATTTGTGAGTTTTGTGTATGTTTTTATTTGTTTTAACAAAACCTCACAAGCTAAGCTCAAAGAGTAGTAGTATAAAATCTGTTATTTTAAAGTCAATAACTAATTAGGTCAAAAAAGAAAATGTTTATCTTACTTAGTTTTTATTAAATAATTACAATTATTATAAATAAAGTAGCATAACCTATGCGTTAAAATAGCTGTTCTACCACATAACATGTAACATAAAATTAACTGTTTTATGAAATCATATGTCGTCACTTATTTTAGGACAAATAGGACGAAATAACTATATTGCATACTTTGCCCGTTTTGTACAACGTTTTCCTTCCAAATAAAACTAAAATAGCTCATTAAATAATTTAATGGATTAATATTTGAAGAAACTGTATTAATACCAAGTCTCATTCGCTACAAGTTTTACAAAAAAGGTATCTGCACTTGAGTGAATGAATAAAAAGTATTTTATTAACGATTGAATTACGAGGAGAGTGTGAACTAATAGAAGGAATTTATTAATATGGTAGTTATGGTAAGTGCTGTTATGAACAACTATGGTAAGCAACGTTACAGAGACTTTAACCACGTAGGAAGTATTGCCAGAAAACGTGAAGGGAGGGTTGTATTAAAGGGTTGTAGTATTAGTTAATGCTACATTACGTGCTGGGGTTCTTTCAATTCCTTTCAAAGTGAACTGATATGTCATATTAGAACGTTACGAAGAAGAAAAATCTGTTTGGCGGCATAAAATCACTGTGACGCAATTATAATTATACCCTACATTAATTTCTCGTTTTACTTTAGAACTATTTAATAATAACTTGAGGCAGTCAAGAGTGCAGACGGACGAATAGTTTTATATTTAAATCAGATTAAGTCTTCCTATCATAATTCACAATCCCTTGGGTCTGATGTAAGAATGTATAGCAACTTTGCAGTAAACTCTTTAGCTTTCTTCTTGTCCATGCGTTGCCATGGGAACACTTGTTTTATCTGGTTTTCCTCAACGCTGTACCTGACCATACCGTATTAGTCTTTCATCTACCAATCTAGTTATTATTTTCTCTTATAGTGTTGTCTTTAATTCTCTATATCAGGAACTTTCTAGCCTTTCCCTTAGTAGATTTTATACTATACGTCACAGCTTCAGTTCTTTATTTACTTCGAATCACCGTGAAATTGTTTCCCATTCTAACCTGTATTAAGTTTTCTCGGTATAACTTTTACATTAATGTTGGTTTGTACAAAGACTCATTAGCTTACTTTCTGATATATTATCGTGTATGTTCTTTATATCTATGAATACGAACAGTACCTCTTGTTTACAAGTTGTCTTTGTCTCTATGATTTGGTTTTATTCAGAGAACGTGATCTACGGCGGTCTAAATAACGTTTCGCATGGTCTCCATATTTGCATATTTTTCAGTCCTTAATATTTATAAGATGAGTGTTGGAATTTTTAAATTTAGGTAAAATTAGTGTTAGGTAATGTTGTTATTTAGGTGATTTTGTTGTTGATTAGGTAATTTTCATGTTGTCATTTAGGTAATGTTTTTGTTTTAATTTTGTTAAATATTTTATTGTTATTTAAATAGTTATTGGGGTGATATTATTGTCGTCTTTTGGGTGATTTTGTTGTTATTTGAGAATGTTTTTATTGTTATTTGTATTTTATTTTGAAATTTCGGTATTTATGTTGTTATTTGAGTAATTTTTTGTTGTAAATTGAATAATTTTGTTGCAGTTATTTGAGTAACATTTGCTGTTATTTGGGTAATCTTGTGATGTTATTTAGATACTTTTTCGTTGTTATTTAGGTAATTTTGTTGTAATTAGGGTTTTTTATTGTTATTTTGGAATTTTTGTGTTATTTGGTTAATTTTGTTGTTATTGTTTGGGTAATGTTTTGTTGCTATTAAGGTAACATTTTGTTGTTATTTGGGTAATTTTGGTGTTGATATTTGCGTAATTTTGTGTTGTTAGTTATGTAATTTTGTGGTTTTTATTTAGGTAGATTTTTGTTGTTATTTAGGTAATTTTGTTGTTATTTAATTACTTTTTGTAGCTATTTAGATAATGTTTTTGTCATTTAGGATTTTTGTTGTCGCTCTTTAGCTAGTTTTTGTTATTTAGGTAATGTGTTCTTGTTCTTCAGGTAATTTCTGTATTGGTATTTATGTAATGTTTTTGTTCCAATCTGGATAGATGTTTTGTTGTTATTTGAGTAATTTTGAAAATAAAATATTGGTAATTTAAAATTTTGTTCTACAAGTGCTCACTCAATATATCGTAAATCCTTGTGCCAATAGGAAAACTATCCTGGCATCTCTGTCTAGCTTTGTGTGCGCATTGTAAGCTTAACGTAATGATTTATAGCGCACCTCACAAAGTCAAACAAGTAGTATATCGCATTACACGGTTGTCAGCTTATCCTGGCCGCTCCCTCTGTCGAAATGTTGATAAATGTCCTCCACGTTGAATAAGGAAAGTTACTTTGACTCCATTAATAAATGTACAGTATAAGGAACGGCCACATTTGTTCAAGTTACAAGTTTCACAATGGAGGATTGTTAGGGTTTTCCTATCTTCTTGCATTAAAATCTCTTACTTCTTAGTTCTTGCTGCGGACGTCCAGGCTCATTTGTCTCCGATGGTCAGATGTCCATAATAAGTTTCTGCAGCAAAAGTCCAAAACTGTTTATTAGTTAATATTGTTCTCACGTTATTCTGGCCTCCCAGTGCAGACAGCAAAGCTGCTCTTGATGGCATTGGTGAGGAGCATCGCAGGAGGATATTCTCCAGGGTCTCCTCTTCTGTTCTACAGTTAGCGCAGAGAGGAGATTCACTTAAATTAAATTTGAAAAGGTGGTCTCAGTCACAATATATCCGATCCTTGCTGCAAGGTGGCTGTGGATCTGGGAACTCCTTGATACGTCTCTAGGTCATTTGGTTCTTTTTGTGTGGCATAGAGGTTTCTACCTATGGTTTCTTCTCTCCAACGGTAGAGACACTTCTCTCTGACTGATGCTTTCCCAGTACTCAGGCATTTCTTCACGGAGTATTGAGGTGAGAAAACCAGGCCAATTTTTGCTGCTTGCTCGGTGATTGTATCTGCTTTTTTATTGCGATCGATGTCACATTGTGAGGAGATCCACTGTATTTATTTCTCATCTTTGCTGAGAGTCTTTAGCAAATTTGCTTTTTCTCTTAATCTGAACGAGTAGCTTCTCAGTTCCTATTTTTATAACAGAACTAGATGTAGAGATGAGATATTCATAACATATTTTAACAATTATCAAAATATCCTATAAGTCTGCTTTTAATGTTTGGAAAGTAAACATCTTGCGATCTTTTCTTTGAGTAGGAGGCATGTCGACATTTGCCTACATAATTGCTGGTTTTCGTGGAGTCTGTCAAAGAATTTGACCTCGACAGTTCGTGCTACTGTGTGACTGTAAATTAGATGATCCATTTGGAGAAAGGTTAGGGAGTAAAACCGATATCTGACATTCAAACGATATCCAGTATTGCCAACATAACTGTGCTGGCGACAGCTGTTCTAGCCAAACTGTGTAACTTCATAAAACGTATATACGTAATCTTCAACAAGTAACTTAATAAATATATAATAAATACATTAATATTACATTAATATATCAAACGTTAATGTAAAAGGAAATCAAATTAATTTAAAACATTTCTAACCTACAGAACAGAAATGTCATAACTTTGAGTAATAAAAACGACGGCCTGGTGAATTGACATAATCAACTGTCTTATACGACTAATATCGCATAGCTTTATTAAATATACAAATATCAAATGTCTGAATATCAACAATGATATTCTGAATCAAATGCATTAATGGTTTATCCTTTTAAAATAAAAACCCCTTTATAAATAATCAATAATAAAATATCATTAAAAATTCAAGAATATTTCTATTAGAACAAACAATATGTCCAAAGCTTTTCGCCAACTATAGTGCTAACATAGCGTCGTCAGGAACGCACTTATTCCATTGACGATGCCGGTACTTCATGTAGTTGGTGAAAAGATTTTAACATTCTATTATAACAAACATATTCATGCCTTGTAATTATTATATATATAAACACATTGGGGTTGCTATTATAACTAATTATTGATTTACTTGAAAAACAAATTTGTAAATCTCTTTGAAAATAACCTTTCCGTTATTCTTGCAATTTATTCAGTAATATTAATTGGGTACAAGAACCCTTTAAATTGGTACTTCAATATATCTTTCACTAAGTAGGTTGAATGTATCTCTTGGGATAGTTGTATGAGGTTATTTGGTATAATTCTGAAGAAAAACAATTGTTAAGCATATATATATATATATATGCATGCATGGATAAAATTTCATTTAAAATTAGTTCAATCTAACTTCTAAATAACCTCTAACCGAAGAATAAAACCATTTGAACGTTTCTTCGTGTTGGCTTCCGAAATCTTTGGGCCGATTCCGTAGAGTAACAGAGAAAGAGGATCAAGATAGTATAGAAGCTACAGAGATGTAGAGTTAAGTGCGTTAATGTAAACGCATTTTAGTTAGAACTCCCAAGTTATGATGTCATGATATACCTATCAGCTTCCGTTTAATGTTTCTTTATAGCCTGCCTTGTAAAATATTTTCGCTTTAAAACGTTTTATTTTTGGAACGATATCGGTCGAAAATGTTTTGCAAAAGATTACGACGGCTATTGCATATTTTCCCTACCTTGGCTATATAGAAATAGCGAAATAGCGCATTATATATATATATATATATATATATAGCCCATATATTAGACCGCCTGAAGGGTTTTATTTGGTTCCACCCAATTTTTCTATTTTATTTATATTATTTATTACTTTCCATTGATATTTTATATTATCTATTCGAATAAGTATTTTGTATTTGTAAATTACAACATTTTAATTATAATGTTTTATCTTTTTGTTTTCAGGTAAGTGTTGTTTGGGTGAAGTTGTTCCATTAGAAATAGCCTAGAAGTACATAACGTTTGCAGAACGCAATGTTACTGTTTTGGTAAGCGAAATAAAATGTTTAAATACTAGATTTATAGATGTGTTTAACATGAATTATCCGAAAGGTAAAGCCAACGTCATAAAATACATTATATTTGTAGGGAACAACAAAATGGAATTTTAACCAAATATAAGCATTATATTTAATGATTAAATAATATCTACTTCAAATATCATTTGCATTAGATCATATTTAAAGTGAATCAACTAAAATTTTCTCTTGTAACAATCTAAAACCGCCGCCTCCGGTTTTATTCAGTTTTAACCCTCTCTTTATGTGTCATGCGTACGAAATATTAATAAAACCCTTACTTACGTTTCGTAGCTCTGTTCGGACATTCGTCATTTTAATACATAAGTCATTAAAATTATTTTTTAGTATTGTATTGAAAGTGCATGTACTTTTTGTTGTTTTTTATAACTGATTGTGTTGATAACATATTTTACACATTTAAAATAAGAATATTTTTTACTTTATTTTACACATTAAAAGACAACTACAAATTTTGTTTTTAAATTTTAACAGTTTTTAAACCGCAACCTTGTGTTTTATTAAGTTCTAATGCAGCCTTTATCACAGTTCAAAATTATAGTACATTTTGTTTATAGAACATATTATGTATATCATTTTTCAGTGTTAATCTTCTATTACATATAATATAAAATACAAAATGTTTCAACACATTATATTTTTATTTTAAAAATTTCGTTTGAATTGTTTTTTTTTAGTCTCTTTTTTATTAAATTCCTTCCATTAGGTCACACTCTCCTGACATATATCTTGTACAAATCCTCAGTAGTTCATAAAATACGTTTTTATTAATCCAGTAAAGTTCAAATACATTTTGTTAACTTATAATGGATGACAATTGATGTTAATACAGTATATTCTAACATTTATTCATTAATAAAATTATGGAAATGTAAGGGCTCTAGGTCGGATTCGAACTGAGTATCTTTATAGGCGTGCAGCTCACCTCCGATTTTAGCGTCGAAGTAAGATCGAATCAGTAAGAAAAAACGGGAAATTATATTAAATTTATATAAAAATATATTACATTATTCAAACAAATATCATTATCATATATATATATATATATATATATATATATATATATATATATATATATATATATATATATGTGTGTGTGTGTGTGTGTATGTGTGTGTGTGTGTGTGTGTGTGTGTGTGTGTGTGTGTGTGTGTGTGTGTGTGTGTATGTGTGTGTGTGTGTGTGTATAGATAGATAGATAGATATATGTGTGTGTATATATATATATATATTTGTGTGTATGTACATATATTATATATAATTTTGTTAAAGTATATATCAAGAAAAATTTATTTATTTACATTATCCACAATTAAATTAAGATTATCTACAATATCATACGCATAATAACACTACACATTTTCGCGATTTAATCGTCAACTGTTCATACATAGAGCAAACTTGTTTGTGCATGTCAGGGAGAGCGGCGAATGTCGCGTGCGTATTACTGGTTTCAAAAATTTTAATAAAATAAATTATATTAAGAAATAAAATGAATAAAGATGACAACATTAACTTTGTTATGATTTATTCAACTTAATTTTCTTTAATTAATACATATATTTAAAGTTTTAATATAATAATAATGTAATCCAGAAAGCTGTTATAAATTGCTCTGCTTTTGTGACCGTATCAGACAGGCGGATTCTGTCGCTTACGCGCGTAACAAAATATAAATCGTTACAACTTTTTAACAAAATTATATAAAACCGCAAAACTTTCCAAATAATAACTTTAAGTTATCAGCAATAATGTACAATTTATAAAGTATTAAAATTCTAAAGTTTGTAACACAACTTTTTAGTTTAAAAAAAGTGCCTATAAATTACTGAAAATTACAAACAAATCCGCCATTTTGTTGTGGTTGAATATTATTATTTCTAATTTATACCATCATTCAGTACATTATCAAAAGATGTTCCAGTCAAAATGTCAAACTAAAATACCCAAAAACAGCCGAGATATGACGAGTTAAAGTTAAAATGTCACTAAATTTAGAAAATATAAAAAATTACATCTTTCGTTATTTTAAATATGTTCCGATGGGGTAATTTGACGTAACTTTGTACAGAAAAATTCTCAAGTCATATACTTTCGATTGAAATTAATTTGATCCGGTAATGACCTTGTCACTATTTCGATTTCTATATAGTTTTTTTGGGGGTGAGCTGCACGCCTATTAAGTATGCTTTATCACTGATCCATACAATTGTACAGTACTTCTGAAAGATGTATATGAATTTTTCTTTTGTCCCCATGTGATTGTCGTCGAAGTCTTCATTGCACAACCTTAAATTGTTGCCATGCAACACTTTAATATCATATTTGGTTACCACACAATATCATAAATAGTGTTCTGGCATTAAAAATGAATGAAAAGAATAAATTAAACAAACTGGATTAACGGTATCGAACCTCACTTCACAATCGGACATTGCGGAAAAAAATCTAAAAAACTACAACACAATGCAAGCGCCGAAAAAAAGAAAGCGTATAAATAATAACAAACAAAAAAATAGTCCAACACCATACATAGTCAGGAAAATGGAAAATTGCAAAGGATTTTGCTTTCTACTTTGCCGCTTAGTATTGTTATTCTGACATAAGCCTATATGTATATACGTATTTATATAAATTGTAATTATAATATAAAAACCAACAAACAATTTTTTATAAATAATATTCGAGCTGGCTTGTGAGTGAAAGTTATAATTAAAGAATAAAAATATGGTACAACTCACAAATATACAATTTTTTTAATTTCAAACGCGTTTCAACGACTAATTTGTCGTCATCCTCAGTGAAGATACAGAAATGAAATTAACTATAAAATATATATATATATTAATAGGTTATGTTTAATATATATATATATATATATATATATATATATATATATATATATATATATATTTTAGTTAATTTCATTTGTGTATCTTCACTGAGGATGACGACAAATTAGTCGTTGAAACGCGTTTGAAATAAAAAAATTGTATATTTGTGAGTTGTACCTTATTTTTATTCTTTAATTAAAACAATTTTTTCTTCATTCATGTTAGTAGGAATTGACCTAAACAATTTTTTTTATACGACTTGTTTAAAGTACATAAAATATATTTTACAACTCGTAAATTACTAGTGATCTGAAAATTTGTTCAAAAATTTTAACGGTTTTGGCGTAAATGTTTTATGACGATGTAGTCAAAAGTTTGTAAAACTTTTAAGTACTTTATAAAAAAATTGTATTAGAATGTAGTCAAAATAACTGATTATCAAATAAAATATGCAACAGATACCAAACTCTAGAATGTGTTTATTATGAATGACTTCACTTTATTTTTTGTGAAGTACATTAAAAGGTTTCGTTATTTTCCGTTAAACCTATACTTTAGAAATTGTCTAGCTGTTCTCGTCGGATGTGATGTTTTTTACAGGTATACCTTTGTATTAAAGGTACATTGACGATAGCTTAAACGAACTGAACCTTGCGTTGAAATTACTTAGAACTACACACAAGCAGATAAATGTAGACCTTATTGAATTAAATCTGAAAAATCTCTCCACTGGAGTATAACACATGAACACATGTTTACCTACGCAATGCGTTCCTCTGTATTTATGGAGTATTGTTTCTTTTGGATCTTTTTTATAAAAAGATTTAAAAAATGCGAATTCTCAGGCGCTGTGGAAGGTCGAACGCTCGAGGTCAAACCAAGGAAGAAAGTACTCTTGACAAGGTCATATCGTCTTCAGACTGAAGATTCCGGATCGGGAGTAACCTTGCGCCGTACATTGCATGTTGCCGGTACATAGCATTTAATCAATTTCGTTTAAGCGAGACGTCTGAAATGGAAACTACACAATAAATTATGCCACAAATCAAGTCTGTAATGATAGCGACGCATTTTAGTATTCGCCAATAAAATCTGTATTTATATGTCTAGTTTATTAATTTTATTACACTTTCAATACGGTGTAATATTTTTATAACTGGTTGTTGTCAGGACGCTCCTTGTGTAATAAAAGGCATCACTTGTTTATGTGCAGTGATTACGTGACGTTAATGCTGTAATATCTTAAACAGTAAAGCTAGCTCGGTCGGGTTAGGAAATAGCTTTTGTTAAATAACTCAGATTTTTATTGCTTTGCTTTTATAATTTTGTATCTTTGTGTTTGAGGTTTTTAGTAAACTTTTCAACAATTGTATTAAATATTTCAATTTCTAAGGTATTATGATATAGTTTGTAAATGTATATTTATGGCTATATTAGGTACTCGGGAATAGGTGTGATTCGATTTTACAGATTTACGCGATGTTAAAGATTTACTTTGTTGGGATACATTTTCTTCCCCTCTTCCTCTCCATTTTTCTTCCTCTTGTTCCTCTTCCTGCTCTTATTCCTCTTCTTCTTCTCCTTCTGTTGTTCACTCTCCTCCTTTTGTTCCCCTTTTGTTTCCCTTCCTCCTTTTGTTCCTTTTTTCTTGTTCCTCTTCCTCCTTTGGTTCTTTGTCCTTCTCTTGTTCCTCTTCCTTCTCTTCTTTCATGTTTGTCCCTCTTCCTCCTCATTATCATTATGTTCCTCGGTCTCCTTCTCGTACCTCTTCTTCCTCTTCTTTTTTTCTCATCCTCTTGAACTGTTAAATTATAAAGTGCAATTGAAAACGTTTCACTTACAAAAATGGCTTTGCAACCTGTAAAAACTACCTTTTAAAATTTTTTATCTTTTAAAAATCTACTTTTTAAAAATCTTTTATCTCTTTATTTGTTGTGCCACGTTCACTAAGAAGCGACCAGCAGTATTTTTGCTTATTATAATAGCTGCAAGTAAAGGGGCAGTCGTCTATTTTACGTTTAAACATAGAATCACATTTCATTCCATACAATATGGTCTTCTACGGTGGTAAATTACTGTAAACACATGTTAAAGGGACAATGTTGGCGATAATCGTGAGTGGGAATTTTGAGGAATTTGGAATGAAAGCGTCAATTAACTGAATGTAAGATTTGTTTTGTACCACATATTGTTTATAAACCAAAAGTTTGGAAAATTTAGAATAATTAAGATAAACATATTTGAAATTAAAAGTAGACAAGATAATTTTTTAAACACTAAATATAGAATTAATTTTACTCTTAATTACGATGAGTAATAGCTCATTAGTAGTAACTCAGTAGTGATGGTTCAAAAGTAGTAGCCCGATAGTAAAGACTCAGCAATAGTGGTGCGATAGTAATGGCTCATTAGTAAGGACCCAATAGTAATCCTCAGTAGTATTGATAGAATGCTAATGGATTGGTAGTAATTTCTCATAATGGGTTAATAGTAGTGCCGCAGTAGTAATAGTATAGTACTAGTCATCCAATAGTAATTGCTAAAAAGACTTTTCTAAAGGTCGAAAATGAAAGCACTATAATTATTAAGCTCTTGAAAGCCGACTCGCAAATATGTTTAGCAAGATTCTTGTTTAAGTATGTTAAAGATTAAATGATAAGTGAGGAAACGAAAACAGAGTTGCTAAAACCTATATATATATATATATATAACATATATATACATATATAAACGATGTTAAGGTTTATAACATCTGTTTCGTATTATTTTCATGTTTTTTACTTTATAAATTTCAGTTTAGTTAATATATTTGGCGTCACATCCTTGCTAACCTAGGGGGGAAAGACGTAATTTCAAGTGTCCTAATTTTATTTAGAGTTTTAGTCTGGCATCGTGAGGCCAGGGGACTACACTGTGACGAAAGCGACAGGATGGCTATTGTGTAACAGGCAGAATGGTTTCGTGTACTTTGTAGGAGCGTTACGCGCTTCTGGGTCCTTGGAATCCGCGACTCGTTGAATCATGACCCTTGTGAACTCGCTGAATCTCGGGTGAATCGTTGTCGAGCGTTTGGTTACGTCACCGTGAATATTCCGATCCTTTGCAATAAAGCAAAGCCAGACAGTCGAAAGTGAATACCTTCAGAGTGATAAAAACAGCTGTTGTGTGCTATGATATGATATCTTATAGCTTAATCAAATATATGATATTTCTGAATATGTAGGAAACGTCAAACATAACCTCGAACTTTTGTATAAGTGAAGAGTAAATCGGCTGTTAGCGATAACCGCCATGTTCTGTGGGACAATTTTTTCTGCGTATGGCAATTTGACCTTTGAAATATGACAAGGCATCTAAAATAGCGCTAGATCAAATATTTGAATCTCTGAATTTGTAAGACTTATCTAAATAATTTAAAATTAAAACATTCGACTTTTCTAAAGACGACTTCAGCAAGTGGCTTTTCCATTTTATCTATACACGCGTAAGAAAGACCTTTAGGCTTTCGAAATATTCACTTAAAGTAATTAAATGCCAAACCAAACCGTTACATTGCTAATTTTAAAAGTACTTAACTGAGTGAATACGTAATTGCTTACTTGCTGACGCGTTTCAAAACATTCGTGCCTATTACGAAGCTAACCCTCTACTTGCGACATCGGGTAGGTGAAAAGGCTCTAACGGGATGGATTTTTGACTGTAGAATGGGTTGGGTTGTTTTGGTTGTGTGTCATATAATAGAAAAGACTGTTGGATTCAAAATGTGTGTGATAATTTACATATACTTTGCGCTGAGATTAGTGGTGTACACTTGTGGACAGGGTAGAAGGAAATGAATTCGAAATATCTGAATACAGTAGAACCTCTCTAATTCGCCACTCTTTAATTCGTCACTGTATTCATGACAGTAATAACAAACATAGTTTGCACTGTAACGTAGTATAGGCGTCATGTAAAAGGAACTCTGCTATAACAAAAAAAAAATGGAAATTTCTTATTTAAAAGTAAAACGTAAAGAGATTTAATTTACCGTATTTTTTCGTGCTATCGTTATTCTTCTTACAAGGCACTGCATTATCTTTTTTAATGATTTTTATGAAAATAGAGTAACATACTGTATTTGTAATTACAAACTATAATACAGGGTAAAGTCTTTTTATAGTGTTGTTGAGTTTTTTGGTCAACATAAATAATATAAGTACAACATTATTACATTACATACCTATTTACGTATTTATTTGCTATGTTTATCCACAATTAGGTGATTATTTTACTACCTCCGTCATTCGTCTTTTTCTCGAACTCGACACCCCGAACGTGTCGAATTAGAGAGGTTCTACTGTATACAGGAAATTAACTAAACATAATTTTGAATTTTGTATAAGTGAAGACGAGACCAGCTATTTGCGACAACGGCCATTTACTTCGAGAAACTTTCTCCAGCCAATGGAAATATGACCTCTGTAACGTGACGAAGCGTCTAATATACTGTTCGATCAATTACTTGAAAAATAATCTGGTTAAATTAAAATTAAAAAATTCGACTTTTCCAAAGACGACTGGCAGTCAGTGGGTTTTTTTTCATTTTATCTACTCACTCTTAATTGATGCCTAAAGTCTTTCGAAACTTTCATTAAAGACATTAAATGCCAAACCAGACAATTACATTGCGCTGAGATTATTGACGTACACTTGTGGACAAGGTACAAGAAAACGCTCTCACGGCCATCTCCCTAACATTTATTTATCACGTCCAGTTGTGCGGTATTACTCGGGGGTAAATTAATTGTACAACAGTTGGTAGTAATGAGACGCGAACGACTCTTCATCGTTTTGACAGTTGTTGACTTTTCGAGATAAGAAAAGTACCTGCTGTGCTGGAACAATTGGCAACAGGTGTTGGAAGTCGGTTTATGCAAGTGGTTAGCCTATAGCAGTGTGAAATCGTCGTCTCCGGTGATCTTGCGTTGAATACCTCAATTGTTACAACACATGGAGTTAAATGTTCTTGAAAACAAAAAAATATATAAACTTGGTCTAATCTTGAGGTGGGTAAAAATGTTTTTTGTTTGATAAATTATAGCCCATCCCAATATAGGTGGTTATGGTTTATTGAAGGATGAACATCTTTAGGTCCCTCTAGAACTGCTGTTAAGCGAGAGTGTAAAACTGTAAAAATATGTCGTAGCTTGGGAAGTTAGATTTTTGTAAGATAAACGAATTGTCCGAAGTTTTCCGAATGTAAAATACGGCAGTTAATTGTAACAGTTGTATTCGTTTTCATTTAAACGTTCTTGGAGGCTATGTTTTAATAACTTTTTAAATGTACTTATCTATATACTTCAGGAATATCGTATACATGATTGTGTAAGTTATTCAATTATGTGTCTGTTTCCTTGCTTAAGAAAATTCCTTTGCTATTATAAATGTTTAAGAACCTAGTATTTTTATAATTACACCTATGAACTTTTTTTATATATTATATAAATTGGTAGCCTACAGTTTTTCATGGTAAAATTTATTACAATATAATAAATTCTAAGCTAGCAATCACAGTTTAAGTTTTCACAGCATTTTCAAAACCTTAAAAATAAATTAAAAGTAAAAGGAATCAAGTTAAATCATTGATATATTTACATTTATATTGTGTTTTAAGATCTTCTAAAAATGTATATGCTCTCTCTTCTTTAGTTTGGTTTGTGTATTCAATAGTTAATTTCTGTTAACATATTTATAGCTTTTCAACATTTTTACATGTATTTATTTCTATAAATATAACCATCCTCCTAATTAGAGGTATTTTGTTTAATTTTCGGAAATTTTGTTTTGACTTTTAAATGGATATTTATTAAGAGTTTTGTAATTTGTTGATTTTTATTATGTTTTATATAATGTTATGTATTTTAAAAGTCGCAAGTTATGTTGTATAGTTGTTTAATTAAAACTGAGCTCTTGAAAAGGAATTTCGGAAAGAAATTCGAAACGTTGAATGTTTAAAAAAGTAAAATTGTCTGTGATCTGTCGTTAGCTTATATAAAAAAATATTTTTATTTATTTATTTATTATCCAACGCCCGTCTGTGGCAGTTGGGCCATTTGACGCCGAGCCTCCCAGTACCGAACAGTGATGTCGTAAAGAGCATAGTTGAGTTTTGGGCAGGTGAGCAGGTGACTTGCCACCATAATTTCTGTGGAACAGAGTGGACACACGTCCGATTCGGCTATGCCAAGCCGGTGTAGGTGAGCCTGCAGATAGTCGTGACCGGTTTCCAGGCGGAACCTTGCAACAGCTTCACTTCTCTCCAGATGACCAGGTATGTGGCCTGGGATCGCTAAGTTTGCCCATATTTTGCCCGTGGATGCGTTTCTTAGTAGGTTCTTAGTGAGCCTGGATATGGTAGAGTCAATTTGGGATTTTGCTGCTTCAAGGGTTTGGAGAGTTTCAGGTTGCTTCTTCTCTGCTCCTTTTTTGGCCATTTCGTCCGCCTTCTCGTTTCCTGGAAGGCCCACGTGGCTGGGGACCCACTGTAGGCTGACATCCCAGCCCCTGCTAATAAGGTTGGCTAATTTCTTGCGGCAGTTCGAGGCATTCAGGCTTTCAGTGGGTTTGTTGTTGCTTAGGGCAGAGATTGCAGCCTGTGAGTCTATAAGAAACACAACACTGCTTGGTTGTAAGTTTAGCGCCTCAATATTATTGGCCGCCTCAGTGACAGCACATATTTCTCCCTCGAAGTTACTAGAGTTCCTGCCAACAGCTGAAGATTGCTGGAAAAACCCGCAGAAGAACTAAATATAAAAAAATAATAGTTGTTAACAGACATTAAATAAAAATAATAGCATTATCTTTATTATCTGTATTGTCCATCAAAGTAAAAGTTTTAACATATTTTAATTATTTTTTTTTTAATTCATACTTTTAGTATTTTTGCTCTGCAAGATTTTGTATTCCAGGATAGTTTATAACTAATAATATAATATTAGCGTTAAAATCCCCGACAGTGAATAGTCATTGCGTTCACTGCAGCTTTATCGTATGGTGCCATGAAGCGAGGGTTTGCGGGAAGAAAAGTAGCCTAGAGTTAGTCTAGTTCAAACCCCGCCCTAAATGAAAGTCCACAAATCAACAATCGATCAACGCCCTTTACAAACTGGTCGAAGCTAATTTAATTGGGACCAGATAAAGTAGACATGCGCAGAAAATAACAGTTATAGATTGTTGTTAACTCGCGCACACACTGTGGTCGCTACTCTGACGTAGTGGCGTTTGTAACCCTGCGGGACTTTACAGTTCAGGTTGACGATATACACTATGGTTAGAATGGAAACGTATAAAACATAGAAATTAAAGTCTGTCTGTAGGTAACAAGAAGTAAAACACAATAGTAATGATAAATAAAAAAAAACAATATATTTAAATTTAAAAATACTCATATTCATATATAATAATATTTTGAAATACTAATTACATAATATTTAAAAACCATTAAAATGGTATAGGTAGGTAAATATAAAACCAAAAACAAAATCTCACAGAGGGTCTAAAATATTTCAGAAGGGCGCTGTGCTGGCAGAATCCTAAAAATCTCGTGATAAACGCCCTCGCTCTGCTCAACCTAGCAAATACCCACCTATTGTACATTTCAAAATATAAAAAAAATATTTATTTACAATTACATCGACAAACTGGAATTCCCTTAGAGCGGCGAATAAATAAAGAAAAATTATATCAAATACGAAACAATTTCATTAGGAAACTCTATGAAGTTTATCATTATTATAACAGTTCCATATTATACTGCATTCCTAATTAAGTTTTTTCTTGATAAAATTGTATCGTGTTTGACATAATTTGTCTTTGTTTTACTCCCCTCACAAAGTTGCAATGGTATAATACTATTGCATTTTGAAGTACACAATAGATGACTAACTTCCAGAACTAGCTGAGCGAGAACGGTTGACACAGAGTTATAAGGGTCTGCAGTCCGAGGATTCAATGCTTTTCCAACACATTATAGACTAGATTCATCGAAATCTACGTAAAATGTTTTTATCTATTATTTTTATGCTTTTGGGGGTTTCTTTGGGTTGTATTACTTTCAACTTGATTTGGAACCTCGTCAGTAGCTACAGCTCTTTATAATTGCATCTCCAAAAACACTGCAAAGCAGAAAACAACTCATTAAAGAAATTTGTAACTAAAAAGGAACAAATCGCGAGTGAAATTTGAAATTAGGAGCTTTTAACACCTTTTTCTTTTGTATTCCTCATGTGAATTTTTTTGTATCATTTTATGTATATAACTGTCCCGAATCTAAACTTGTTGTACATAGTGCATAAGAATAGTGTTAATCTTTTTCCTTCATGCCTTTATATTGTATTGAACGCGCATAATTTTAGTGCAGCCAAAGTAGTTATAGCTTTGAAAGATTCGTAGCCAAGGTCATTTAATGCAGAATTGTATAATACCTGATCTTATATTATTACATCTACCCATTTTCCTATCTTTCATATTCTTTTTATTCAGGTCTCTGTGCTCATTTTACTGTTTTCCAAGATCATTTCTACATCAAACTTCTTCCTCTGATAAGTCTGTATAATCATGACGTACCAATGACGTATAAAAATAATTCTGAGCATAGTTAGGATAGGTGGAACATGGGGTTTAAATTGCGATAAACGGACAATAATGACGTAATAAAGTAGCTGGATATATATATATATATATATATGTAGAATATCAAATATGTTTTCCTGTTAGAATTATTTTTAAGATTAAATAATATACACTAATTACAGGAATAATTTATTGAATAATACACTCAAAGCTCTTTTCGTTGGTTGACATTACCAACATCCTCAGGAATTACAATACTAAGAAATTCTTGTATTGATTGTAGTCATTCTTAGTATTGTAATTCCTGAGGATGTTGGTAATGTCAACCAACGAAAAGCTTTGAGTGTATTATTCAATAAATTATTCCTGTAATTAGTGTATATTATTTAATCTTAATATATATATATAAACAAACTAGGGGCTTGTGGGGGAAAATTACCCTATACATATTAAAACAAATTTTAAACTTTTATAATACAATAATTTTCGTTATTAATATAATTCAATTTTTCATCACAAAATTTCTTCATAAACTATATTTTTTAAGAATACGTTTTCAATTTGATTTTTGTTACCAATCTTATTATCAATATGTAATCCATCCTGAGGTTTTACTCGACTTAGTGCAGCATAAAGTTGATCATGTGTAAACACAGGTTGAAAATATAAGTCTTCATAGACATAGACTCCTTGTCGTTTGAAATTTCATGTTAGGATCTGTTGATAATAGTTTAATTATTGATAAAAATAAGATGTTTCTCTTTCCAGAACCAGTGATTATTTCTAATTTAATACAATTGTGAAACATATCTAGCACGATATGTCCTACTCCACTATTTAAACCTGATCCATTAATTAACCTTTAATACTGTTAAAATATTTGTACTCAGCTGTTTCTAATATAATATTTGTACAGCTTTTTTCTCAGCTGAAATATTTGAAAATCATACTCAGCTGTTTTTTTTATTGCGATGTATTTCTTATGGAGATTTTTGATAAATGTAAGTTCCTCAAAACCTTATAAATAATGTAAATTGAGAAAAACGTCTATTTTCCACGCTCTTTCCTGTCAATACCTTTAATTTAAGCCATCTCCCAGTTCTGTATGACCTTCCACGATCCCACAATTTTTCTCTCAAAATTCGGCTTGCGAAATTATATATATATACTAGCGCCTTGTAGGGGCAAATGCCCCTATTGATATTGAAACCAATTTTAAACTTTTGTATAATGATTTTATTTATTTATAATAGAAATTAATTTAATATAATTCAAATTTGAAATAACAAAATTTCCTCATAAACCATATATTTTTGTGAATGTGTTTTCATTTGATTTTTTTGACCAATCGTGTTATCAATATGTATCTTTAATGAATCTTGAGATTTTACTCGACTTAGTGCAACATAAAGTTGATCATAAAATTGACAGGTTTGTCGATTGAAGCCTTACTTCATCTAGTTATTGAAAATGTAAGTCTTTAAGGAAATTTGTTCCTTTTCGTTGAAATGGCATGTTAGGATCTGTTGATATTAATTTAACTCTCGGTAAAAATATGATGTTTCCTTTTCCAGAAACAGTGAGAAATTTAATACACTTGCCAAACATATCTAGTACAACAAGACGTGCTCCAATAACTAAACCTGATCCCAAGTTCATGTGTCTAATTAACCTTTGATACTGTTAAAATATTTGTACTCCACTGTTTTTAATATAATATTTGAAAATCAAACTCAGCTGTTTTTCATTGCAATCTACTTCTAACGGAGATTTTTGCTAATTTTAGGTTCCTCAAAACCTTATAAATGTTGTAAATTGAGAAAAAAGTATATTTTTCACCGCTCCTACTTGTCAATACCTTTAATTTGGGCCACCTCCCAGCTCTGTACAATCTTTCAAGTTCCCTCAATTTGTCTCTTTTAATTCGGCTTACGAAATTATATATATATATATCGCAATATGTATTCTTGTGTATTAATAAAGAACTAAGTCAAAATACAAATACAAGAATTATAACTGAATTTACAATTCAAAGCTTCCATACTTCAGGGAGCGTCGTGGCCAACGCAAATACTGTTTCAACTTTGTCAAAACTTTCGAACAATTTAAGTGTTTATTTGACTTCTTATGCTTTCATTTTTTTCTAACATAATCATCACTATAAACTTTGCTATATACTTCCACTTATTTTCACTTTCTAGTAATAAAAGCTTTGAATTGTAAATTAAATTATAATTCTTGTTTTTGTATTTTGACTTAGTTCTTATATATATATATATATATATATATATATATATATATATATATATATATATATATATATATACGTACATACATATATATATATATATATATATATATATATATATATATAAATCTGCATAGGTTATTCAAATTCAAGAATATTTATTAATTTATATCCAAACCTTTTCGTTGATAACCAGTACCAACATCATCAGGAATGAAAATTACAAATTATTAAACAAGAAAACGTATTTTATATTTATATATATACACACGAACAAATCACAATTGATAATCTTTTTCTCAAACGCGTTTTAATGACAAGGTCAACTTTAGTGAGAATGGGTATGGCATATACACTATAATATAGATTATAAGTATTAGCTATATTCACTGACGTTATTGACAATTTCCATCTTTAGTCATACTCCCCCCCTTCCTTTCATCTCTTCCCACTGGCGGGTTTAAGGAGTATATACATCCCGCTAGCCCTGACAAAGAGTAAATTTTCCTTACGTGTGCGAACCTCCGCGCACGAGCTGTTATTCCTGTTCCATTCCGGACCATGTAGCATCCTATAAACGTAGTTTTCCCTTGTTTTAGTCAAATTAGAAGATCGTACACAACTAAAATATCATTCAAGTATGTTTTGTGTGAAAAACGTTTTATAATTTCCACTTTGGGGAGTACTTAGTTTTCGAGCCGTACTGGTAATGTAACTTTTAACAATTCCTTCTTTTAGTTCACACTCTCCTTATAAATATATATATATATATATACATTTTCAAACAACATAGGTTATTCAAATAGAAAAATATTTATTAATTTATATTCAAAGCGTTTCGTTGGTAAACAGTACTAACATCATCAGGAATAAAAAAACAAGATATATATATATATATATATATATAAAGAACGAAAGTCAATATACAAATACAAGAATTATATTTGAATTTACAATTCAAAGCTTTTCGTTGGCTAACAGTACCAACATCATCAGGAATATTGACTTTCGTTCTTTATATATATATATATATATATATATATATATATCTTGTTTTTTTATTATATATATATAATAATAGATTTATATATATATATATATATATATATATATATATATATATATATATATCTTGTTCCAATTTTCAATCGTTAATAATATACATTTTATTCAACCACTCAAGTTCGAATCTATTTTTTTAAACTTTTAGTGGATGGCACTTGATGTTTTAATGATAAAAGCTTGTTTGAGTTAATTTATCGTTTGAACGTAGTTTGATCAAATGATACTTCAAGGATTAAATTTTATGAATTAATTTTAGTTTTATATAGGAGAAAAACCTTTCACAAAAAAGCCAAGCTATACAATACAGTTAATTCCTCTCATTTTATTCAATATAAGAGACAACATATGATTTCATAAAACAGCTGAGTTTATATGATAGGTTATGTGGTAGAACAGGTGTTTTAAGGCATAGGTTTTGTTACTTTATTTAAATTCATTGTAGTTATTTAATAAATAGCAACTAAATTTTGTTTGCTTAAGTAGGTATTTACTTTAATATTTGTTGTTTGCAATACTTGTTATAGTGGTAACCCTGTTTGCCCACGTTATCGCCATATTGTACGGTTCATGTCGCTTTGCGATAAAGTCGGCTGTAAACAGTTGTATACAACACGTAAACCGCGAAACCGATGAAAGCGCGAGATATGACGTTATAAATACAAGTAGCACTCTTGTCTCGAAGGCGTGTCCAATAAACTTCCCAAGTAGGTTATGGTCAATCGCCGAAACCCGTTTCATTTTTGTCTCGAAATGATCGCATTGCGTAACTCGACCATTAGGCCGTGGGGTTCGCCTTATGATGATGTATTTATAACGGGCTACCAGCTGTGTTCCGTAGTCACTTGTGACGTCATTTGCACGAAGTGTACAACAGTGGTATCCTTGCTGAACAAAAACATCACAGTGATACATGAATAATTAGAGAAGTCTTGAATTTTTATATCTATCTAAATATTTACCTACCTATTTAACAATTTATCTATCTTTTTTTTCATTAAATTGGTGGTAAAACGGGGATTTGACCTTTGGTCTTACAAACCCCGTAACAGCAAAAAATCTTCATGACATGAAGGCCCAGCACAGGATATTGGCTGTTCAGCATTACTTCATGACTACAGATTCTAACTGTAGCAAAACCCAAAAACTTTCAACTCGGACTTCTTTGAGCCACTCCTTGGCGTCCCCTAGGATCACCGTTAGCTATTAATTCAGGGAGCGTCGTGGCCAACGCAAATACTGTTTCAACTTTGTCAAAACTTTCGTACAATTTAAGTGTTTATTTGACTTCTTATGCTTTCATTTTTTTCTAACATAATCATTACTATAAAGTTAGCTATATACTTCCACTTATTTTCACTTTCTAGCATAGTGGATATAATGTTTTCTTCATTTATGTTAATGCTAAGGCAGGCATTTAATGTTTGTATAGCTTTGTTTCAATACTCACAGTGGAACAATGTATGTAACGCGTCATCTATTTAGCTTCCGCAGAAGTCACATTGAGCTATATCACGTAATCTATCTACTTAATTTATCTATCTAACTATAATTTTATCTATAGGTAGATAGATAAATAAACAATATAGGTGTAAAATATTTCATAAAATAACAAACAACAAATAAATAAAACGATTTATTTAGGAAAACGTTTTATTGAAATCCTCGTGTACATTTCGATAGTAAAGCAATCATCTTCAGAGGAAATTGGTATAAGACTAATTCAAAGTTAATTTCCATTATTCAGAGAATAACTTAAGCTAATAATAAACGATAAAATTTATTAAATATAAAATGCATTTAGGTCATTTAATCAATAACCTAAAATACGAAACGCAATAATTTGAAAATAACGATTAAA
This sequence comes from Prosapia bicincta, assembly GCA_036971475.1. NCBI lineage: Eukaryota > Metazoa > Arthropoda > Insecta > Hemiptera > Cercopidae > Prosapia > Prosapia bicincta. The sequence continues at coordinate 130,583,016 of JBAIZL010000005.1, forward strand.
ATTCAAAACTACGTTTACATTTACGGGAGATCGGCGCTGCGGACTTGCTAGCGCCAGTTGTTTACGAGCTCCTTCGTCTCTGTGGTGTCCGTAATTGTATGTAACCAAATTTCCCAGTTCTTTCACTTGTGTGTTTTGTCTTTTAAAAGTAAACAGTTCCTTTTGAAAGCAGTTAGCTCATCAAGAACGTGGACGGCCGTTTGTCTTTTCACTGTCAGGAACGATATCTTTTGATAACTTCATTAATCTTCTCTGCATATATATATATATATATATATATATATATATATATATATATATATATATGTGTGTGTGTGTGTGTGTGTGTGTGTGTGTGTGTGTGTGTGTGTGTGTGTGTGTGTCTGTGTATGTTTATATATATATATATATATATATATATATATATATATATATATATATATATATATATATAATATGTTTTCTCGTATAATAATTAAAACTACTGAGGTTATTCAAATACAAGAATTAGTTGATTTTTTTTCAAAGCTTCAAAGCTTCAACGAAAAGTTGATAAACAGTACCAACATCATCCGGAAAGAAAAATACAATAATGAAAAATTAAATATATATATAAATTAAATAAATATAATCATTATAATTAAATATAATTAAAATTATATATATATACGTATATGTGTATGTATGATGAATAGTTATTATCAGGAGTACATCCGTTCATTCTGCAGAGCATAAAATTGCGGTTCCGACGTTTCACTAGAATCTACCATTGACGAGATGAACCCAACAACAGTTGAAGAGCGAGTTGGAGGCTCAACAACAACTGGAGTTGGAGGCTTGCTCTTCAACTGTTGTTGGGTTCACCTCGTCAATGCTAGATGAGATTCTAGGGAAAAGTCGGAACTGCGATTTTATGCACTGCAGAATGAACGGATGTACTCCTGATAATAACTAGTCATCATATTTTTCCATTCGTGAAAGAATACGTATCAGCATATATATATATTTGTATTCCAGCTGATCCGGCATTTAATTCTCTTCAAAATGTTAATCTGGATAGAATACGTATTCCATTAAACTACCTGTAAAAACGTGTCAATATTTTTTTAAAACTTCAAGCAGAATGATAGTAATTTATTTCACTGTTTAATGTGTTTCTGAACAGTTTTAGACTTTTTAACCTTCATTTGATTCCAATGCATTCTTCCTCACTATTTCCCACCCTTTATAAAAAGAGGACGTCAAAGAAGTCATGGACAGGAGGGATGTAAGAGAAGAAAAGATCACTATCAGCTAATATAATATAAATATTGATAAGATAAAGCTTTCGCGTTCGGACATTTTCTTCAGTGTAACACTATTCTAGATCTAATTGTAATATAAAACAGATGCAGGCTAACAGTATTTGGCTGTACGATTTGCGTAACCACGAGTTCTTTCCGTATACTTTAATTAATAATAAAAAATTAATAACTAATATGTTAGCCGTGAGGAAAATAAACAATGCAATCTAAAAGTCAGCTAAAGAAATGAAAAAAGCTTGAATGAGCAAGTAATCATGCCTAAGTGAAAGGAACACGCAACTCTGCTAAAGTATACTCACCTAAGTAGCAGAGACCTTTCAACCTTTCCCATAATGTAAGAGTTGATGATGGTAGCAAAAAGAAATGGATTTAAAACAACCATAGCATCATTCCGTGAGCTGAAAGATTATACGATAAAATGTAAACACTGAAGAGCGCCTAGCTATGATCAGATCACGAACCAAGCTCTGAATGAGCTTCAGGTGTCCCTTTAAATACTTCCACAGCCTGCTAAATATGTCTTCCAAAGCGGTACAAATTGGGAGATATATTTTAAACAGTCGTAAAGTGCAATGGTATTTTAAAGTAGAAAATAGTCATTGTAATATTTTAAAATTGAGGGTCGTTGCATTTTTAATGTTATGCAAACCGAGTCCTAATTAGGTTTCAGATGATTACTTGGAATCATCAAGTAATTGTTAGTGCTTTATTCAAGTCTGTTTTATTTTATTGAGGTTTTTTAAATTTTTATAACGAGCATGATTAACGCTTATAAAGGATCGTGAATATAGGTTGGGGCGTAATCCCCCTGGGTGAGGATATGGGGAGGGATCCTGGCGTCAGGAGTACAGATTTGCGTATCTGAAGTAGGAGTACTCTATCAGGATCATATAGAGATGTCCACCTGTTACACGCCATATTACAGAGATAATATGAAGGGAGGGTGGAATTGTTTAGGATTACGGAACGTTAATGAGGATCAACCGGTTCTGGGAATTATGAAGAAGTTTTGTTACCAGTAGACGAGTGACTTACTTGAGGTAGACCTGTGATAAATGGGTTTCTACCCGCTACCTAACGGACACTATACAATCTCGCCATTAGGAAACATATACTGTTATTGAATATGAAATTCATAAGAACACATTTAAATAAGTAATATAAACATAAATATTTTAAAATCAATTCCTACTTAGGTCAGCAAAGAAAAACGTTATTTCAGTTACTTTTTCTTTAATAATTAATATGAAGTAACAGAACGTATGCGTTAAAACAACTGTTCCACCACACAACCTATAACATAGAATCGGCTTAAACTTTATTTAATGTATGTTAATAAGTATTTAATGTGTTTATGGTTATTTACAGGTCACAGAATAAAATCATGTTTTTACAAATGCACTCTACGTTTCTATTTTCTATCTGAAAATCCTTTTCAAAAGCTAAAAGTTTATCAATCTAATACTAAACAATAATTTACAAAATATTTTTCATCAAAATTTGACTTATCCGGTAGTCCAATGTGATTTGTAAATGTTATTATTTATTTAAAGTAATGAAATATTTTATTTTAATTACGTTAAAAGTATTGTTTATGAATGTTATAAAATTTAAATTATGGTTTCATAATTAATTGGTAAACCTTTAGACCTTGAAAAGGATTTTCGGATAGAAAATCGAAACGTAGAGTGTATTTGTAAAAGCATGGTTTTATTCTGTGACCTGTAAATAACCTTGAACACATAAAATCAGCTTTTTTAAAAATCATATGTCATCACTTATTTTAAGCAAAATAGGGCAAAATTACTATATTTCATACCTTTCCCTTTTTGTGAAACGTTCCCCCCCCCATATAAAAGAAAAATTAATTAATTAATTAATTTAATTAATGAATTGTTCATTGCACTAGTCATGGTGAGTGCCATTGCCTCGAGAGATTGGACTTCTACCTGTTGGTCCGCGGGAGCTATTTTATTTCACTCCTACCACCCAATGGTAGACCATTGAAGGCATTCCCCTATCCGCCACTTGGGGACGCGCTCTCTAGGGGTTACAGGCTTCCCCGAGAGGCAATGAAAGTCCAGCATCTTCATCCTCGAAAGTCGACTCCGTCCAGTACAGAGCCTCCAAAGCCATCATTGGAGCCGTCTCATCTACAAATAATTTGAAAGCTGAAACTGAATGTGGCCTAACCCCATTGGAAAATCGGAGAAAATTCGCTACAGTGAAATTCACAAACAAAATCAGGAGCAATCGCGAACAACATATCTCAAAAGTCACCTTTCGCAACGGGTCGGAAGAAACCAGGCTAAAAAGATCTTCTACTCTCCAGTACGACAAAAACATCAGACAGGACACGAGCCTTGACATTTTTCAAGAACCCAGGTCAAACCCGGTCAAACCACCCTTCTTTGTGAATATAAACTTGAATCTCCTCGAACCCTGCTCCAAAAAAGAGCCTCAAGAAACAATCAAGAGGAAAGGAATGGAAACTATTGCCAAGATTTTAAAACCACACTTGGTTGCTGCTTACACCGACGGCTCTTCGAATTCTGACTGTGATAGAGGTGGATCCGGAATCTTTATAACCTACCCTGATGGCTCAACTTCCAGACACAAAATTGCAGCAAGCAAAATCGCCTGCAACTTCACAAGCGAACTCATCGCAATCAAAGAAGCTCTGAGTATTTACCTCACTTGCACAACACTCAACCCCTCTGATGGCAAAGTAATCTTCACGGACTGCAGATCTGCTCTTCAGGCTCTCCAAAAAGGAAATACGAACCTCACCCTTCTGTCTTTAATTGAGGAAAACAAGAAGCTTTGTACGCTTCAATGGATCCCGGCACACGTCGACATTAAAGGGAACGAAGAAGCCGATTCTCTGGCCAAGGAAGCGAGAACCATCGAACCAGCCCCCGTGATTACAACATCTTCCGACGTAAATGCCGCTGCAAAACAGAAGATCTGCCATAAAAACCAAACAAAATCATCACTTCCCGAGCTTAACTTCGACAGGGAAATAGCAAAGCAATTGCCAGACTGAGGACAATGCACCTCAAAGACATGAAAATCTTGCCTGATGTATCAAGAACATACCCTGAATGTAGGCACTGCCCAGGGATACAGCTTGATCCCGATCATCTCTTCAACTGCCCGTCCATCATTGCAGCACTATTTAAAATTGACTTAAACTGTTCTAGGGAGACCCTTTAAACGGACAAAGCTGCAGATGTGGCCAGTGCAGTGCTTCACGCCTTTGGACCTGTGTAACTGTGCTCTCTCCACCTTTCTCTGAACAGTTTTTTTTTCTTTTTTTTTATTGTTTTTATTGCACTTGTCACACGACAACAACAACAACAATTAATGAATTAATATTTGAAAAACCTTATTAACTTTAATTGTCATCCACTAAAAGTTTAAAAAAGTGTATTTTCTCTTGAGTGGATGGATAAAAAGTATTGTATTAACGATTGAAAATGTGTACAATATTTTATATATATATATATATATATATATATATATATGTGTGTGTGTGTGTGTATGTGTGTGTGTGTGTGTGTGTGTGTGTGGAGATTGTGAACTAGTAGTAGGTATTGAAAAATACATTGCTACTCAGTTTACGTACCGTATTAAGATGCTAAAATAATCTTATTAGAAATTCAGTATAATCAATATAAGGGGAGAACCTGTTAATTCAAAATGAAATAAATACATATGCCTCAATTAAAAAAAATGTCATAAGTTTAAATGTGCTACCCCTTTAAAGTATTCCCATACCTACAACATAGCACAAATACAAACAAAACTTTAAGTAACTTCAAAAGATTTTTTTCACGTTTAGGGATGGTAGTGGGTAAGTACATCTTTTCGACCCAAGTTGGGAAAGGTTTACCTAAGACCCACCATTTCTCCCTTTGTGGTAAGATTCTGTAACAGAGAATTACATTTCTTTTCTAACATTACTCCACACGGCTCCCTTATTAGTTTGTTTGCATACCGATGTAACATATAAGCCATATCCTTCCATCCGGTAGGAGGAGGTCTACAATGGTTGGTCAGGTGAGTAAGATATCGTGAAATGATGCAGAATACAACCCCAATCTAGGTTAATGCATGCCGACAATCAGCTGGGCAATCGGGGTGGTGTTTAGTCACTATAGCATTTACACTGCAGGTAGTTCGAGATAATTGTTTGTCATAGTATAAATTATAGGCTAATTATTCGAATATAATAACACGTTATAAAAGTAGTTGGTCTGATGTAAGTTTTATGATACCAGGTCATACTTGCACGGCCATCTAGATCAAGCATCCGTTCTCTTGGCTGCACCTATTCACACCAGCATTTGCATCATATGTTTTTATATACATGTTATAAAACTGGCCGTGACCGCACAGTGTTGGAGTAATAAAGCTCATATTATATAACCTGTGTACATTGATACGTGATTCAGATTAAGTATTTAATAATATATTCATAATTGTGCTCTTATACTTTTAAAACAAATGTTACATTATAGCCTAAAAAGGACAGTAAATGATTTTGAATATATCTAGGATTAAAGTAGGGAATAAAATCCCTGGAAAGGAATGTAGGGGAAATCATTTTACCACGTGTTCAGGGTCACGTGTCTGAAGCAAACCTACTCTCTATCGGGGTCATAGAGGCGTGTCTTGAAGTTACTTATTCTTTTACGTCTAAAATGACGTCATCGCTTTTTCTTGGCCGATTATCTGAGGCAGATCTGCTTTTTACCGAAAAGAAAAGAATACTCTACTTGTTACCTGCATTCTTGAGGCAGACGATGATTATATAAAAAGAAAAGAAGGCCAATAGTCAAAAAAAATATGTGAAAGAAACAAAAACAGCTTGATACTATGAAACAAGCAGAGTGACCAATAAACTACAATGAACAACATAAAGTAAAGAAGAATAGAATTATTGTAGAGTAGAAATTTCATTTAGATTGCATAGGGTAATAACACTGGTATGCATTTTTTTTTTTTAAATTGCTTTGAGGGTGAAAACAACTGATTTTAGTCAATTGAGATGCCCTGAATTCAGATCTGTTTTTAGTTTTTCTCTATCACGTCAATTTATTTTTTAATCATAAGAATAGATTTTCTTAAATTCATACTTTTATGAAAAAATCTGATGGACTTCCTAGTATTGATCTACACTATAAACATATATTTATTTCGGTTCTTTATACACAAACTACGTCTTGATACGTGTTTAGTGTTTCCTACAACAGTGCGTATTCTTTCTGTTATACATGTGGCATTTATACCTATAAAAAACAAAGAAGAAATATTACTAAATTTTACAAGAAAGCTTATCAGGCTTATTTTGGTATTCAGTTTGGTGACCAGGACAAGGTATGGGCACCGCATTATGTGTACATTACTTGCAGCGCAACTATTAATCAGTGGATGAAAGGTGAACGGAAATCATTACCCTTCGGTATTCCTATGGTGTGGCGCGAACCTCACGATCATGTAAGTGACTGTTACTTTTGTTTGACAAATATTCATGGCATAAATACTAAAAACAAACATTCAGTAAAATATCCTAATTTGAAATCTGCCATTCGACCAATTCCCCATAGTGTTCAAGTGCCACTTCCATCTCCTCCTCAGAATATGGGTAGTACAGACTCCTCCGAATCTGAATCTGAACCCTTGTCAAATCCTGATCCCTGAAACTTGCGAGTCTTCTCATTTGCCTGAACAGTTCACAAAGAATGAGCTCATCGATTTAGTCAGAGACTTAAACCTCCCAAAAATTACTGCAGAACCTTTAAGATCACGATTATAAGAAAAGAATTTACTATCCTCCGGCCCAACAAATTGAGTGTCGTAAGCATTCCTGGACAGGGTGTGGGGATTTTAAAGTACTGACGATACTTGGCCAACAATCCGGTTTCACTAAGTATCCCTGTTTTCTCTATGAGTGGGATAGCAGAGCACGATTTGAGCACTGGGAAAGAAAAAACTGGCCCCTAAGAAGGAATCTTGCACCAGGAAAAAAAAATGTACTGTCTGAACCCCTAATTTCTAGAGGGAAAGTTCTGTTGCCCCCTCTTCATATAAAACTTGGACTTATGAAGCGGTTCGTGACAAGCTTAAGTAATGAAAGCAATATCCATTTGTACCTTCAAACAACACCCCAAATAAAAGTGACGCGAAACTGAAAGCTGGTGTTTTTGATGGACCACAAATTCGAGAACTCATGAGAGACCGTGCTTTCACTTTCTCGATGAATGAACTCTAAGCTTCTGCATGGTTGGCGTTTAAGAGGTCGAAAACTCTCTTGGGAACAATAAAGCCGAAAATTATAAGGAAAATGTCGAGGAATGTTTAGGACATTTCAAAGCCTTGGGCTGTAAAATGAGTATGAAAGTACACTTTCTATATAGCCATATCGACTATTTCCCCGAAAATCTGGGTGAGGTGAGTGAGAAACAGGGTGAAATATTCTACCTGGACATTAAAACCATGCAAACAAGTTACTAGGGGAATTGGAATGAAACAATGATGGCAGATTAGATCTACTGCTGGTGCCTAAAGAGAAATTCCCCCGAACGCCATAGAATATCAAAACGGCATTTCTCAAGTGTGATGTAAACACTAGGTAAGTTTTTTAAATTGTCACTTATAATTACATTGAATTATAACATCCCTGTTTATTTATAAAATATATTCCGGTAAACATATAAACATATATAGAGGTTTAAATTCGTTATATTACAGGTACCCAGATGTGCAGTAATTGTATAAATTATTATTATACATTTTTTTAAATTATGTAAAAACCTGACATCATAGAAAAAAACTAAAAACAGATCTGAATTAAGGGCATCGCAATTGACTAAAATCAGTTGTTTTCATTCTTGAAGCAAATTTGATGCATACCAGTGTAATATAATATCTACACAGAAAGGCGTGACAAAATGTAGTGAATAAAATAAAACTACAGTGAAGAAAGGATAGCCTAAAAAGATAAACAAATGGAAGAACAAAATGAAAAATAGAGAAGATGAAGAAGAAAAAAACGGAGAAGATGAAATTTTTTTAAAATTTTTTAATTTAAAGTTAATTTTTAATCAAAACTTATAGTTGACATTTCGTATTTATACTGCAAGTAAAAGAGAAGAATGAACGAAATTTTTTGTTGTTATTGTTCTATACCGAAAAACAAATTTAAAGAAGCCTGAAAGGAACAGGAGAAAAATGTCAATATATTTGATAGACATCTCCAGTGACAAACCTTCACCTCCTACTGAGAGAAAATAATTGACTTCGAAGTCTTTTCTTAAACAGCAAGGGTACCGTGATGGTGCTTTTCGGGGTTACCTCTAGACCTATCATAAGTTTGGATTAAACTTCCATAAATTATTATAAATTGATTAGTTTTGTAACAAATGTAACTTTAATAATAATTTACGCTCTCATAAGTAAATCGAAATATTTTAATTCCATAGCTTTCATTTAAAACGAATGGTCAGTAGACTAAGGGTCTATACAATAACCGTAAAAGGCTTCAATGTACATAACTTAGTTTGGCGAAGCCCAAATGTACTAACTTTGCCCTCTGAGACACAAAGAACCGCTGAAACTCTCAGGTCCAACGATATTCGAGGAAGTCTTGAAGACTTAGTATTTGTAGTTTTGAAGGTTGTGAAAATGAAAATTTAGAGTTTGCTTTCTCTAAGCTTTCTCTTGCCTCTCTAAGGGCTTGTTATTTCGTGCAAGTCCTTTACCTTATGTGTAAATAAACACCACTCTATACATATACTTAAGTTTGACGCTCATTGAGTACTCTTTGAAATATATTTACATTTTAGGAATATATTCAAATACTTTTATTTTTATCAATTAGCAAAAAATCCACTACTTACTGATATTTTTCAACAGACGCCTTTCGCACTAGACCAGTGCATTATTCAATGCTATGAAGCACGTGCAAGAATGTTGCTCAGATGTGTTGTATTAGTGTGGCTCTGTGGTGTAGTATTGTTCCTATGAGCAATTAGAGTAGGTGTTAATTATGTGTTCAAATCTAGTATTTGATTGTGAGTGTGTTTTATCGTTTAGAATGTGTTGTGAATAGTACTTAGGGTGTTTATCTCATAGTGTTCTGTTGTATTTTGTTTGTTGTTTTTTTTATGTAATGAATGATTTTTAGATTAGTGACTTTGTTGATGTGTGTGTTAAGTGTGTTTTCTGTATGTGTATTGCAAGGTTTGATTTGGTCTGTGTGTTTCTTGTGCCTTTGATGTGTTATTTTTATCGTGTGGTAGAGGTTCTCCCTGTTTGACCTGTATAGTAGCCAAATGACTTTTTTTGTCAAGTAATACCAATAGAAGTATTTTTTTAAAAAAACCTGAAGATGTACAACACAAAAATTGCGTATTCAAATAGATAATTTGTCAACTTGTGTCTAATTTGAAGCATCAGAGTAGAGTGAAATGGCATTTATTTTTTTCAAATTTTACCAGTGGGCTATGACAGAGTTCCAACTCTTTCGGAATTATACCCCCGCCCCCCCCAGAAGGGATTTCTCTCCGTGTTAGTGACCCCTACTCTCTGACGTAGTTACATAGATATGTTTAAAAATACAGTTAAACCTTTTAAATAAATTGAATAATTATATATTTATCTACTCTCTAGATATAATTTTCATTTGAAAATAAAAGGTATATTATTTTGTCTGCTGAATTTAAAGACCCTTATTCTTTTACACTATTTTAAGGTTAAATGTTTTTCTGCAAGAAAAAAATTATTCTTATATACTTTGAAAGCATCTAATTTCTAATTTCACCTACTGTGTATAACTTTGAGATTTTTAGGGCAAAAAATTTTAGATTTGGATAGAATGGTTTCTTTAAACACCAATAACGATACGTTCTTGTCACACAGGTTTATTTTGAATTAAAAGTTGTATTGTCTCAGCGAGGGGGCGGGCTGGTTTTTGGCAAGGTCGTACAATTTCACCGGCGCCCAACGCGAGCTACAAGCCACTGGTGACAGGGTCTTGGAGAAGGACAAGGCCGTAAATGGTTTTGCAACGCAATTTTACTATTCAACTTTTCTGCAGATTTTTTTCACAACGTTTTCACGTTAATTAAGGTCGAACTGGGTTTAGCCGAAACGGTAACCGGAAGGGCACGCCGTATTGCGGTACACTTCCGGTACAAAATACTTAATAAACATTATGTTCTTGTAATGTTTTCACAAGGTGCCTGTAGAAACTTTAAGAGATAATTAAATTATTTATATTGGGAAGTAGATTACTAAATAAATTTTGCCGGAAACACGAAATTAAGAAACGTACACAGCGAAGAAGGCCCTTGGATAAATGCTGCTATTGTAATGCTGTACCAGGAAAGCAGACAGTTAGTCCAAAATAGAAAATGATAAGCAGTTTCTGTGGTTTCTCAACATCCACGAGGAATCCCTGAACTTAACCACCAGGGTCATCTTAATCTTTTTTAGTTACTTTGGGAAATTTCCAAAACCTCTGTCACGTGCACAAGTGGTGACTGGGAACTCATCAGTTTATGAAATCGTAATATTACCTTGAATGCTATCTAGACCAATGAGAGAGATTCTTTTAGACCATGTGGACTAACTGGAAGCATCCCTGGGAGTGGCTAGCATCCGAGGAAGGGGGCACTATAAAACCCTCTACCCGGACAATCTCTTCATGATTCTTGTGCTCTTGTTAGGCTAGTCAGTTTGTTACACTCTCTTTTTTGTGCTCTTGCTATGTTAGTAGCACAGTCGTCTTGTTAGTATCTCAGTTAGAATGTAGTTGATGTTAGAGTCAATTTTAATTCATTGTTAAAATACTTAGTTGTTTTGTTTGTGCGAAATGGGCTTCAAGAACTGTAAGTTAAACATTAAATTATATCTGTGAATTCTAAACAAACTGTGTCTAGATTTATTAACACCTGTCTCTTCTCTTGTCAATGAGTCAAGAAAATTAAAACCCTAAGGCCGCTTCGATGGCGTTACACTACCATCCACCAGGTAGCGTCCTGTTCTATTGTGGCCGCCATACCCTCTCAGATATGCAAATGCAAATAGCGCGAGGTTGCTAATACATAAATCAGTCTTTACTTACACATGTAAGTTGTAATACAATATGCGTTACTGTTTGGGCCTTATTTGTCTACGTCACAGATGCTTTTCGCTTTATTGTCATTAAAATTACCCTTATTGTGAAGGTTTTTGCAATGAATATTTCCAATCGCTGGTTATGGCTATATGTTTTACACAAGATAAATTATCCGTCACTCTTCATTCCATCACGAGACGCGCTTGATTTAATCACACGTATTTTAGCTTAACATAAGTGATGTTATTATTTCTACATACTACAGCTGATTTTATGTTATAGGTTATGTTGTAGAACAGTTGCTTAGCATGTAGGTTATATTACTTTGTTTATTGTACAATATCAAGTACGTAACAAAATAATAAATCGTATTCAATATGTGTTATCAGTTATAAATATTTATATTTCAGTTAATTCCAATAAATGGTAATTAGTTATATATTTATTCCAGTATTTCGTAATGAAAACCTCCTCAGGTGCGTCGAAAACTATTGAGAACTGATTAAATTTAAATACATTAAATAAAACTTAATTCTGTAAACTTTTCAACATCTAATGAAGATTTTGTATTAACTTTATTATTTCATTATTAAGTACATTAACTAGATTATATTAGAAACTCCATTAAATACCGTGAGCGCCAAAATAAACAGTACTGAAGCACGTGCAAGATTGTATTTTATTTACATAGTTTTACAAACACATACAAGTAAAAAGAGCTAAATCGGTTAGACTCGGATATAGACATGTTCTATATGGCCTACGTTCAATTTGAGGCAACACTCGTAACGTTCTTGAAGGGTTTTTATCATTTTGGTGAAGGGGGGATGTTTCATGCTTGTTATACATGAGGTTACTTTTTCTTGTAAGTGGAATTAATGGTGATGGCGATTTGCGGGTCATTACAGAAAATCTTCTCTTTCATCATTACCCAAACGTAGGTGTCAGGCGGTGTAAGATCGAGGGAGTGGACTGGGCGATGAAAGTTCTAAGGGAGATGAGGCGGATGTCATATGTCTGTTGAAGGAAAGCTATGTTTCCTAAGGCAGTGTAGCTGGTTGTTCCATCTTACTCATACCATTGTGAACGAGGAGGCTGGTTTCGAAGACAAAGAAATCTCCTGAAGTCTCCGATAAAACGACCAAGAATGACTTTATATCGGTTCCGATTTAAAGTAAGAGGGTTTCTATTACTGACTTCAACAAAGTATAGGCAAATTATTCCTCTCCCTGACCCGGCTACTATGCCGTGGCCTCTGTACAATACTGTCAGGACGTTCAGGTTGGCACAGCTGATCGAGAACGCAACTTTTACAGTACTGTTTATTTTGGCGCATACTGTACATTCTTCAAATGACGTATTGACCTCTTTCGGTCAGAACCGCTGACTCCCAAGCGGTATTTGTTTTTAAATATTGTTCAGAAACAAAAAAAAACAAATGTTTTTGGTATTGTTTAGATATTGACAAAATAATGTGCAGTGGCGTGGTTTGGCCCATTGGTTTCTTCTGGTTCTAAACGCATTACGTCACACACTACACATCCACAATGAGGAAATTTCTTTGTACCTATTTACAATTACATCACGGGACATGTTCCTAATTAATTTTCTCTTTGAACAAGTTTTAGTATTTATCGGCTGTGTGTTGCCATGGCGACGCGTGCTGAGCGAGCGAGTGACAAGTGACGCGGCGGTGTCTTTGTGGGTTTGATTTATTGCGTACACGCAGCGGGTGATATATGGAGCACGCGTACGGGAACGTGACTGCGATGGCGATTCAAAAGCCCCGCGGTGACAGTGAAATATCAGGAAATAAAAAACTTGAAAGAGCATATTACTTCGTAGGTTTCAAAATTTCAAATATTCCCACCACTGTACTGAATAACCTTTCACCCCCATCTTAGATAAAAACCTAATATATTTTGAAATGTATACAAAAATTTTAATAATTGTATATACAAGAAATAACTAAACTTTATAAAATTATCATAGGGATAAAAATTATAAAGCCTATCTTTTGATACAGAAAATATACATTCTGTGTTGGTTAGTCTCATGCAATGATTTGCTGAAGATGCATAATTTTTATTCATATTTTGTTTGTGAAACATTGTTTGTATATATACAAATGACATGATGTATTTACAAGGTGTACAATTGGCCAACCTGCACGTCCCATTCCAAACGAGCGACAATAATGCTCTATTATAAAGGCAGTGAGCTAGCACTATGTCACAAAAACTAACCTCACACACTCACACACACACACGCGCGCGCGAAGTTTATTCTCATTTTCTAAAATGAAACCTGACTAATATGTAAACGACGTTGTAAAACAAATTTTTTAATATAGCAAATTTCCTTTAGTATATGTAGAAATTTAGGCATAACTCGTGCCAAAGTGCAATTTTACTTTCAGTGTTGAGTGCTACACATACGCCATCTGTCGAACCACTTGTCACATCGCGTCGGCCCACCTCGCTGCCATTTTGTAAGCCGACACTGATCGCACCTGAGGTCGTGATATTGAGGCCACTCATTACAATATCTGTCATCTTTAATTTACTGTGGAGATTTAGATGCTGATACGAAGAGGCGTCGATCCAATTACAAGTTCGATCCAACACCACAGATTAACCATCCACAGAGTGATTTGTAAATCTTCTGACATTTGCTGGGCGGTTGCCGGCTGTTATTGCATGTTTCTAATTTTAAACGTTTTCAGAATGTTGAAACAGATTTGTAGCGTTTATTGAGCCAGACAATACTAATCGAGTTAGATATTATTGCAATACCCATAACTATTTATTTCCTTGATTATATTTTGCATTTATATATACGTTAATTAAGCTGCTCTATACGGCTGACCTTTAGGGCACGATCTGACTTAAGAATTTGAAACAGCCTCTAGTTTATGTGGTTACATTTATCCGTCAGTAAATTTTTGTGCTTTCTCGTCTTCTTAACTTAGGCGCTTTGCGTGACAAGAATCGAGGGCGTTACTGCAATGCTTAGCCTGGTCATCGGCCGGCTTCTTGGTGACTACGGTTTCCCCTCTGTTTACTTTGGTCCAGGTAGTGCCATTGAATCCTTATCCACCCACGGTTGCCTTTTCCTAAGTTCCCAATGAGGACCTGGACTTTGTAGGAAAGGCTACCGCTAAAGTTTACGTCGAAACCAGTGTTATAATTAATCTGGATAAACAGTGCCAAATTATATAAAAAGTCCGTGTCACAGTGTAACTAAAGCGCGACCAGGTCAAAGCCGTAAAATCGGAGCGGCAAATGGTAGCAAATACTGGATCGATTTAGCCGCAATAAAACCTACATTAAACGATCAACAATCGATAGGTTTTGTGTTACCGGGTGCAAGTGAAAGTAAGCAGATCGTATCACAGCCCAGATCTGCTTGAGAGGTGGGCTGCGTGACCGAGTGCTCGTGCGGATGCGTGCGTCAGGGCGTTGAGCTTAGTGTTGGGTTATACTTTTTCAGGTTTTAATTATAGGAAATAATAAAAGTACGAGGACAAAACGAAATGCAAATGATGACTCGGAATTGGAACTGATACTTTCAATAATTGTTTCATTGATAGAAAAACCAGTGTTAAATTTTCTTTCGTTAACGAGCTAGCGCCACCCCCCCCCCCGTCATAATCCTAACTGCGCTTTTTTTTCGGCGTAAACGTTTCTTACAAAACTTGTGCATTTTCTTCACGTTCTGGGATCAAACTACCATGTAAATTGTAAACTTGGCCTTGAACTTTAATGTTGACATGAAATCATCATCAACAAAAGAAGGATGGCATTTGATACAAACAATAAATTTATGTAAAACATTGTTGATACCACAGCTCTATTATGAGTTTCATTGTCTCTTCCCTAACCTGTTATAAAGATTTTTAGTTGTAACCTAACCTAACCTTTTTTTAGGGGTATTTATGGTTACATTTTGTTGTTTTTTTTATTGTGTTGTTTTTGGTAAATAATTATTTTAGTTAATTATTTATAAATTAATTTGCATTATCTTGTATTTATTTGAGTATATGTTGACTGTAATAATGTTGAGTATGTAATGTTGATAGTAGTAATTTAAAATAGCAGTATCTTCTAATTTCTTATTAAATTCCTTTAAACACAGAGTCGGCATTGTGTAAATTTAAAACACTTGCATTGACTTATACCTCTAACATAAAACTGAACGATTTTAGTGATTCAGATCACAAAATGTCATGACAGTAAATCTATCTCATTTTGTACGTTCTACAACACTGACACGATAAACCTTATCTAGTACTCTTTACGTGGAACATCGCCAGTTTACCTGATATAAATCTGTTCATTACCGTGATACACACACACACACACACACACACACACACACACACACACACACACACACACACACACACACACACACACACACACACACACACCACACACACACACACACACACCACACACACACACACACACACACACACACACACACCACACACACCACACACACACACACACACACACACACACACACACACACACACACACACACACACACACACACACACACACACACACACTACTCACACACACACACACACACACACACACACACACCACACACACACACACACACACACACACACACACACACACACACACACACACACACACACACACACACACACACACACACACACTTTTCGACATAAGTTTCAATATTTAACATAGGTTTTATGAACAGTATTTTACAACAATCAGGAAATTTTTTATTTGAGTTTTCAAATGAAACGTTTAACGTTTTTTTCACCTGCCCTTTCAGAGTTTGCTGATAGTGTTTACCCAAACCAACCGTCCATAGAATTGTTACGCCAGTAAGACTAGAATAGAAACGTGTTTTTACAAATAGTTTAATTTCGATTAAGTATGACATAAAACGACAAAGATTTAGAACCGAAATCTCGGAGACTTCCCTTTCTATCCCATTGATAACATCCGAAGTCTCCACATCTTCAGTGATTTTCTACAGGATTTTTAAATGAGGAAATGTAACGTTAGAAGTTACAAATTGTTCCACAACCTTCGAGCCAGATAATTTACTCCAGCATTTTAAATCATCTTAGTAAACACACTTACTTTTAACACAATATTCCTGTCCTTGAAGAGTGATTCACTTAAACGATTTGTATCAGCCGAGTGAAATCTTGTCAAGGTCAGGTGACTGTGGAAAAGTGACGTGTTTACAGAATACTAAGCAACGGACTGACAAGTGTTTCGAAAACCACTTTTTACAGGAAACTGTTACGATGGACCTAGTTCGGTGTCATTGCGATTACATAATGCTTTGGCAGTTTGCAGCTACTTGTCAAGGTCGGTTTAAGCAGCAATATAGTCTAATTTTATTGTTAACTTGGCCCAACGGCGTTTAGACTGATATGGTGACAGTAATTTTCGTTGAACCCCAGGTTTCAGTCTTCCGGCATCTCTGTTTGTCTTATAAAAGCAACATATAACTATTGCTGCAACTTGTTGAGCATTTGTGCAATCTATACGTTCGGTGAACAAAACATGAGATTAAATCACTGCTTTCGCGTCACGCTATTCTGAAACGGATACCTTACAGTAAATAGCCTATTTCCCTCAGGGTATACTATGAATCAACTCAAAGTGAATTAAATGATAACATATGATTTCTTGTAACAGCTGATTTTGTGTTATAGGTTAAGCTGTTATAGGTTCTACAACAATTATGTTGTACAGCAGCCGATTTACAC
This sequence comes from Prosapia bicincta, assembly GCA_036971475.1. Classification (NCBI taxonomy): domain Eukaryota; kingdom Metazoa; phylum Arthropoda; class Insecta; order Hemiptera; family Cercopidae; genus Prosapia; species Prosapia bicincta. The sequence goes on from JBAIZL010000005.1 coordinate 130,600,195, forward strand.
GCACATTATTATTAATAGTTTTGACCAGTTATTAAATATATTATTTTATTTAAATTTTATTAAATCTCAATACAAATAATGCAATATAACGATAATAAGAAGTTATATATTTTTTAACAAGTTTTTTAAAAGAAAATATTTTTAGGCTCATCCTATACTTTCTAAAGGACCAATTTGTTTAAAAAAAATGTATTCAGTATACATCTAATACGTGTTTTTGTTACACAGAACATGTTATTATTAACTACAGTAAATATTAGTCTTTATTAAATATATTCCTCAAATAAATTTGTAAAAATTCAATTAAAAATGTAAAAATCCATATTTTTGGTTGTTTTCGTTTTAACTTTTGCGAAACGTTTAACTTTATTTTGTTAATACTTCTGTCGGAACTTCCCCGAGTGCCACAACCAATTTTGTTTTGTATAGACTTATGTGATATTCTCAAAGCTTTGAACAAGTATCCATTCATCATATAAACAGATAGATAATCAGGTTTTTGATAATGGCGATAAAAAGTAATGTTTTTGTGTACATTTTAAACAACCTAAAAGTTTTGCTGATAATATTTTCGCGTTGAATAAACATTGTAGAGCTATAACTTTGACATTAATGCTTGGGAAGGAAATGCGACCGATGATATGGGTGTGGGATAGAAATTTAAACCAGGGAAGTGATAGTACAAGTCCATGCAAAGAGCGGGTGGAGAACCTTACTATAGCGCCTGACCCAAGCTATTGTTGGGAGCTCGGGCGGTGACTTAATCTTTTACCCGCCGTCCCAAAATGGATAGACAATAGCCAACCAAGCACCTGCCTTGGCTTGTTAGTCGGAGCTACCTTTTCTCGCTCCTGTGATGTGCTGTGTCTGAAAGCTCATTTACAGCAATTTAATGATTGAGTTTTAGCATTTTAGTGCAGTGGCTTGTTGTTGGCTGATAGCTTTAGAGGCTCTTGTGGTAATCATGTAGCCTACATTTAAATTTTGCTCTTGGTTGTTGGTGCTGAGAAATTATATAATTTTGACTGTTAATTGGACGGATTTGGTTCGGTTTGGATTTGTGTGAGGTGTTCGACTTTCATGGGGGTTTATAGACAAGGCAAAGGAGTCGATTCTTGCGGATCGGTGACTATTGCCGACAGATGAGGATGGGAGGAGCGTTCTGCTCGATCTTTGAGGGATGTAGTCAGCTTGATGATGTAATAATCTAAGGATGCGACGTTAAGTCCCGCGGCTATTACAGTGTTTCTAAAATACAACGGGGAATTCGTGATTGTTTTAGCGTGACGTTTTGGAAAGATTGCAGCTTTCTCTTATACCAGGCACCTGAAGAAACAACTTAAGCTTTTAGCATTATCCAAAACCCCAAACGTGGACGGAAAGTTGCGGAAGAACATAATCAAGTTACAAATGACAATAAAATAAATCAATCGAATACAACATTGAAAATATAAAGAAGAATGTGTTTTCTGTGAATAACATTTTCGTGAGAAGAAACAAGTTAGTTTTTACAGGAAAGTGGTTCTGTACGCTCATCTTCATTTCTGTTATAAATATTTGTCTACATCTGAGTATATTTTCCTCCCTTTGTTAACATTAGTTTTTTTTGACGTGTTTCGGAATAACTCCATTCTCACAACGTTAATAGTAGTCTAACTCTTAACTAAGTGCTATTAACGTTTTGAGAATATAGTTATAGTGAAACGCGTCAGCAGAGATGAATTTCAATGTTGGAAAGACATAAAAATGTGCTCAAATGAATAAAAAAGTGGTATTTATTATTTTTTTTGAAATAGCCAATGGGAAAATGTGCAGTTTAAGGCTAAACGAAGAAATGTCCTGTTTCTCACTCCTACGTAACATTATGAGAATTTCAAGGTATGCAAGAATTTCAAATTATGTTGCAAGTACTGCTGGAGATATGCAAGAACATACACAGAAAGTGAAATGCTACACTCTCGTTTTCAGCCTTGTCTGTGATCGTTTGTATACGTTAGTGTTTTCACATGCAAACTTCTTTTCGACGAATTTACATAGCTAATTGTAGCCATGCAAATGTATGCTTTACAAGGAAATACATAGTTAGGTCATGTAAAAGATTAGTGTGGGGGAAAGTTGGAATAGAACTGACTAAAGCTCTACATAGCCCTATAGTGCATTTCCAATGGGTACTGCTGCAAACAAACTCGCAATAAATCAGCTGATTTTTCGAACAATTTCAACCAATAAAACGGTAAATAGAATGTAATGGTTCACTAGACAACATCAGCTGTAAAATATATATATATATATATATATATATATATATATATATATATATATGTGTGTGTGTGTGTGTGTGTGTGTGTGTGTGTAAATAGTAATAAATTAATTTGGATTGGTTTGTTATTCTATTGTTGTTTGTATAAATATTGCGTGGCGACTAAATGTCAGTAATAACAACAGTGTTCATTGGTCACCGGTGATGTCTTTAGTGTCGAAACATGATTATATTAAATTTCAATTTTTAAAATATATTTGTAAGATTTGCGTTATTTTGCATTTTCGCTGCTTACTTCAAGCATTGTTTTTTTTTACTAACACCTGACGCCTTTTACAATATTTGAAACATAAGATGTAGCACTTCAGATGGGGTACCCTAGTTTGCACCCTTATAATAAAGGCAACTTAAGTAATATAAATAAAGTACTTTAGAGTACTCTAGGCGTAAGAACTGAATACAGATTTGGAACGAACCGCAGTGAATGTTTGATAACAAACAAACATCCTTTAAACCCATTATTATTTTACTAACTTTATGTAGATTTCGGTTTCAGGCATCCTCAAAGGCTAAGCAAAAATCATAACTACTACATGTATAATAAATAATATATTCTGTATTTATCATAATACGCCACAACCAATCTTGAGACTACGTTTTCAAGGGAATTAGTAGTGCGGTTATAAGAGGGGGGAGCTATAAATTAGTTAATTATGCTACCTCTGAGGATGGTTGTTTTAAAAACCGAAATGTGCGTAAGGTTAGTAATAGACTTCAATGTGTGGGAAAGTGAGTATTTATTAATTACTGAATTTTCTTATGCAACATGAATAATTTGTGTGTGTATGTGTTTTAAAATTTTAAATAGTTTTATTTGCGAGTTTAAAACATTCACCCACGCGCTTCAAATCCCGACGCGTCATACAGACAAGACTTAAGTAAGGCTCACGAGTCGTCAAACACCATTAATGCATATAGATACGGTCGTTGGTTAATGTGTGGAGACTTCATTTTGCACTAATTGTGAAATAAAGTAAATGCATTGTGATTGATAAAAACCAGTCCACGGACTCATGCGACCCGCGTAATCCGTGCTAGCTCTCTCTTCGTGTCGGCTGAATCTACATAAGGCTATCATAAAACTTGAACATTTCAACATCCGACGGCTCTGCTCCAGTTTGTAGGAGTGGCGACCTTGCTAACGGAAAGGTTGGATTTTACTGTACACGCGCTAAGAAACTAGACCGACTGCGATTGCGTCTAGGCTGCAGGTTGTGCGGACAAAAACTATTGCGAGCTCCCAGAATAGTTCTAGTACATTCCTATAGATTGATTCGAGCACCAGCGATATATCTAGAACATAGAGAGCTTACAAAGGTGGGGGAGGGCAGAAACTCAATCTTTGGGCCGAACCGCGGGCCACGCCTATGTGTGGTGCAGGGCCCGAGAAATCTATTTATAGAATTAAAATTACTGCCTTGGGGTTTTGGGGAATTTATTTAAATTTAGGTGCAAAATGGTGTATTTTAGGTTCTTAGATGACTTCAACTGACTGATTCAATTTTGTGTAACTTTATTAAATAACTATTTCTTTTTAAGTGTTAAAAACCAGTTGGACAACACTGATCTAGTACGTGGGTGCCCTATCACTACCAGAAGGGTCTCTTCTCTTCTCTCATCCTTCTATAGAACCCTACCAATGACTCTATAATACCCTTTACGTCCGTCTCTCTTCCCTTAACTGCATATAGTTCAACAGATACCACTTTACTGCCGCTTTTTAAGTTTTAAAAACCAGTTGGACAACAATGATCTAGTACATGGGTGCCCTATCACTATCAGAAGGGTCTCTCTCTTCTCTCATCCTTCTATAGAACCCTATCAATGACTCTATAATACCCTTTACGTCCGTCTCTCTTCCCTTAACTGCATATAGTCCAACAGATACCGCTTTACTGCTTCTTTTTAAAAGATGGAGGCCCACACTTTTGAAATAACCTACTGCAATTGGAACATGTTGCTTTTCAACTCCTCTACTAGTATATTGGTAATACGTAATTCATGTTACGTGTCCTTCATGGAATATTCAAAAATATGACGAGGAAAATGCGTTATACAGACTTTGTAATTTCATAACCTGTACAATACATCTGCATACACATATCCTTCATAATAATACATCTTATTATTACTGGAAAATCTAAATTAAATTTTCCGCAACCTTATATTAACATAAATGTCTTACCACCTTACTCCAACAGAATGTTTGTGACTGTACTTGGTAATGGTGATAGGTATGACACTTATCAATTACTTTCAAAGTAACAGATTATACCGTTCCGATATTGAATATATCTATTGAAAGTGTTTATTATCTTCATACGTTTTTCTATACTGATTACCGTAGATTTTTAGAATTATAAAGTGTATATTTAGAAACAAGATTTATCTTATTTTTCACATATATGCATGAATTTTATCCTTTTATTTTATCTTTTGCAGGTAAGTTTCCCAAGACAAGGACAAATTATAAGATGACACCAGTAGAAGAATACAGACGATAGTAATTGTATGTATTTATAGCTTAATGCTGTTGAAGAGCTATTTATTAATGTAATATTTCAGTGATTAGACTATTTTATGATGCAAATCCTTCTGTTAGGAGTATATAATGTACTATCGGAATGTTCTTGTATAACGAGCGTTTATTAGGCGTTACGAGCGTTACCAAATATAGGTAGCATTCCTAATTAGATAGTAAGTGGGCAAAACTATATAATAGATGGTAGCAGCTGAGTATTAGATGGAAAGAGCTGAGTGTTAGATGGATAGAAACTGGGTATTACATGGAGACAGATACCTATTCAAGGGTGTTAGACGGTGAGAGCCGTGAATAGATGGGTAGAACTAGGTATTACATGGGGACAAATACCTATTCAAGGGTGTTAGACGGTGAGAGCCGTGAATAGATGGGTAGAAACTGGGTATTACATAGAGACAGATACCTATTCAAGGGTGTTAGACGGTGAGAGCCGTGAATAGATGGGTAGAAACTGGGTATTACATGGAGACAGATACCTATTCAAGGGTGTTAGACGGTGAGAGCCGTGAATAGATGGGTAGAACTAGGTATTACATGGGGACAGATACCTATTCAAGGGTGTTAGACGGTGAGAGCCGTGAATAGATGGGTAGAACTAGGTATTACATGGGGACAGATACCTATTCAAGGGTGTTAGACGGTGAGAGCCGTGAATAGATGGGTAGAACTAGGTATTACATGGGGACAGATACCTATTCAAGGGTGTTAGACGGTGAGAGCCGTGAATAGATGGGTAGAACTAGGTATTACATGGGGACAGATACCTATTCAAGGGTGTTAGACGGTGAGAGCCGTGAGTAGATGGGTAGAACTAGGTATTACATGGGGACAGATACCTATTCAAGGGTGTTAGACGGTGAGAGCCGTGAATAGATGGGTAGAACTAGGTATTACATGGAGACAGATACCTATTCAAGGGTGTTAGACGGTGAGAGCCGTGAATAGATGGGTAGAACTAGGTATTACATGGGGACAGATACCTATTCAAGGGTGTTAGACGGTGAGAGCCGTGAATAGATGGGTAGAACTAGGTATTACATGGGGACAGATACCTATTCAAGGGTGTTAGACGGTGAGAGCCGTGAATAGATGGGTAGAACTAGGTATTACATGGGGACAGATACCTATTCAAGGGTGTTAGACGGTGAGAGCCGTGAATAGATGGGTAGAACTAGGTATTACATGGGGACAGATACCTATTCAAGGGTGTTAGACAGTGAGAGCCGTGAATAGATGGGTAGAACTAGGTATTACATGGGGACAGATACCTATTCAAGGGTGTTAGACGGTGAGAGCCGTGAATAGATGGGTAGAACTAGGTATTACATGGGGACAGATACCTATTCAAGGGTGTTAGACGGTGAGAGCCGTGAATAGATGGGTAGAACTAGGTATTACATGGGGACAGATACCTATTCAAGGGTGTTAGACGGTGAGAGCCGTGAATAGATGGGTAGAAACTGGGTATTACATGGAGACAGATACCTATTCAAGGATGTTAGACGGTGAGAGCCGTGAATAGATGGGTAGAACTAGGTATTACATGGGGACAGATACCTATTCAAGGGTGTTAGACGGTGAGAGCCGTGAATAGATGGGTAGAACTAGGTATTACATGGGGACAGATACCTATTCAAGGGTGTTAGACGGTGAGAGCCGTGAATAGATGGGTAGAAACTGGGTATTACATGGAGACAGATACCTATTCAAGGGTGTTAGACGGTGAGAGCCGTGAATAGATGGGTAGAACTAGGTATTACATGGGGACAGATACCTATTCAAGGGTGTTAGACGGTGAGAGCCGTGAATAGATGGGTAGAACTAGGTATTACATGGAGACAGATACCTATTCAAGGGTGTTAGACGGTGAGAGCCGTGAATAGATGGGTAGAACTAGGTATTACATGGAGACAGATACCTATTCAAGGGTGTTAGACGGTGAGAGCCGTGAATAGATGGGTAGAACTAGGTATTACATGGGGACAGATACCTATTCAAAAGGAAGAGCTGGGTGTTAGACGGTGAAAACGTATTATTGGATGAGTAGAACTGGGTATTACATGTGGACAGATGAGTATTCGATGGGAACAGATAGGTGTTAGACGGTGAGAGCTGAGTATTAGACGGGTAGAACTGGGAATTACACGATGACATATAACTATTCAAAAGGAAGAGCTGGGTGTTAGACGGTGAGAGCTGAGTATTAGATGGGTAGAACTGGGTATTACATGGGGACAGATAACTATTCAAAAGAAAATCTGGGTGTTAGACTTTGAGAGCGGAGTATTAGATGGGTAGAACTGGGTATTACATGGGGACAGATAACTATTCAAAAGGAAGAGCTGGCTGTTAGACGGTGAGAGCTGAGCATTATATGGATAAAACTGGGTATTACATGGGGACAGATGAGTATTCAATGTGATGATCCGGGTGTTAGACGGTGAGAGCTGAGTATTACATTTTTAGAACTGGGTATTATATGGGGACAGATGAGTATTTATTGGGATAATCTGGGTGTTAGACGGTGAGAGCTGAGTATCACATGGGTAGGAAGGACTTACTCCAGGCATCGCTGTGTTGACTTCTTTAAATGCCAAAGCCTTTTTAGGAATTCGGTTGGTGTACCTAGAAAAGGATAGGAAAAATGATAACACAAATAGGGATAACTACATCATAGTTTCTTTTCATTATGGTCTAACTCTAATGCAGTTATTCTGTCTTATTAAAGCTGCCCCTGGATGCACACAACGCAACTGGAAGCCTAGAAGTCGTGTTTTTGCTTCAGCTAGGGTAGTGGAGTCGTATCTGGGAGTGAACCAGATCAAAAACTTCCAACTTTTTTTCAATGTAACAGATATACCTTAAAACAAATAAAAGACATACACAAGACTCACAAATTAATCATTTATTGACTCATACGCGTTTCAATGACAAAGTCATGATCATCAGTGAGTGTTGCTACTACAAACTCTATCTTACAACTAAGGTGAAAGTAAGGTTACACTTCTATATTTATAATGTGGGAGTTGCCAAGGATGATGCGTATGATTGATGTCATTGAAACGCGTATGAGTCAATAAATGATTAATTTGTGAGTCTTG
>JBAIZL010000005.1:130610657-130653157 GCA_036971475.1 Prosapia bicincta
CATATCCACCATTATTTTTCTCTCATTATGTTGTTCTCATTTTTTTGCAGTTGCATAGTTTAGTCGTAAATAGTCTGTTGATAGTTTGTTAAATTAATCGCGAATAGCGAATAGTTTACCTTGCTACTGGTTACATTGCGACACTTCTGTAAACAGTTTTATGGTACTTTCCCTAATCATCCGTACGACCGGATGTTTCAGATAAACCTCGTCCTAGTCGTTTGTTATGTAAATTTACTCGATTCTTTAACAAGATAATTTTCTTTAAAACTCTTTTAACAAGATTTCCCAGTCCTGACCTTCAAACCAGTCAGCTGGACCTTCTTTTCAAACTATCAGCTGATTCCATGAACGGCTGAATAATTTCCCAATACCCGGACACGATATGTAACGGCCTTGAAGACGTGATGGATGACGGATCTGTGAGTTCCAGACCAGACCCTCTCCCACACGTGACCTTGGCCGGCGTATCATCCGAACGTGAGTCATGGCGTCTGTCATTAAAACAGCGAATGCCACAAATAACAGTGAAAAATGTAAGAGGGAAGAGATAAGTTAGTCGTGATGCAAATAGGAGTCACTTCGATGTTGGAGTCAATTGGAAAAGGAATATTAGTTGGAAAATATTAACCTGTGACATTATCTATGTGAAAAATATATCTTTCTTGTTACTCGACACGTTTGAGTGTTTTGAAATTTTAAAGCTCCATAAATATTATTTACAATTTTCACTATAAAAAAATATGTAAATGTATATATAAAGTTACTTATCCATAGCCTCTGGTTGGTAACACTCGGTGACCTGTGAGAAATTGTAAAAACTTACTTACAATAGTCTCAGGTTGGTTACACTCTATGACCTGTGAGAAATTGTAGAAACTTACTTAATAATAGCCTCAGGTTGGTTACACTCGGTGACCTGTGAGAAATTGTAGAAACTTACTTATCCATAGCCTCTGGTTGGTAACACTCGGTGAGATGTGAGAAATAGTAAAAACTTACTTAACAATAGTCTCAGGTTGGTTACACTCGATGACCTGTGAGAAATTGTAGAAACTTACTTATCCATAGTCTCTGGTTGGTAACACTCGGTGACATGTTGGAAATAGTAAAAACTTACTTAACAATAGTCTCAGGTTGGTTACACTCGATGACCTGTGAGAAACTGTAGAAACTTACTTAACAATAGTCTCAGGTTGGTTACACTCGATGACCTGTGAGAAATTGTAGAAACTTACTTAACAATAGCCTCTGGTTGGTAACACTCGGTTACCTGTGAGAAACTGTAGAAACTTACTTAACAATAGCCTCTGGTTGGTAAAACTCGGTGACTTGTGAGAAATTGTAGAAACTTACTTAACAATAGCCTCTGGTTGGTAACACTCGCTGACCTGTGAGAAACTGTAGAAACTTACTTAACAATGCCTCTGGTTGGTAACACTCGGTGACCTGTGAGAAACTGTAGAAACTTACTTAACAATAGCCTCTGGTTGGTAACACTCGGTGACCTGTGAGAAACTGTAGAAACTTACTTAACTATAGTCTCTGGTTGGTAACACTCGGTGACCTGTGAGAAATTGTAGAAACTTACTTAATAATAGCCTCTGGTTGGTAACACTCGATGACCTGTGAGAAATTGTAGAAACTTACTTAACAATAGTCTCAGGTTGGTTACACTCGATGACCTGTGAGAAACTGTAGAAACTTACTTAACAATAGTCTCAGGTTGGTTACACTCGATGACCTGTGAGAAATTGTAGAAACTTACTTATCCATAGTCTCTGGTTGGTAACACTCGGTGACATGTTGGAAATAGTAAAAACTTACTTAACAATAGTCTCAGGTTGGTTACACTCGATGACCTGTGAGAAACTGTAGAAACTTACTTAACAATAGTCTCAGGTTGGTTACACTCGATGACCTGTGAGAAATTGTAGAAACTTACTTAACAATAGCCTCTGGTTGGTAACACTCGGTTACCTGTGAGAAACTGTAGAAACTTACTTAACAATAGCCTCTGGTTGGTAAAACTCGGTGACTTGTGAGAAATTGTAGAAACTTACTTAACAATAGCCTCTGGTTGGTAACACTCGCTGACCTGTGAGAAACTGTAGAAACTTACTTAACAATGCCTCTGGTTGGTAACACTCGGTGACCTGTGAGAAACTGTAGAAACTTACTTAACAATAGCCTCTGGTTGGTAACACTCGGTGACCTGTGAGAAACTGTAGAAACTTACTTAACTATAGTCTCAGGTTGGTTACACTCGATGACCTGTGAGAAATTGTAAAAACTTACTTAACAATAGTCTCAGGTTGGTTACACTCGATGACCTGTGAGAAATTGTAGAAACTTACTTAATAATAGCCTCTGGTTGGTAACACTCGGTGACCTGTGAGAAATTGTAGAAACTCTCTCACTTACCAGGAACTTACAAATACAAATATTTTAAATAACTGTTACAATTCTTAATATTCGTGACATATATTGGAGTTCTATTGAAGCTTTTACTGTGTCATCTCTCAACGATTACAAGTAACCGTGGCAAATATTAAAGTTGTATGTAAGTTGTTACGGCGACATCTCTCAACGACTACAAATCCCCCTGACAAATATTAGAGTTATATTGAATCTGTATCTGTGACATCTCTCAACGGTTACAAATACCCGTGACAAATATGTAAGAGTTCTATTCAAGCTTTTACTGTGTCATCTCTCAACGGTTACAAGTCCCGGTGACAAATATTAAAGTTGTATTGAAGCTGTAACTGTGCCATTTCTCAACGGTTACAAATACCCGTGACAAATATTAGAGTTGTATTGAAACTGTAACTTTGCCATTTCTCAACGGTTACAAATACCCGCGACAAATATTAGATTTGTATTGAAACTGTAACTGTGTCATTTCTCAACGGTTACAAATACCCGTGACAAATATTAGAGTTGTAATGAAGCTGTAACTTTGACATTTCTCAACGGTTACAATTACCCGTGACAAATATTATAGTTGTGTTGAAACTGTAACTGTGATATCTCTCAACGAATACAAGTACCCGTGACAAATATTAGAGTTGTATTGAAACTGTAACTGTGTCATTTCTCAACGGTTACAAATACCCGTGACAAATATTAGAGTTGTATTGAAACTGTAACTGTGCCATTTCTCAACGGTTACAAATACCCGTGACAAATATTAGAGTTGTATTGAAACTGTAACTGTGTCATTTTTCAACGGTTACAAATACCCGTGACAAATATTAGAGTTGTAATGAAGCTGTAACTTTGACATTTCTCAACGGTTACAATTACCCGTGACAAATATTAGAGTTGTGTTGAAACTGTAACTGTGATATCTCTCAACGATTACAAGTACCCGTGACAAATATTATAGTTGTACTGAAACTGTAACTGTGATATCTCTCAACGATTACAAGTACCCGTGACAAATATTATAGTTGTATTGAAGCTTTAACTGTCACATTTCAACGGTTACAAGTACCCGTGACAGATACTAGGTTTCTATTCAAGCAGTTGCTGTACTAAGTGGATGTATTTATTTGCTTTTGTTGGTAAGTAGGACAAGGGTTTAATCTAAAATTCGAAACCATTCGTGATGTTATCAGTTACATTTGAAGAATATATTTTTCTCAGTTCCTTATCACATAATTAATACTATTTATGAATATTTATCACCTTTCGTTACAAATAAATGTCGATTAGCCTATTACAAATGATAGACAATTTAACCACCTTTAGAAGGAAATAATTTTATTTTTGTTTACTTAGACTATACTTTGCTGAGGGAAATTCTATAATTACAATAAAAATAAGATTTGCTTCGAATCAAATGCTCTCTTTAACAGCCGTCTCTTTTATTTCAAACAACTTCATACGAGGGACAAAACGGCAAATACTCAATCATTAGCTTAGCAATGTCAACTTCATTCATACGTATTATGTATTACTCACGGAATATGGCAATGCAGTCGCTATAACATGTAATAGGTTACATATTGTTAATAATAGGGTTGTAGGAATAGAGCCATCCTAATTAGTTTCAATACATCGCTTTTTCGAAGTGAAAAGCTTTATGGCTCTCCTGACACCATTTTGGTCTCTAGAAAAATCCTTCAGTTTTCGTTATTAGAGATTTGAATGCGTCAGACCTACTTAAAATAAGTGATAAGATATGATTTCATAAAGCAGCTGATTTTATTTTATAGGTTATGAGTAGAACAGCTGTTTTAAGACGTAGGAAATGTCAATTTTTCAATCCCTTCTATTAGTTTACACTTTCCCTATATATAGTCTATCTTGTACAAATTTTCAATTGTTAATAAAATACTTTTTATTCATTCAATTAAATTCTAATACTTTTTAAAAACTTGTAGTGAATGTCTCTTGATGTTAGAGTTTTTTCAAGTATTAATTAATTTAATGAATTAATTTTAGTGTTATATGGGAGAAAAATCTTTCACAAAAGGAGTGAAGTGTGCATAGTTATTTCGTTAAATTTTGCTTAAATTAAGGGATAACTTATGATTTCATAAGACAGCTGATTTTATGTTATAGGTTATGTGATAGAACAGGTGTTTTAACGCATTGGTTATGCTACTTGATTTATATTATTTGTAAAAATATTATTTGATAAAAATTAATTCAGATCAAAATTTGTCTTTGTTGACCTAAGTAGGAATTGAGTTTTAATCTTTTTTACATATTCTTGTTTGTATATTGCTAAGTTAAAATTTTGAGCAGTATATTTTATGAAGGTAAAAATCAAAATAGTGAACTCAGAATCTCACAAAAAGTTAGTTTTTAATAAACACACACACAACTTTTGCTGTGTTTGTGTTTATTAAAAACTAATTTTTTGTGAGATTTTGAGTTCACTATTTTGACTTTTACCTTTGTGAATGGTTTTCACTAGCTAAGCTCTAATTAACTAAATATTTTATGAGGTAATAAATTTATATTTCAATAAATCTTACTATGCACCTATTGAATATAATGACAATGAAATATATATTTTTATTTTTTAAAAGATAACTTCCCTAATCGTATATTTCTTTACTGCCGGGATGTTCAGTACGCTGTAAGGATCTCTTGACATATCAAAGGACATTAACCATATTTCTTAGTCACTATTGGGGGGGACGACTGATAAACACTTACATGGAATCCTTTGCACATCCCTACAATTGGCAGCTTTGTAGCCAGAAGGGTTTTAATATTATTATAACTAAAAGTAGTTCCAATTTCTACGTTGGCTATAATTTGCCTTTATAAACTCAAAATATATTTATTACTAAGCTGACACTAGGCATAAAAATGAACAGTTTATGATGCTGTAAATAAATAATGTAACTCCTTACTAATAAAAACATATACCAAACACACAAGTTGCCAACACATCGTCATGTAGTGTGAACAGAACAAACTTTCTATATACTACAATAATATCAGCTCAGTAAATATTGGTTATTCAAGTCGTATATGCGGTTATATAATGTTATTTCAATAACAATTCCGTCTTGTAGCTTGATGATGCATGAAAAGTTAATAGTTGGTCTAATAAGACCAGTTTTAATTTTAATAAAATCTTGCACCTTATAATTTTTAAATATTTCCCGGGTAATTAAAAGTGTTTTTTTTTAGTGTTATTGTTGCTCAACTGGAATAACCAACTCCAGTAAATGTTCCACAAATTAAATATCCTGCCACCGAACGAGTGCCGACATTGGGGATATTTATTGATCCCTTATTGTCTACAGATAGAGCCAGTGTACGTATAAGGGCGTTATATGATGACGTTATAATCCTGTTGTATGATGAAGGTTTTATATGATAACGTTATAAAGGGGTTATATGATGACGTTATAAGGGGTTTATATGATAACGTTATAAAGGGGTTATATGATGACTTTATAAATGGTTCTTATGATGACGTTATAAAGGGTTTATATGATAACGTTATAAAGGGGTTATATGATGACGTTATAAACCTGTTATATGATGACGTGATAAAGGGGTTATATGATAACTTTATAAAGGGGGTTATAAATGGTTTATATGATGACGTTATAAAGGGTTTATATGATAACGTTATAAAGGGGCTATATGATGACGTTATAAACCTGTTATATGATGACGTGATAAAGGGGTTATATGATGACGTTATAAAGGGTTTATATGATAACTTTATAAAGGGGGTTATAAAGGGTTTATATGGTGACGTTATAAAGGGTTTATATGATAACTTTATAAAGGGGGTTATAAATGGTTTATATGGTGACGTTATAAAGGGTTTATATGATAACTTTATAAAGGGGGTTATAAATGGTTTATATGGTGACGTTATAAAGGGTTTATATGATAACTTTATAAAGGGGGTTATAAATGGTTTATATGGTGACGTTATAAAGGGTTTATATGATAACTTTATAAAGGGGGTTATAAATGGTTTATATGGTGACGTTATAAAGGGTTTATATGATAACTTTATAAAGGGGGTTATAAATGGTTTATATGGTGACGTTATAAAGGGTTTATATGATAACTTTATAAAGGGGGTTATAAATGGTTTATATGGTGACGTTATAAAGGGTTTATATGATAACTTTATAAAGGGGGTTATAAATGGTTTATATGGTGACGTTATAAAGGGTTTATATGATAACTTTATAAAGGGGGTTATAAATGGTTTATATGGTGACGTGATAAAGGGGTTATATGATAACTTTATAAAGGGGGTTATAAATGGTTTATATGGTGACGTTATAAAGGGTTTATATGATAACTTTATAAAGGGGGTTATAAATGGTTTATATGGTGACGTTATAAAGGGTTTATATGATAACTTTATAAAGGGGGTTATAAATGGTTTATATGGTGACGTTATAAAGGGTTTATATGATAACTTTATAAAGGGGGTTATAAATGGTTTATATGGTGACGTTATAAAGGGTTTATATGATAACTTTATAAAGGGGGTTATAAATGGTTTATATGGTGACGTTATAAAGGGTTTATATGATAACTTTATAAAGGGGGTTATAAATGGTTTATATGGTGACGTTATAAAGGGTTTATATGATAACTTTATAAAGGGGGTTATAAATGGTTTATATGGTGACGTTATAAAGGGTTTATATGATAACTTTATAAAGGGGGTTATAAATGGTTTATATGGTGACGTTATAAAGGGTTTATATGATAACTTTATAAAGGGGGTTATAAATGGTTTATATGGTGACGTTATAAAGGGTTTATATGATAACTTTATAAAGGGGGTTATAAATGGTTTATATGGTGACGTTATAAAGGGTTTATATGATAACTTTATAAAGGGGGTTATAAATGGTTTATATGGTGACGTTATAAAGGGTTTATATGATAACTTTATAAAGGGGGTTATAAATGGTTTATATGGTGACGTTATAAAGGGTTTATATGATAACTTTATAAAGGGGGTTAT
Organism: Prosapia bicincta; assembly: GCA_036971475.1. Taxonomy (NCBI): domain Eukaryota; kingdom Metazoa; phylum Arthropoda; class Insecta; order Hemiptera; family Cercopidae; genus Prosapia; species Prosapia bicincta. The sequence continues at coordinate 130,618,135 of JBAIZL010000005.1, forward strand.
AAATGGTTTATATGGTGACGTTATAAAGGGTTTATATGATAACTTTATAAAGGGGGTTATAAATGGTTTATATGGTGACGTTATAAAGGGTTTATATGATAACTTTATAAAGGGGGTTATAAATGGTTTATATGGTGACGTTATAAAGGGTTTATATGATAACTTTATAAAGGGGGTTATAAATGGTTTATATGGTGACGTTATAAAGGGTTTATATGATAACTTTATAAAGGGGGTTATAAATGGTTTATATGGTGACGTTATAAAGGGTTTATATGATAACTTTATAAAGGGGGTTATAAATGGTTTATATGGTGACGTTATAAAGGGTTTATATGATAACGTTATAAAGGGGTTATATGATGACGTTATAAACCTGTTATATGATGACGTGATAAAGGGGTTATATGATGACGTTATAAAGGGTTTATATGATAACTTTATAAAGGGGGTTATAAATGGTTTATATGGTGACGTTATAAAGGGTTTATATGATAACGTTATAAAGGGGTTATATGATGACGTTATAAACCTGTTATATGATGACGTGATAAAGGGGTTATATGATGACGTTATAAAGGGTTTATATGATAACTTTATAAAGGGGGTTATAAAGGGTTTATATGGTGACGTTATAAAGGGTTTATATGATAACGTTATAAAGGGGTTATATGATGACGTTATAAACCTGTTATATATATGACGTGATAAAGGGTTTATATAACTTTATAAAGGGGCTATATGATGACGTTATAAACCTGTAATATGATGACGTGATAAAGGGGTTATATGATGACGTTATAAAGGGGTTATATAATGATGCTATGGAGGCATTATATGTGACGTTATAGAGAGCTTGTATAGTGACGTCATACAGGGGTTATATGATGCCGTTATAGTGGGGTAAACCACATTCATCCTAATCTCTATAGTAATCGGTATTAATATCATCGTCTTCATCGGCCATTATCTTGAATGATTCAATCATTTTTGTGATTGGGTGATAGCCCAGAACGTCCAACATTGGAGCATGACCATTTATCCTTGCCAAGTCTTGCTTGGGTACCGTGTCCATCCACTGTAAGAGTTCGATCGGAGTTTCGTCGATGTTGGGCAATGAGTAGTCGTACGAACTGAAAATAAAATCACGCAAAAGTAAATTTATTATTTCACTGCACTAAGGAGTAAAATACAGTTGTAATAGCTGAAACAATTTCACATTTCCGAGTTATAAGCTGATAAAACTGTTTAAAGCACAAATATTATTGATTAATATTTTGATTGACAAAGGTTCTTCAAAATGTGTCAACAAAGATCATTGGGACAGTGTTAGGAATGGCAGATATCTATAATACTAAAACATCTTATTAATAACATAAGAATAAAAAAATAGGTAAACATTTTTATCATGCAAAAACATTTTTGTTTTACTTATAACCTACAGCTCTTTAAACATTCGACGCGATTGCATCGTCTTACCCCTGTGGAAATACTACCTTTCAAGGTCACGTAGGGATGTTATGATGTCGTATAATGTTACATCGGGAGAGGGAAAGCATGTGGACAAACGAGAGGAAATAGGTAGGATTAAAATGGACAAAGAAAATAACTGGTCGAGTTCCAATTTAAAATTATAAATTAAATACTAAATACGAGCTGTAATTATTTAATCATTTGTTATATCAGATCAGCTGTTATAACAATCAATAAACCAATGTTTGATACCTACTAATGATTTAACCTTTATATCACTCAATGATTCAGTAGTTATATCAACAAATAAATCAGTTGTTACGTCAGATCAGCTGTTAAATTAACCAATGTACCAGCTGTTATATTAAGCAATTGCTCAACTGTTAAATTAACTAATAGATCGCTGTTACATCACATCATCTGTTATATCAACCAATGGATCGCTGTAATACCAGATCAGCTGTTATATCAACCAATATATCTGCCGTTGCATCAAATCATATGCTATATCAACCAATGGATAGGCTTTAATACTAGATCAGCTGTTACATTAACCAATAGCTCAACTGTTTGACCAGCCAATAAATCACCTGTTACATCAGATCATCTATTATATTAACCAATATATCAACTGTTATACCAGATCAACTGTTATAATATCCAAATTCCTCAACTGTGATATCAACCAATAAATCAGCTGTAATAACAGATTAGCGGTTATATTACCCAAATACTTAACTGTTAGATCAACCAATAGATCACCTGTTACATCAGATCATCTGTTATATCAACCAATATATCAGCTGTAATACCAGATTAGCTGTTATATTACCCAAATGCTTAATTGTTACAACAACCAATATATCAGCTGTAATACCACATTAACCAAATCCTTAACTGTTAGATCAACCAATATATCACCTGTTACATTGCTACCTCAACAAATAGCCTATATCAGCTGGTATAATAACCAATTCCTCTACTGTTAGATCAAACAATATATCAGTTGTAATACCAGATTAACTGTTATACTAGTAAATTGCTCAACAGTTAGATCAACCAATAGATCACCTGTTACATCAGATCATCTGTTATATCAACCAATATATCAGCTGTAATACCAGATTAGCTGTTATATTACCCAAATGCTTAATTGTTACAACAACCAATATATCAGCTGTAATACCATATTAACCAAATCCTTAACTGTTAGATCAACCAATATATCACCTGTTACATTGCTACCTCAACAAATAGCCTATATCAGCTGGTATAATAACCAATTCCTCTACTGTTAGATCAAACAATATATCAGTTGTAATACCAGATTAACTGTTATACTAGTAAATTGCTCAACAGTTAGATCAACCAATAGATCACCTGTTACATCAGATAATTTGTTAAATCAACCAGTATACCAGCTTTAATAACAAATCAGCTGTTATATTAAACAATTGCTCAACTCTTAGACCAACCAATAGACCAGCTGTTACATCGGTTCATCTGTTATATCAACCAATGGATAAGCTGTAATACCAGATCAGCTGTTATACTAGCCAATTGCTCAACTGTTAGATTAACCAATAGATCACCTGTTACATTATTATATCAACCAATATATCAGCTGTAATACCAGATTATCTGTTATATTACCCAGATGCATAACTGTTAGATCAACCAATAGATCACCTGTTACATCAGACCATCTGTTATATATACCAATATATCAGCTGTAATACCAGATCAGCTGTAATACTAGCCAATTGCTCAACTGTTAGATCAACCAATAGATCACCTGTTGCATCAGACCATCTATTATATCTACCAATATATCAGCTGTAATACCGGATTAGCTGTTATATTAACTAAATGCTCAACTGTTAGATCAACCATTAGATCATCTGTTACAATTGCTATATTAACAAATTCATCAGCTGGTATAATAACCAATTCCTCTACTGTTAGATCAATCAATATATCAGCTGTAATACTAGCCAAGTGTTCAACTTTTAGATCGACCAATAGAACATCGTTTACATTGTTATATCAACCAATATATCAGCTTTAATAATAACCAACCACCCCAACTGGTATATCAGCCAATATATCAGCTGTAATGCCAGATCAGCTGCTATACTACTGTTACATCAACCAATAAATTGCTTGTTACATTGTTATATTAACCAATATGTCCGCTTTCATAATAACCAACTCCCCAACTGGTATATCAACCGATATATCAGCTGTAATACCAGATCAGCTGTTATACTAGCTAAATGCTCAACTGTTAGATCAACCATTAGATCATCTGTTATAATTGCTATAATAACAAATTCATCAGCTGGTATAATAACCAATTTCTCTACTGTTAGATCAAACAATATATCAGCTGTAATACCAGATTAGCTGTTATATTACCCAAATGCTAAACTGTTAGGTCAACGAATAGATCACCTGTTACCTCAGGTCGTCTGTTATATCAAACAATATATCAGCTGTAATACCACATCAGCTCTTATATCAACCAAATGATCAACTACTATATCAACCATTAAATCACCAATTACATCAGATCAGTTGTTATATCAACCAGTGTATCAGCTGTAATACCAGATCAGCTGTTATATTAACAAATTGTTCGACTGTTATATCAAGCAATAGATCTGCCGTTACATCAAATGTGTCTTAGAAAATCAGTTTTCAAAATATATAAAACCTTACCTAATCCATATTGTATTAATAATATACACCTGGGTTGGTGATGCTTAAGCTTGGTACAAAAGTAATCTTCAGACATAAATGAAATAATTTGAACATATGACTTTAATTAGCACTCACTCTTTGAACCTATCTTTTGGCTTCGACGGGATCATTACCCGTTCGTCCCAGCCGACATTGATAAACGACAATATCTTCTTCATGAAATGTTTACGGCGTATAACGAGCTGCTCGTAGTAGACAGTCATGCACTTGCCATCGCCCAGCTCGTTGCACTGGTCGTACATGGTAGCCACGGAGGAGTCCCAACTGCTCAGATACTCTCGGAAGGTCCGGAAGTGGAACTTCTGTTTCTGCACACACAACTCATAATTACGTAAAGTCACCAAACTACAGTTAAAGACGACAAAAATGTGATTTATAATTTCTTTTGAAATGAATTTTTTTATACCAACGTCATCTAAAACGTATTGGATGAACATAAACATACAATTTCACGACAGTATAATTTCCGTCAGGTTACGTGTGTACAATTTCACTATGAGTTTCTTCAAACTTAATTAAATGATAACATATGATTTCATGCAACAGCTGATTTTGTGTTATACGTTATGTCGTAGAACAGCTGTAATACAGGAAGTTTATGTTAAATTTTAAAGATTAAATGTTATGAAATAGTTTGATCAGTTAATACAATTTTAAAATAAATTTGATAAATTTAAATACGAATAATTCTATTAAACGATAATAATAGGTTGTGCATTTTTTAAATGAAAACCTTCTTTCGTGCGACTGATGAATATAGAGACATCGGATACTGATAATCTAGCGAGAAAACCGTTTTCTTGGAACATTAATAAAGGAGAATGATGAGTTATAAGACTGCTTATACAAACTTATAAATATCCCCACACGAATAAAAAAAGAAATACCAGATTAAGTTATTGCACAGTGGGATTAGTGTAGCTATGCATAGAAGAGAAGCAGATGATGATACATGACAGAACTAGGAATAATGGAGCTCAAATTGTAATAAACAGCGAAGTGTACCTGTGATTAGTTGACACACACACACACACACACACACACACATAACCCACGCACAACCCCCCCCCCCACACAAACACACACAAATACACACAAACACACACACACACACAAACACACACACACACACACAAACACACACAAATACACACACACACACAAACGCAATGCACACACACACACAAACGCATACACACACAGACGGAGAGATTGAGGGTTTTCCTTCCTAAGACTAATCTAGTTTAGCGTTGCGCCAGTCTGACTTACCTGCTCCTTGAAGTACGAGTCCGCTGACGCACGCCCGTCTCTGACGATAAAGAGGAACTTTGCGTTGGGGAATATGGACGACACATTCTTTGCGTAGGTAAGCATGGTAGGGTCCTTGTAGCACAGCATTGGCGCCGGTTTCCCTTGCTTAGTCAACACTTCCAGGCAGAAGGCGGCGATCGCTGCGTCCATAACCTGCAAACGTAGTTACACGTAGTTAACTCGTAGCATAGTCAGCAATATAATAACTTGTAAGCCTACCAAGATGCATACAGTGTTTTGTAAGGACTTGTATGAAGCGCAACACATTTGTCGACATGTACGGGACAGATGTCTTCAATTAGTTATTTAAAATTTTCGAAAATATATTTAATTCTTCACAGAATATTAAACATCTTAATTTTTTTTGCTAACTTTTGTTTAACCAGACGTCACTGATTTATTAAGCAAGTAATATAAATAAAACGTTTTTACAGTAATTCCTACTTAGGTCAATATAAAAAAAAATTAATTTAGTTGCCTTTTAGTAAATGATTACAAATAATATAAGTGAAGTAACCTAACCTATGCTTTAAATCAGCCGTCCTACCACATATTCTATCACGTAAAATGAGCTGATGAAATCTTAGGTTATGATTTATTTTAAGACAAATGTAACGAAATAACTCTACTGCACACCTAACTTCTTTTGTAAAGTCACGCCCCTTTTTGCCGCTTTTCACGCTTTTCAAGCTTAGGGGTAATTGTGTGTATCTCAAGGTAGGAAGCTTTCGAATATTTTTATGTAATTTTTCAACCCCGGTGCTCCTTTTTTTCTTTTTTGTTAACATATAAACGTTTCGAGACATCCTTGTGTATTCAGGTATTATTTGTTGGAAAGTCCTAAAAAGAGACTAATGATAGAAAAAAATGAACGAATAAAATTAGGATTATCTAAGAAAGCAAGCAAGCTCCGTGAGACGATCAAGAGTAAATAGTCGAAAGTCGAAGAAGAATAAATAAGTTCAAGATTTGGAAAATAGTAATAATAAATTTTCAAATAAGATAATAATTATAACTATAAAATTAATAATTTTGAGAAATTTGTAATAAGTTTTTAAACATACCCTCGACCAAGCTGTGGATAGGAATACGGGATCACGGGTTTTGCTAACGGCTGGCTTTGAAGGATTTCTTACAGGACGTTGTTATGGTAAAATGTTAAGGAATATTTATGCAGGGGGCTACGTCTATTTAAACATGGGAACTGGGTGACTCACTTTGTTTTCATTTTTAAAAACACCTAACGTTTCAGTATTTAACTAAATATAATCCATGAAAATATAAACAACCTAAATAAAATTATATATAAATAAGTAAAGTAAATAAATACGTCAAAATTACACTTCGTGTGACGCCAGCTTCGTTCAATCGAACAGTTTCGAATTTCGAGTGCAATTGTTTGCTTGATGAATAAATCGTGGCCCCTATGATGAAGTTGTCATCACTGCAACTGTAAGAAAGCATATTAATAGAAGCCATATTAATATTATAGTGGTATTTTGTAGTATAGAAGTACTTCAAAACATATTACTTTGTTTTAACTGGATAACTGTTAATGATAGAAAAACCGTTTGTTAAAATCACGATTTTATGATTGCCTAAGACATGCATAAGGGAATATATAAATTTATTGGACTCAATAAATGTTTTTGTATACTATTAGCGATATTTACTCAATTAATGTATTACTCAGTAAACGGATTCATTTTATACTTGGACTTTGAAACACGAATAGTGGAACAGTTTTGGTGACTTTTTCATCTTTCTGCGCCTATAATCTATGGATATCCATATTTTTATGTATATATATATATATATATATATATATATATATATATATATATATATATATATATATATATTGAACACAAAAAACGTGGTATAACATTCCAAGTTTTATTTTGCAAGGTAAGTTTTAACTGATAAGAGAAAAATCTGTTAGTGAGATGGATGAGTTTGCATTTTTTTCACTAGTATACGTATTTGAAGTTGTATTATATATTTGAGGAAAACCTATAATTCTATTATAAATGCGTACATTTAATTAAAACCTTTTAAACATCATGGTCAATAAAATTATCTATATAAAAAAAAATCTGAGATGTAAATTAAGTTTTAAATCTTCATAAATTGTGTACTTGAATTTTGACTAAATTTATCTTGTTAATTTCCAACTGGCCTCCCGCCAACCATGTCTTGCGTTCACGCCCTCCAAGGAGGCGTCCTCAGTTTCGGTACCTATGATATAGAGTTTATTTGATTTAGAATTCGCACACACACACACCTACTCCCACTCTCTCTCTCTCTCTCTCTCTCTCTCTCTCTCTCTCTCTCTCTCTCTCTCTCTGTGTCTCTCTCTCTCTCTCTCTCTCTGTGTGTGTCTCTCTCTCTCTCTCTCTCTCTCTCTCTCTCTCTCTCTCTCTCTCTCTCTCTCTTACACACACCCACATAATGTTCAGCCTACTTTTCACTCACCTTATATCCGGGTGTTCTTCTAGTGCGTTCAACAACCACTTTCCTCCGGAGTTTGGGAAAGCGCTGATAAACACTATAGGCATGTCTCTGTCATACTCGATCACCTGTTACATACTTTGTGTCAGTAAAGGTGATTAATGATATGTTCTCAGTTAGTGTCCATCCAAAAATAGAGGTACTCATATATATTGTAAAATATATAAACTAAAATAATTTATACAAAACTATTCATGTTTTCTCTACCCTTTAAAGTTAAAATTTATTAAATTCAATATAAAACGTATTATATTTAACTATCTAATTTCACTAATAAAATCAATGAAAAATCATTTTTGAAATCTATTAAAACCTCCTAACGAAATATATTATTATTTTTAAAAATATAATTAAACTATTTGCGTACATTTATGGAACTTAAGGTAATAATAAAATATTATAACAATCAGTGTGAGCTTATCTATTTGTACGGATCCAGGCATCTTATCTTTTATTTGTTAGTTATTTTGAAATATTAAATTTCTTTAAAACTCAGATGTTACCTTCGGACGCTGCCACACATCGCACACCTCCTTCTTGTAGAATATGAAGAGTAGGGCGGACACGACCAGAAGTGCTACAACCAGAGCCCCTAATGTTCGTTTCAGCCTCCCAAATACGTGGTTCACCTTCAACACAATAGTTTATACAAGTTTTTAGCCACATCGATGTTAGAATACAATCGATACTTATCGAAGCGCACATACGGTATTCTATATCCTTGTGTGCTTTAAAACTGAAAAAGAAATACTTAGAAGAATTCACAAATTAATTTTTCAAAAATCGTTTACAAATGGATATTTTTAGAGCAGTGGTTGCAAAATGAAAGATTTCGCAATGGAAAATGTTTATTCTAATAACAGAGAAATACTTATCTAAGATAACAGTATATATATATATATATATATATATATATATATATATATATATATATGTAAATGTAAAATACGTTTTCATGTTTAATAATTTAAAACAACGTAGGTTAACTCTCGTTTTAGGCCTATAGCTTACATTATTGTAATTTTCATTCCTGATGATGTTGGTACTGTTTACCAACGAAAAGCTTTGATTATAAATTAATAAATATTCTTGTATTCGAATAACCTATGTTGTTATATATATATATATATATATATATATATATATATATATATATATATACATATTAAATATGGTGATATGTTTTCTTGTATTATAGTTATTAAATTAAAAACATTTCAAAAACATATATATGCATTAAAAGTATTCTTGTTTTTGAAATATTTTTAATTTATTAATTATATATATATATATATATATATATATATATATATATACATAAAAGAACATTTGTTAGAGTTCTTATTTTTGTATAGACCTTGTCTCCTTTCTGTTATACCGTATTTAAGTACATAGCCTTTTATTTGCTAAAACCAGAGCCTCAGAGTTCCCTGTTTGAGGCTGACCTCTTCTGTATGGTGATAGTTTTGTCATCTTCAGTACGTCAGATATCTGTTCACACAAGTTTCTTTGTTATTGTTTAAGGTTTTCAGCTTCGGTTCGTTTGCCTGTATGGTACTCAGCTAAAGTATTAGGTCGGTTAAAAATTATGCTTTTAATTAAAGTCCAGCTGTCAGTATGTAGTTAAGTAATCGTCCAGCAAATCTATTGTTCTTTATTTAGGTAGTCTACGTTTTTAGGTAGTCATAGACTACGGTTATATTTTGTTTATCGGGCCTATCAATCGTTTTGCTTAAATACATTCTTGTAAACTATTAGTGGATGACACTTGACGTTAATAAGTTTTTTCAAATATTAAGTCATTAGTTGAATTTAATGAATTAATTTTAATTTTATAAGGGAGAAAACGGGAATGGTATGCAATACAGTTTTTTCATCCCACTTGGCTTAAAATAAATGCTAACTTATCAGTTCATAAAACAGGTGATTTTATGCTATAAGTTATGTGGTAGAACAATTATTTTAACGCACAGGTTATATTACCTTATTTATATTAATCGTAGTTATTTAATAAAATATAACTGACATAAACATTTTCTTTTTTGACCTAATTAGGAATTGGCTTTAAAACATGTTTGTCTTTATTACTGGTTTTATACATGTAAGACATCTTGTGGATGTTCAATTGTTATTGTACAGTCACTTCAGTGATTGCAAAATAACGTAAGCAAATGTTATTGCAAAAGTATAACTAGTTACCTTGCGCCATAACTTGCTCGACGTTGGTTCATTTAGTAATAACATGGAGTGCCTGCAAAGTCAGAGTGTTATTAGTAACCTGGTCAGTGTTCGATTGGTTGAAAAGTTCTACTATAAACAATAAATTATATTAAAAATAAGTTTACAATATTTTTATTTATTAAAATAAAAGTTGTCACATTCGATAACAATTTGCTCTTGTCGTAGAATTGTTGAAAATTACTAATCGATTGTATAAAATACTAAAGTAGATTCTAATACACTTATAGCAGTATAGATAAATAATTCAACTTAAATTTAGATTAACTGTCCAAGCAATCGAGTTATCATTTGTAAACAGTTCGAGTAAACTAAGTTCGATTTATAAAAGATCACTAAATACGTAAGGTTTCCAGTTTTGGAGCTAAATTGTACTAAACATTTGTGTATACAATATACACTTTAGATTACATACTACTGTAAGTATGTTGTTGCTAAACGTGGCCAGGGTGTAGTTTTATTGGTTAACTCCCTTCGCATTGAAATACAATAAACACAGTGACAACGTTACAATAGAACTATCAAAAATAACCGCAATAACACAAACGTTATTAAAAAATAACCGCAATAACACAAACGTTATTAAAAAATAACTAATACATAAATTTATCGGGATTAACAGATGTACATTTCGATCTTAATGTTATCATTATCAGAGGGTCGCGTTACAATAAAGGTAAGTCGCATTGTTGATGATTGCGACAAGGTCATCGGATTTTACCCAAGGTAGGCTACTAAGATAAACTTGGACGAAAACATTTTCGCTATTGGGGCTATTTTCAATAGTTTTATCCCATTTTTTTAGACTTCAAGTCTTACTCTTTATGGGATAAAAACGTTACTATAAGTTAGGCAGTTTGTAACAAAGTTCCTATCGCATTAACAAATTATAACATTATAAATACAAAACAGATTTACTACAAAACGAGTTGACAGTAAGCTGAAACATGTTAATAAAAATGAAACATTGGTTCCATTAAAACTAGAAAATTATGAAATATTGGTGCTGAAGAAAACCTTATTATATCAAAAACATCTGAAGTCTTTAAATATTAAAATTGTACTGATATCTTTAAAAATCCGTTTAAGAGAAGGGTGTTGGGGCTTCAACTCCTCTGGACAGGTGGAAATGTTTATTTTTAATGTTTTATAACCGGAAAAAATACTTTAAATTATAATTAGTAAAAATTTTGAAATTTCAAAATTTAATTATTTTTTTTTAATGAGTTGACTTGGGATTAACCTTTGAGCTGTAATAAATATCTATCAAAATACTTCAATGTTTTTATCACCGCTTTACGAAGGTGCATTTACAAAAATAAAACAGCAGAGACGCGTATATTCGGTTGCCGTGCGTACCTATGTTTTTAGGCCTATGAGATACACACGTAGATTTATGGCTCACATCCATCAAAACGTCATTCACTCAGAGGAAGTTTAAACAAAACTCTAAAAATATGGAGTAAACTTAAGTAGTTGAATCAAAACAAAATTTTACTAATTACCCTTTGTTAATCCTTATACCCTTACCAGGTTTCGTAAATAAACAATACTCTATACATTTTTCTATTCACTTAAATTTACCTGATTTCACTGTGCCTAAAAACAATCAATTAAATTCGTTGAATTACTTTAAAATTTGGAGTTTATTTTAATTTAGTTATAACAAATTTAATTAATTCAATGTAAGAGCACAGATACACTTGCACTCGTGCGCGCACAAACATCGATCGTGTGTTAGTTTCCGAACAGTTTCTTTCTTGGTTCAGTAATGACAAATACATATAAGAATGTATGCTATGAAAAATAGTATTTATTTTATTAAGGCAGGTTAGCACAGTAAGTAAATACAGTAAGAAAGCACAATAAGTTGGCCATGTAAATAAACACAGTGGGTTAGTACACATAGTAAGCACAGTATGTTAACACAGTAAGTAAATACAGTAAGAAAGCACAATAAGTTAGCACAGTAAGTTTGGAAAGTAAGTAAGTAAGTACAGTAAGTAAATACAGTAAGCAAGCAAAGTAGGTTAGCACAGTAAGTTACCAAAGTAAGATCGGATAGTAAGTAAGAAAAGTAAATAAAACAGTGAGCAAGCACAGTAGGTTAGCAAAGTAAGTAAATATAGTAAGCAAGAACAGTAGGTTAGCACATTAAGTTAGCAAAGTAAGATCAGATAGTAGTAAGCAAAATAAATAAAACAGTAAGCAAGTACAGTAGGTTAGCACAGTAAGTTTGGAAAGTAAGTTAGTAAGTACAGTAAGTAAATACAGTAAGCAAGAAAAGTAGGTTAGCACAGTAAGTTACCAAAGTAAAATCGGATAGTAAGTAAGCAAAATGAATAAAACAGTGAGCAAGCATAGTAGGTTAGCACAGTAAGTTAGCAAAGTAAGTAAATATAGCGAGCAAGAACAGGAGGTTAGCACAGTAAGTTAGAAAAGTAAGCTCGGATAGTAGTAAGCAAAGTAAATAAAACAGTAGGTTACCACAGTAAGTTTGGAAAGTAAGTTAGTAAAGTAAGTAAGTACAGTAAGTAAATACAGTAAGCAAGAAAAGTAGGTTAGCACAGTAAGTTACCAAAGTAAGATCGGATAGTAAGTAAGCAAAGTAAATAAAACAGTGAGCAAGAACAGTAGGTTAGCACAGTAAGTTAGCAAAGTAAGATCGGATAGTAGTAAGCAAAGTAAATAAAACAGTAAGCAAGCACAGTAAATTAGCAAAGTAAGTAAATATAGTAAGCAAGAACAGTAAGTTGGCACAGTAAGTTGGCACAGTAAGTTAGCAAAGTAAGTTTCTAATAGAAAGTAAGCAAAGTAAGTAAATATAGTAAGCAAGCAGTCGGTTAGCACAGTAAGTTAGCAAAGTAAGTTCGGATATTAGGTAAGCAAAGTAAGTGAATAGAGTAAGCAATCACAGTACGTTAGCACAGTATGTTCGGAAAGTAAGTAAGCAAAGTAAGTAAATATAGTAAGCAAGCACAATCAGTTAGTACAGTAAATTAGCAAAGTAAGTTCTGGAAGTAAATAAGCGCAGTAAGTAAATATAGTAAGTAAGCACATTAGGTTAGTACTGTAAATAAGCTTAGTGAGTTAGCACACATAGTAAACACAGTAAGTAATTACAGAAGTAAGTATAATAGACAAGATCAGTTAGCAATGTAAGTAAGCACAGTTGGTTATCACCATAAGCAAGTTCAATAAGTAAGCACAGCATATAACTACAGTAAGTAATAAGAGTAACGACTGTAAATAGTTAAATACTTCACTATAAATCTCACTACACACTAGTTTATTGGATAAAGGCGCCGTCGTCGTCTAAGCTATTTTGATTGTTTTAATAAACTAGTGTGTAGTGAGATTTATAGTGAACTGTTTGAATATTTACTGCTGTGAATCGTTTTCACTGGCTAACCTCAAATTAACTTATTCACAGTAAATTAGTACCTTAGCACAGTAAATTATCTCAATAAAACAGCACAGTAAGTAAGAAAAGTAAGTAGACTACACCAAGCAAGCACACTGAGTAAACACAGTAGTACGCAAGCCCAGTAACTTAACGAAATAAGTAAGTAAAGTAAGTAAATATAGTAAGTTAGCACAATAAGCAAGAAAGGTAACTAAGCGCAGTAATCAAGTACAGTAATGTAGCACCATAAGTAAGTACAGTAGGTTAACACAACAAGTAAGTAGAGTAAGCTAGCCGAGTAAGCAAGTACAGTAAGTACAGTAACTTAGCGAAATAAGTAAGTAAAGTAAGTAAATACAGTAAGTTAGCACAATAAGTAGGCATAGAAAGCAAGCCCAGTAACTTGGCGAAATAAGTAAGTAAAGTAACTAAAAACAGTTAGTTAGCTCAATAAGCAAGGAAAGTAAGCAAGCACAGTAAAATATCACAATAAGTAAATAGAGTAGATTAGCACAACAGGTAAGTAGCCTAAGCTAGCCCAGTAAGCAAGCACAGTAAGTAGACATAGAAAGCAAGTCCAATAACTTAGCGAAATAAGTAAGTAAAGTAACTAAACACAGTAAGTTAGCACAATAAGCAAGAAAAGTAAGCAAGCAGAGTAATCAAGTACAGTAACTAATTACCATAAGTAAATAGAGCTGATTAGCACAATAAGTAAGTAGAGTAAGCTAGCCGAGTAAGCAAGCACAGTAACTTAGCGAAATAAGTAAGTAAAATAAGTAAACACAGTAAGTTATCACAATAAGCAAGAAAGGTAGCTAAGCATAGTAATCAAGTACAGTAACATAGCACCATAAGTAAGTAGAGTAGATTAGCACAATAAGTAAGTAGAGTAAGCTAGCAGAGTAAGCAAGTACAGTAAGTAAGTACAGTAACTTAGCGAAATAAGTAAGTAAAGGAAGTAAACACAGTAAGTTAGCACAATAAGCAAGAAAGGTAACTAAGCACAGTAATCAAGTTCAGTAACATAGCGCCATAAGTAAGTAGAGTAGGTTAGCACAATAAGTAATTAGAGTAAGCTAGCCAAGTAAGCAAGTACATTAGTAAGTTAGCACATTAAGCAAGAAAAGTAAGCAAGTACATTAATCATAAAAGTAAGTGGAGTAAATAAACACAGTAAGTAAGCACAGTAAATTTGTACAATAAGTAAGTAAAAGCGGTAAGTAAGCACAGTAAGTTAGCACGGTAAATAGCTACCCAGTAAATCTTACACCACGGGATGTAAAGATAGACCTCCATTAAGTAATCAAGCTCATCATCTTACCTTTTCGCTCTTACAGCACAGTAGCACAGCGTAGTGGAAATACACATCGGAGGCGAAGTAATTAGGCAAACCGCTTTCGAAATTAGATAAGAATGCTGGACACATAATCGCTTTGTATAGATAATGAAACCTAATATAAAATAAATAAAGTCTCTTGATATCGAAATAATTAATGTGCATAGATAATTATCCGTATCGACAGTTGGACTATTGGAGTTTAGAAGTGCTTAAGTAAGTTAAAGAATCTACTTCTGTTCATAAAACTTACAAATAGAGTTTGATTGTTGAACTTATTAACTGTGTTGTTTATTAACAACTTGGATCAACTGTGGTTAATTTATTTAAGGCTAGTAGAAGTTACTCCTGTAGTAATATCCTCTGATGATGATTGCTTTGCAATCGAAATGTACATTAGGATTTAAATAATAGGTTTTTGTAGTTAACAGGTTTTATTTATTTACAATAGAAAACAATGAAAAATGTACTATTCCAAAATATAATATCCTTAAGGAAATGTGCTAAGTACGTGTGTAAAAAACTCCCTTGCCATCTCTGAAATATGTCACCTTTAAATTTAAACAATTAAACATTTACATTTGGTAAACTCACGTTCTTGAATTTTCTTTCCAAAGACAGTAACTCCCAGGGTAAAATAAGTATAACTAAAATTCGTAATATAGACCTACTCATTTTACTTCTATTAAGAATATTTTATATATTTGAGTACATTTTTCTGTCGTTCCTAACATTACAATATTTTCCTTTGTTGACGCGTTTCGGAATGACTACATTTTCAAAACATATACAGTACTTCCTTGAGTACTTTTAAGGTTTGAAAATGTAGTCATTCCGAAACTTGTCAACAAAGGAAAATATTGTAATGTTAGGAAAGGAAGAGAAATTTACTCAAATGTATATGTTATTATAATTCAAAATTTACGTAATTATTTCATTACAGAATTTAATTTAATTGTCATATGATAGAAATGTTGTTATTCAAATAACAACCGTTCCCTTTAGGTCTTGATATTATAGAAGTACAATTAAAAATAATACAAAGATTTCAAATAAATTGTTTTAGCATCGACTGAACACCAACTAAGAGTGGTTCTCTTCAGTCAAATGGCGGCCCCGATCGTCCGGACTTTCGATTTGATTTCAAACTTCATGAGTACGAAAATAACAAAATATAACTATTGTTGACAGTTATTCAAATTAAAATTGTCAAAACTTTTTATTGAGGGTGGATTTTGTATTTCTACTCACATTTTAATAAAAATACAATTGCCAGTAAATACGTGTTCTTAAATACGTGTTTGTCGAAGATCTCCAATGAAAACACTGCCGTTTGTGTATTTAACACATGGCATTGTCTCCATCTGGTCTAACTTACTCGCCCTGGCGTCCTTGGCCTTGACGTGACCGTTGACCGACGCCTGATGCGGAAGTGGCGCGACCGTACGTCAGCTGATCGTATTTCCCGACAGATGATTTAACAGTCTCGTGTGGTGTGGAAGATCCGCGTCGTGTTCTGTGCCAGCCAGCATCCTGTCACGAGATTACGTTCGTGAAGTACGAGAAATAAGGCGAACGCTATAGTCTTAGTAAATCAGCTGTTGTCTGCTTCAAGGCTGTTAAAAATTATAGAGTTGTTAAATCGGGCGAAGTGGGAACCAAATCAGTAATTTAATAGGCAAATTGGATGAGGTGACTTCTTGAATGAGGATTGGACCTCTTCTAATGGCGGAGGTAGCACGCAAAGCTCTTTGTTTTTCATATGAAGAATACGTGTTTCTTTTCCTATTATTATTTCTAAAATTATGTATTTAATTTTATTATTTACTTAATTCTTTCTTATATTTCACACCCTCCTTTTACACACACACACACACACACACACACACACACACACACACACACACACACACACACACACACACCACACACACACACACACTGCAACGTCCCCCCACCTCAATTCACCTCTCTTCTACCGTCCCAACCACCGCAGCACTACGCGGTCGTTTTGTTGTGTTGTTTAAATCCTTTCTTGCAGAATACTAAAATTTAATTGTTTACAAGAAAACATATTTATAAACAACCAAACCTCTGCCTATCACCCTGCTGGTAAAACCGTGCTAAACTCCCAGAGTTAAGTGTATGTTTCCTGCTCGTAGGGCCAAACCCACAACAAGCCTATTCCCGCTGACTACTATTTAAAATACATATAAACCCTCCTAAATAAGTTTATCAACTGTGTATGGTCTCAGTATAGTCACACATGTCAAATTAATAGTCAGCTGGAAAGAAACACATTTAGAATAATACACATAAAAAACACAGAGTCTTACCACCTGATGATGATCTGCAGAAACAGCAAGGGAACGTGCAAAATATGATTGTGTCTAAAAATACCTATTTTAAAAGGCTCCTGTGTCTTCTTAAACACAATCTGCCAGTAGATAAATCTCTGGACTTTTATTACAAAAAACCAACTAATCTTTAGACTAGCTCATGAAATTAGTAGAGCGAAACTCTTTAAAACATTAGGCTTTATCTATTGCCATTTAATGAAACTTAATTAAATTTGTTTACTGATTTGATAATCATTTTTATATTAGTTGGAAAAAGCTAAACAGTTTTTATTGGTTATTTGACACAGGATGGAATGCAAATAATCTTGATTTTTATGACATATTTAACTCTATTTATTGAAATAAAAAAGAAAATTTATCCTTCAAAATATTACACAATTATATTAGCAAAACAATTCACTGAGTTACTTCTTGTTTCTTAAGCTTTAAAAAATTATACTTTGCATATAGTTTGATAACATAGACATAACATAAAATTATTTTCAAAATTACACATAATAATATTTTATCTCCTATATGGAATTGGTAAATTCATATTTTGTAACCTTTAACTTTTAAATTTATAATATTTGAAAATTTCTCATTTTCTTTAAATAAACGGCTTATGGCCAAAAACCTTTTGTAATTTTAATATTCATTATTTTAAATATTCTGAGCACATAAATCCATTTACTTAGCATACAATTTATTAAAAATTTATAAAGAGTGAAGTCATTGTTTTAAGCTTGCAAATTTGTTTGAATTTAATCAAATTAACTAACTAAATTTGACGTGACTGATTTCGAATAAAGAAAATGACTTGCCAAAGATGTTCTTGCCGGTCCTTGGGGTCCCTCGTCTGGATTCCCTGGTCCTTGGACACCGGAAGTCGCCATCCCTGGTTCGTCGGTGGTGGTTTCCCTCTATTCGAGCGTCCTGGAGGCTGAGTCTGGAGCCTTCATCCTTGGTGGTCCTGGATGTCGAAAGCGCTGAGGTTATTGTCCATCTGGCCTGCTGACG
The DNA here is from genome assembly GCA_036971475.1 of Prosapia bicincta. NCBI lineage: Eukaryota > Metazoa > Arthropoda > Insecta > Hemiptera > Cercopidae > Prosapia > Prosapia bicincta. The sequence continues at coordinate 130,636,535 of JBAIZL010000005.1, forward strand.
GTCTCTACTCGCGGTCCAGCATAGCGTCCCGCGGCACCTCGTGTTAGAAAATTTTTACAGACTGTCTCTAAAGGCTTAGAGACCAAGTATATATAGCGGTGAATTTAACCTACCGCACCCCGCCTGCAAGTTTGCTATCGCTCGATTTATTCCTTGTACAGGCAAGTCGGGCAACGAATCTGTTTTAGCTTGCATAGTTTGATAATTAATTTTAGAACACTGAAAAATGTCTATTTTATTTAAACGGCTGTAACTTTTTTGTTTCTTAAGTTTTTTGAATTCTGTTTTCTTTAATGTTCATTCTAGGTTATTGTGGTTCTTTTGAAATGTCGATGAAAGTTCTACGTGGTTTGGTTCGAAAAATAGCTTTTTTAGGCACTTAGAATTTTTTCGCTTCACTCTCGATGTTCAAATTTAGTTAGTTATTACAAGTTTATTTTATAACATTCTTTAATGTGGCTTAACTATTCTATTTACTGTTTTATTTAATTTTTCCCTCTTTAATAATTGTATAATTCCCTACTTGATTATCTTAAAAACAGCTTTATTTCTAAAAAACAGGAAATTACTTATTTCCCACTTGCGACGGTCTCTCACCCCGTTGCAATTTCCCCGTTTGAGAGGTTAAAAATGTTTTACTTTGTTAAAATGTTTTTTACCAATTCCTTATCTTATTATTACTTAAACTATCTTATTCTATTACAAAATTTTCTTATTATTATTCTCTTGTTTCTTGAGAAGTTTTCACCCTGAAACACTTCAAACACAAGTCAATTAGCAATCTATTAGTCACTTTTGTCCACAATAAATTTTATTTTGTCACTTGACACCTTATTCACCACACTAATGGCTGTCATTTCCTTTATATATTTACCACGTCAATTTCATTTTATACTAGTTATGGCTTTAAAAACAATGACTTGCAATTAAAAACCTAACTAATCTTACAATACTATTTGTTAAACATATTCCATTTATATCTTAACTATTACGTATTATTGGGTCAGCTGTGGAAGTACAGTTTATTGAGTTTAATTTGTTTATTTTCCGATAAACCTTCCGTAGCGGCTGACTATTGCGTGGATTCCACATTCCAAACTACCTGGCAAGGTCAATGAGCTGGCTTGTAAACATTCTAATACAACAATTCTACTTATCATATTAAACGGAACGAACCTTGCTTTTTAAATTCTCTATCTTTGGATTGTACAGTTTATAAAACTGGCTTGTGTCCAGATTATCGAAGTCCACTTGATAACTCTTGATTGCTTCTGATTTTAATGCAAAGTTTCTATTCTCGACCTTGATCGTTAGTACACAAGTTTTCTTGTTCTATATTGTACAGTGGTAGTCTGATCTAACGACCCACTATTTCATGCACACAAATTTCTTGTTTGATTTTGCAAAGGTCTGACCGCGTATTTGTTGTACAAATTATTAAGATTCGCCTGCTATCTCTCTGATTGTTGCTTGATTTAACCCGCTTGTTTGATTTACGCAGTGGAGGTAGCTCGGCAATGTTTGCTCAATATACACAAAGACTTCCTGAATAATACTTTTGTAATGTTGATTTAGTTATTAAAGAGTTTGTTTTAGATTTAAACATTTGTCCCTTTATAAATAAGTAGCTAATCTGAAAGTCTAGATTTAGCCTTATTCAATTACTGCTTATTCTTGTTTTTACATTAAACCAGTTTATTAATCATTCTGACAATTTGATTCCTGCCTAACTTCGCTTATTGCTCGCGTACTGGTTCTATTATTGCAGCAATATTCTAATTTGGCATTTCTGTATTTTCTGGTTCATGATCAGTGTAAAGTTCAGATTCTAGAATCCCTTTACTCGTCATAACGCTTCTTAATGTTTTTAACATCATATACAATTTTACAGAATACATTACAAGATATTTTATAATTATTGACACGGTTGATTTGATTTACGGTAACAAATCAAGTTATTGTTCCTGAGTTTGCTTCTTATCCCGTAAACATTTCTCTTTAAACATTTTTGGAATTTCCGTAGAACATCCTATTGACTTTGTCCTGTTTTAAATAGATTTAGGCTTTTTTGCCCTCTACTATTTTGGTACGTCCGGCTTATTTTGCTGCAGGAAATATTTTTATAAACTCGTTCCCCACCCGTCCACCGGATACTTCAGCGTGGCCGTGTTTACAAACACAAGTGATTGCCCTTAACCTTGAGCCCTTTGTTTACATTTGTTCGACTCGGTGGGTCTTTCATTCAAACATCTGGATACTTTGTTATAAATTATTTCAACCTAGACAATTCTGGTTTATTTAAAAGTACAGCGGTTATTTATTTGTACTGCCTTTCTTAATAGTATTTAGTTTTAAAATATTTTTTACTCATTCAGAAAAACTTTCATTAAACACGTCTGAATAACTGTTTAGCAATTCTGGTAACTTCAACATTTCTTGTTTATTTAATATGCAATGATTATTTGTATTTTCCAATTTAATCGTATTTATTTTTAGATATGTTTTACGCGTTCTGGTTTTCTTTCGGCGTTTTGTGTTACGCCATTGTGCGTAATTCCTGTATTTTATTTTTGTTTTTGATTTATTTTTACTTGGTTTATTTTGATAATTTTTATACTGGTGAGATTTACTTTTAAATTTATTTTTAGCAAACAATTTGGACTTCGTTTTCAAGCAAGATTGGTTAGAATTAAAGTGCTTTGGAATTCTTGTTAAGTCTAACGGATTTGTTTCCCGACAATTAGGTCTTTCCCTAACTTGTTGGAATTTTATTTGTTTCGGCTTGTAGCCATTTTTATTTAATTCGTTGAATCCTCCCTCGTCATTATTTAATTTGTTTGTTGTAGGCTTGGTTAACCCATTTTTTGCTTTGTTTAATCCCGTTAGCTTACTTGATTCCGTTCTTTCACAGTTTAATAATTCACTCTTCCTCGAATTTTCGCACAACTTGTTATTTAAATTTTTGGTAATCTCGTTCTTAACCTTATTCGTTGACAATTGTTTTGATTTTATTTTTTGTTCCCCGCTTGTATCGGTGGAACATTTTACATTTTTAGTTATATTTTTGTTTATTATTTTATTAATTTTATTACATCCTATCTCTTGTTTTATATTATTTTTATCATTATTCGATACAAGAAACTCCTGGTGCAGCAGATATCCATCAATTTCATACGTCATGAACGATCTCTCCATGTTTATCCGGGCTTTTAACGCACACAAAGTATTTGCTCCCAAGATGAGGTCAACCCGTAGATTGTCCACAATCAAGAAAACAAATTCCTTTGTGTGTCCGTTTAATGTTAGAGGTAGCATCGTTTGTAATTTGACTCGTTTGCAGGTTGACCCTAATGCTGTGACTATCGCTACATTAGCTATAGGTAGCTCATAGAATAAATTCCCGTTTTGTTTTAGGGCTATGTATTTTTCTGTTTTAATCACAGACATTTGGGCACCTGTATCAACTTGTGCAATAAACTTATGGTCTTTAATTTCGCACTCTATCACTGGACACTGGTCTATATTCTCCAGTTTTACAACCGAGTCAATTCTTTCCTCTAACAAATCGTCCCTAATAGACATGGAAAAACCGCCTAGCCTGATCTTATTATGATGGTAAACCGGCTTTTCCTTCGGTCTCTCGCTCTGAATTTTTTTAAACTTCTTATTGCTTCGGATCTCTAACCTGGTTAACTTATCTCCCTGATTGTTGCCAGAGATCCTTATATTTAGTTTTTTGGCTTGTGGTCGCTTGGTCCGGGGATAGGCGATTTAGGATGAGGGTTTCTAGGATACTTGGTATCTTGGTATTTTGCGGTATCACCATGGGACCTTGGGTTAGGGTTAGGTTGTTGGTTTGGAGCAACCTGCCTCTGTTGACTTCTTTGAGCGATCCCATTACCATTTCCGTTGTCAGTAACGCTGTCTAGCTGTTGTAGGAAAACTATCGCTTGTTTGATGTTACTTGTGGGGTTCCCCACACTAGCTAGCTGAACATTACTCCCGAAATGTTTCATTAACATGAAAATTAGATGGTTCTCTGGGATTATCGGGTCTAAGTTTTTCGCCCTGTTTACCATCATAATAAAATACTCTGCCATAGAGTATGGTCCATTATTATGGTAGCGCCCCTGATTTATCTGTCTGCGTACCCTATCCTGCTGGCGATAACTCCAGAAATGCTCCGTGAATTCCTGCCTGAATTCAGAATAAGTTTCTGTATTGTTTTTTATGGCTTTCCACCATGCATCCGCTGCCCCTTTCAAATATCGCTCTACAATTCTTAGTTTTGCAGTCTCGTCCATAGTATTGTCTATTTCAGAAAATAGATCTTCTATTTCCCCTAGGAATGTCATTGGATCTTCCTTGTCATTCCCCCAGAACTCAATCCTACGGTACGTAGCCTCCCCGTTCCTGTCTATTACCCTTGGTAAGCAAACTTGTGTTACTATTCCCGCTCCAGCTGTTTGCTTTACCTTTGCAACTTGTTGCTTTACCGATTTAATGTCCTCTTGGATATCCTGTACTTTCTCGTTTAATTTAGCCGTTTTTGTTTCCGTTTTAGTTTTTAATCTCTCAATTTCTGTCTCATGTTCGCTTAACTTCTCATATATATGACTTGTCTTAGTCTCATTTTCTTTTTGATAGTCTTCGAACTTTCCCTGGAAAGCCTCCCATAACCGTTGTCTTTCCATTTTCTCTTCGGCTTTTTCCTTCTCTCTCAGTTGTCTCTCTTCCTCTCTTAATCGTTTCTCTTCCGCCTTCTCTTTCTCTCTCAACTGTTTCTCTTCCTCTCTCCATCGTTTTTCTACCTCCTTCTCTTTCTCTCTCAATTGTTTCTCTTCCTCTCTCCATTGTTTTTCTTTGTCTTCTCTCTCCTTCGCCCTTTGTTCTGCTTCCTCTCTCAACCGTTTCTCTTTTTCATCTCTCTCTTTCTCTCTTTGTCTTGCTTCCGCCTTCTCTTTCTCTCGCTCTTCTTTGTCTTTTTCCTCCTTTGCCTTGAAATAGGCCATCAATTTATCTATCTCGGGTTTTGACATTTTGATTTACTATTTAATATTCAATTATTTATTTATGTACTTATTCCTTTCTTTTCGATTTGGTTTAGGCCAGATGGTTCCTACCCGCTCTTTCGACTAGATCCTTATTCAAATTTATTTATTTATTTATTTTATTGGTACGCTCTTGGATTTGTTCAATTTATATTATTATTTAAAAATTTAATTACATTATTTAAAACATTTTGACTTCATTTATTTAGGCTATCTCGATTGATTTCTATTATTTAACTATTCAATTTTGATATAGGGAACCTGTTCAAAGGCCCTACCGTATGGGCGCCAATTCTGCAACGTCCCCCCACCTCACCTAACCTCTACCGTCCCAACCACCGCAGCTCCACGCGGTCGTCTGCTTGCGTTGTTTAAATCCTTTCTTGCAGAATACTAAAATTTAATTGTTTACAAGAAAACATATTTATAAACAACCAAACCTCTGCCTATCACCCTGCTGGTAAAACCGTGCTAAACTCCCAGAGTTAAGTGTATGTTTCCTGCTCGTAGGGCCAAACCCACAACAAGCCTATTCCCGCTGACTACTATTTAAAATACATATAAACCCTCCTAAATAAGTTTATCAACTGTGTATGGTCTCAGTATAGTCACACATGTCAAATTAATAGTCAGCTGGAAAGAAACACATTTAGAATAATACACATAAAAAACACAGAGTCTTACCACCTGATGATGATCTGCAGAAACAGCAAGGGAACGTGCAAAATATGATTGTGTCTAAAAATACCTATTTTAAAAGGCTCCTGTGTCTTCTTAAACACAATCTGCCAGTAGATAAATCTCTGGACTTTTATTACAAAAAACCAACTAATCTTTAGACTAGCTCATGAAATTAGTAGAGCGAAACTCTTTAAAACATTAGGCTTTATCTATTGCCATTTAATGAAACTTAATTAAATTTGTTTACTGATTTGATAATCATTTTTATATTAGTTGGAAAAAGCTAAACAGTTTTTATTGGTTATTTGACACAGGATGGAATGCAAATAATCTTGATTTTTATGACATATTTAACTCTATTTATTGAAATAAAAAAGAAATTTATCCTTCAAAATATTACACAATTATATTAGCAAAACAATTCACTGAGTTACTTCTTGTTTCTTAAGCTTTAAAAAATTATACTTTGCATATAGTTTGATAACATAGACATAACATAAAATTATTTTCAAAATTACACATAATAATATTTTATCTCCTATATGGAATTGGTAAATTCATATTTTGTAACCTTTAACTTTTAAATTTATAATATTTGAAAATTTCTCATTTTCTTTAAATAAACGGCTTATGGCCAAAAACCTTTTGTAATTTTAATATTCATTATTTTAAATATTCTGAGCACATAAATCCATTTACTTAGCATACAATTTATTAAAAATTTATAAAGAGTGAAGTCATTGTTTTAAGCTTGCAAATTTGTTTGAATTTAATCAAATTAACTAACTAAATTTGACGTGACTGATTTCGAATAAAGAAAATGACTTGCCAAAGATGTTCTTGCCGGTCCTTGGGGTCCCTCGTCTGGATTCCCTGGTCCTTGGACACCGGAAGTCGCCATCCCTGGTTCGTCGGTGGTGGTTTCCCTCTATTCGAGCGTCCTGGAGGCTGAGTCTGGAGCCTTCATCCTTGGTGGTCCTGGATGTCGAAAGCGCTGAGGTTATTGTCCATCTGGCCTGCTGACGGTCTCTACTCGCGGTCCAGCATAGCGTCCCGCGGCACCTCGTGTTAGAAAATTTTTACAGACTGTCTCTAAAGGCTTAGAGACCAAGTATATATAGCGGTGAATTTAACCTACCGCACCCCGCCTGCAAGTTTGCTATCGCTCGATTTATTCCTTGTACAGGCAAGTCGGGCAACGAATCTGTTTTAGCTTGCATAGTTTGATAATTAATTTTAGAACACTGAAAAATGTCTATTTTATTTAAACGGCTGTAACTTTTTTGTTTCTTAAGTTTTTTGAATTCTGTTTTCTTTAATGTTCATTCTAGGTTATTGTGGTTCTTTTGAAATGTCGATGAAAGTTCTACGTGGTTTGGTTCGAAAAATAGCTTTTTTAGGCACTTAGAATTTTTTCGCTTCACTCTCGATGTTCAAATTTAGTTAGTTATTACAAGTTTATTTTATAACATTCTTTAATGTGGCTTAACTATTCTATTTACTGTTTTATTTAATTTTTCCCTCTTTAATAATTGTATAATTCCCTACTTGATTATCTTAAAAACAGCTTTATTTCTAAAAAACAGGAAATTACTTATTTCCCACTTGCGACGGTCTCTCACCCCGTTGCAACACACACACACACACACACACACACACACACACACACAACACACACACAACACACACACACACACACACACACACACACACACACACACACACACACACACACACACACATATATATATTCTTTGTATATCTTGTTCAAATTTTTCAAACGTCAATAAAATACCTCTTAATCGTTTACTCAACTTCAAACCCATTTTTTCAACTTTGTAGAGGAAGACACTTCATGGTAATACAGTTATTTCAGATATTAATTAAATTTAATAATGAATTAATTTTAGTTTTATTTGGAAGAAAAACTTTTCACAAAAGGGTCAAGGTATGCAATATAATTATTTCGACTTATATACCTTAAAATAAGTTATAACCTAGATTTCATAAAACAGCTGATTATATTTGTATAGTTTATGTGGTGGTACAGCTGTCTTAAAGCATAGGTTATGTTCCTTTATTTATAAGTTTTATAATTATTGAATAAAATATTACTTAAATAAAATTTTTCTTTGTTAACCGGAGTAGGATTTGACTTTAAAAGATTTTTGTTTATATCACTTTTTTATTTTCCAGTTTTTGTAGCCTTGATGTATTTACATTAGAATGATTAATTTTGTGTTCTATATTATACCATTTTATTTATAATATTTTGCTATAAACACAATAAATATCCACAACTCACAATTATAAAACTTTAATCTTATACGCGTTTCAATGATTTATGTCATCATCATCAGTAATGCTACTACAAACATACAGCTTTAACTGTTAAAACTATATCTTTGTTGTAGCGTCACTGATGATGATAGGATACCTAATTAAAACGTGTATGAAATTAAAGTTTTATAATTGTGAGTTGTGGATATTTATTGTGTTCATATTCTTAACTTACAAGTCAGCTCGAATATTGTTTGCTGTTTTTGAATTGTTGAAATTGTATATGAGGGTGTTATGTTATACATCACCTGAATGTGTTTAATCTGGCTCTCCCGAAGAGAATACCCTGATGGTATCGAAATGTTGTATATTGTATTAAATACTATTTAACGTTCAAATTTGTCAATAATTTGTCTTTGAACAAATTTATTTATTTTTATAAATCTAGTAACCTCATTTACAACATTCTTCGTATGTGTTTATTTCTCGCAATTGGTCTCTATTAGCCAATAGTTTCACGTCTTCAGGTCTCTTTATCGAGCTTTATGTATTGTAAAAACGTTTTCGCCATTACAAACCTCTCTTCGTACGCCCATTGTGTTACGCTGCCATAGTAAGAGACCTCCTCCGGAGAATTCAACGCCCTTTAGGCACCTGTGTAGCGAGCCTATTACTTTCGTCCTTGATCATAAACCTTAACAAAACGCTGACGGAGTGACAGGGTCAGAGGCCACGCGATCTAGGTTGCATTGCTGTCACAGCGTGTCCTATTGTACAAACACACAGCTGTTCTGTCGTGTGAATGGTTCGGAATTAGTTCAGATCCGTAACCGTCAGTTCGAAGACAAAAGAACTGTCACGAAGATTCCGAAAGTATCTAACAAATACGGCTGCTTAGGTTAACTGATAGCAGGTGTTTTCGTTTTCACTTAGAAGTTACTTCAAGGTTATGTCTGAGTGATTTTTAAATACAATTTAGTTTGCCATCTGTAAATTTCAAAGAACTTATCCAGTCATTGAAGTTACTCACGTGTCCCAGTGATAGCAAAACTGTAGGAATGTATATTATGACTACAGATTTTCCATAAGGTGAACGAATTACCAGAAGATTTCCGAAGTTCAAACTTAATGCTAACAGCTGTTTCGCCTATACTTTGAGGTTATTTGGAGGTTATGTTTAAATCATTTTCTAACGAAATTTCCAGATATATCGTGTATGCGATAGAACTGAGCGATAATGTCTTTTGTTATGCAACACCTTTTGTAAATCGCAGATAAAGTTACTCTTTGTATTAAAGATTGGTAGTAAGTTTTATAGTATTTTTACTTATGCTAATCTCCAACTTAAAATGATTTAGTGTAAAAATAGCTAGTAGCTTTAAACCTTGGTTAAAGGTTATCATAATTGGTAAACCTTCAATAATTGGAATTAAATTTAAACACTTTAAATAATTGTAAGGTAATACAAAATAAGCCAAGGTTATATTCGTGTGACATTAAATATATCCATGCTAAAATTATGTTTGTTTTTTTTTTTTAATTAAATGGGTGTCTGATAACAATTTTATATTTTGTCTTAAAAGAGGCACCGTTAGACTGTTTATTAATTTTCAAGTCTAGAAATATTGTGACGTTTAAAGTTAACAGATATTTTGTTAATATATGTTATGTGTAAAACGTATACGAACGTCAATCGTTTGTGATTTAAAGGAGGAGTTAATCATTGTTGCGTTTTAAATTAAATTTTAAATTTATACATATGGCCCTGTTAACGAACGAATGGGCGAAATCAGTGAACTTTCTGTACTGATCCGTTTTGGCAGGAAACTGGGTTTGCATCGGTTTTATTCTCTCTCTCTCTCTCTCTCTCTCTCTCTCTCTCTCTCTCTCTCTCTCTCTCTCTCTCTCTCTCTCTCTCTCTCTCTCTTTCCACCTATCTATCTATCTATCTATCTCTCCCTTCTCTTTCTTATCACTAACGCTGAAGATCTAAGAGAAGATACATCTAATTAGGATTCACAAGGTAGAATCTATAAATAAAATAAATCAAAATCAAATTCGAAAATACTCCTGTCATCTCTCATTAAATATTCCGACTTAATTTTAGTGTTTTCTTTTGTATAATTTGTACTGTCATTGGTCCCTGCTTAAATAAACAGTGGTTTTTCAGCAGAGGAATCTGTGTAAATAAACTAAAGAATACAAGAAATGTTAGAACTGAAGACGGGTTGACCAATGTACACTTGGCTGTTAATGTGGAACAGTACGTGTGCATCCTCGGGATAACTACGTCACAACAGCTGTAGTCGTGATTCTATTAAATGTGAAAGTATAGACACTTCCTTTTATTTTATTTACTGAGTGCTTCCACGGGTAATAATAGCTCTTCTCTCCTACCAAGTCGTCCATTAGGTGGACAGGGACGTTTCCTGTGTTTAGACTCACCCCTTTTAGAGTTGCAGAAGGTGATTACCCGGTAACTCCAAGTCACTAATATGGAAAGGGATGTTATTTCTAAAGTTGGATAAAGACTTGATTTTGTATATTAAAGTACCAGCGAATATAACTTCGAAGATTATAAATATGTTGTGATTATAGTAAGTATTAAGGTAGAAGTTTAAAATATCCTAAAAAAGGCATACGTTGATTTATGGCGGCGATTTGGGCAGAGGCGAGTAAATGGAGTAAGGCTATTTTTTTTCGACGTCACATAGAATTGTCTGTAACAGTGTCAACCCATCGAAAGGAGGACATAGGGTAGCAGATGAAATTAAGTAGGCATAAGGGGGGACATAACTATCCCCTTTAGGGAAGTAATATGATCATCAAGTGTGGGGTCGTTTACTTGAAGTAGACCAGTTCTCAACTTCAATGTTACGTAGCACTGGGAGGTAGAGGGAAATCATAATTCTTGCGGACAAAGCCACTTCTCTGAACAAATATTTCTTTCTACAAGGGAATACAAAAGAGTATAATTTTTCAACCCCTAGTATTAGTTCACACTCTCCCTATTCTATATATTTATATATCTTTGTTAAATTTTCAATCATCAATAAAATACTTTTTTTCATCCACTCAAATTCAAATTCATTTTTTAAACTTGTAGTGGATGACACTTGATGTTAATGAAGTTTTTCACATATTAAATCACTAATTAAATTTAAATAATTATATTTGCATTCTATTTTGCCACTTAATATTGTAATTCGGTATTAATTCTGTAAAAATATGTATATACATATTTTTATTACTTGTAATTATTTGATAAAACTTAACTAAAATGACATTTTTCTTTGTGGTCCTAAGCTGATATTAATTTCATTTTTTTTTTATTACTTGTTTTCGACCATAATAACTCTATAGTCTTACATTTCTGATACAAAGGGCTTGAAACCTTGACTCTGTATTGTAGACTATAAATGTAAAGGGAAGAGTCGGAAAGTAGATAGACTATGTTGATAGCAAATTAATTTACTTTGGAGTAAAATCTCGGCAAATTTTATCACTCAGAACTTTTCCGATTTTACCTAACCTAACCGATTCTTTTCCTCGCCCATTCCCAGTCATTCAGTTCTCCCCTGAATCTCGGTTTCGGAAACTAGCATGAACGGTTAACGCTAAACACGCAAGCAGGTCTTGTCTAAGGAAAAAGTTCTTGAATTTTGTAGTCCATTACGTTCGGCGAATCTTATTAATCACTTAAACAATAGTTTATGACTATCCGAACTTTCCGAACTATGAAAAGTTCGGATAGTCATAAACTATTGTTTAAGTGGTTAACAAAAGTTCTGTCGTTTAAAAGTTCAAGCTGTGTTACCCGGGATAAGTGAAAGGCATTGGAAACATTGTACTTGCCGATTATATATTTCTAGGACCTGTAGGAGTAGAGAAACTATTACAGCAGATTTATTGGCCGTATAACGTATTATTACGTTCGATATAAATAATAAAATGCTACATTTTAAATGTAGGACAAGCGTTACACATAGCCGGAACGTTGCTTTCTTAGGTTAAATGCTGTTAAATAATCAGGTGAACATTGAACCGATTTCTAAGAAAATGTACGTCCACGATAAATCGTAAATAAACAATTATTAAATTAAAAGAGAAAATAGGGATTTTAAAGCGTAGAGTAAAAAAAAAACATAAGTTATAGTATCGGTTGTCAGTGACACATCTCCCGAAAAGCCTGTCCTAGTTTGGGCTCTCTCTCTTTCTCTCCCTCGCTCTCACTCTCTCTCGTTCTCTCATTCTCGCGCTCTTACTTTCTCTCTCTCTTTTCCTCTGGCTCTTTCTTCCCCTCTCTTTCGTTCTCTCTTTCGCGCTCTTACTCTCTATCTCTTCCTCTTGCTCTTTCTTTGGCTCTCTCGTTCTATCATTCTCGTGCTCTTACTCTCTCTTTTCCTCTCGTTCTTTCTTTCACTCTCTCTCGTTCTCTCATTCTCACGCTCTTACTCTCTCTCTCTTCCTCTCGCTCTTTCTTTCCCTCTCTTTCGTTCTCTCTTTCGCGCTCTTACTCTCTATCTTTTCCTCTTGCCCTTTCTTTCGCTCTCTCGTTCTATCATTCTCGTGCTCTTACTCTCTCTTTTCCTCTCGTTCTTTCTTCTCTTGTTTTCTCATTCTCGCGCTCTTACTCTCTCTCTCTTTCTCTCGCTCTCTTAAGTTCTCTCATTCTCGCGCTCTTACTCTCTCTCTTTCTCTTGCTCTCTTAAGTTCTCTCATTCTCGCGCTCTTACCCTCTCTCTCTTCCTCTCGCTCTTTCTTTCGCTATCTCTCGTTCTCTCGATCTCGCGCTCTTACTCTCTCTCTTCCTCTCACTCTTTCTTTCGGTCTCTCTCGTTCTATTATTCTCGCGTTCTTACTCTCTCTCATTCTCAAGCACTCTCTCTCTTTTTCTCTCTCTCAATAAAACCCAAAAAACGTCTTCGGAGTGACTTTACTTTGAATGTTTTTACTAGGGGAACGTAAGAACTCTACTGTACTCTTTTATTTTCTATTACTTAACATAACATCATGGGAGGGACAAGTTTGCACAACCAAAATCGTGATCAATCATCGACAGATTGAAATGTAAAGCTGGGTAAATCGATTGTAAGAAGTGGGACGTGAGGTATTCGCCACGCCTCTATGCAATACTCGCCACATCTGGCGGTAGTGCGTAGCTACAAACCTCCTCATCCAAACGTTTACACGCAGTTTCAGTCGTAAGTTTAGTTTTGCACTCACGGTTTTTATAAACCATATTTTTCAACAATAACTTTTTCAAATTTGGCTAATAAATTTGAATATAAAATTGAAAAAGGATTCATATTTAAGTTGTATGTCTTCTACTTATTTTAAAATTAATTTTCCAGAGGCACTAAAAGACAGGCGTTACGGGCTCTCCAACATTAGAGCTCTAAATACAGGGTGACCCATAAAAACGGGAATTTTTGTAACGCGTCGTGGCAGCCGTGAGCAGGTGTCAGCACTGCGGGACAGCGACAGTGTACAAGTAAACAAGCCGCCATTACAGTAGCCATGGACCAGTGGAACGGTTCATGCGTTAGCTATAAAAATGTTTTATAAAAACGGTGATAGTTTGAAAGCTGCCCAGATTGAGCTCCGACGTTTTTACAACTTAGGATGGCATGATTCCGTTCCGTCAAAACATGCCATTAGAAGTTGGATTAATAATTTTGAAGAGAGTGGATCAGCTTTAAAGAAGAAACCAACGGGACGGCCAAGAAGTGCTCGTACTGCACAGAACATTGATGTTGTACGCCGATCTGTATTGAAGAGTCCACGCCGTTCGATTCGTAAGCAAGCAGCTGCGGTTGAAATGTCCCGTGAGAGTGTTCGCAGAATTCTTCATTTAGAATTAAAATTTCACCCCTACAAGCTGCAGATAGTGCAAGAGTTGAAGGAAAATTATTACCAGTCGCGATTGCAATTCTGCCAACAAATGTTAACACACATAAACAATGACGATGAATTTCTAAGCAAGTTGTGGATGTCAGATGAGGCCCACTTTCATCTCACAGGTTATGTTAACAAGCAGAACTACAGATACTGGGCAGACACAAATCCTAATGAACTTCATGAGCGCCCTTTACACGCTAATAAGGTTACAGTATGGTGTGCTGTTTCATTACATGGGATCATCGGACCTTATTTTTTTGAGGATGAACGGGGGATTGCAGTGACTGTCAATGCTGATCGTTACGTGGAAATGTTACGTTTCGTTACACCTGAATTGAACAATTTTTCAGACGTTCAAGAATCCTGGTTTCAACAGGATGGTGCGACATCATACACTGCACAGCGATCAATGGAGGCTGTGCGAGTATTGTTTGGTAACCGTGTCATCTCAAGATTCGGTAACGTTTTCTGGCCCCCTAGATCGCCAGATTTGACCGTGTGCGATTTCTTTTTGTGGGGCTATCTCAAAACTAAAGTGTTCACAACTCTACCAAGAACTGTAAATGAGTTAAAACAGAGAATTCGGGATAAAATTCACAGTATTCCAGTTGAGATGTTGCAGCGGTCAATGAGGAATCTCCACCGCAGATTTCAAGATTACATTCGTAGAGGAGGACGCCACCAAAAGAATGTTGTTTTTAAAAAATCAAAAATTCCATCAGTGTTTCATAAATGGCAAGTTTTGATATTTCATGTAATATAAATAAAACCATTTTCTTCCATCACTCTTATATTTTTAGAATTTTTTTTTAAAATTCCCCTTTTTTCTGTGTCACCCTGTACCAAAAAACGCTTATATGTGTGTTGGATAACAGGAAAACATGCCAGGGAAACTTAAACAGGAATATACAGGGAGAGTGGGGATTGGAGATAAACTTAGTAGTTGCGCATTGGGAAGTGCGAGAAGAGGTTAGCGATACAATACAGGGATAAGAGGAGTGTAATAGTCAGGAATAAAAATTAATAGTAATCGTAAGTAACAGAAAAATGGAAAAGAAGATGAGAGAAGAGGGAAAAAAATGCAAAATAATTAAGAAACCTAATCTGGGGTAAAACGGTTTCTCCAATTACAGAAATATTTAAAAAAATATGGAATACTGATTCATGGAGCTGGAGTATGACAGTTATATGGATCTCGTAAGGGGCTGGAATCTACCGAAATGGATTGATAGAACGTCAGTCCTGTACAGAATAAGGGATGATAATAACGGTATTATTGCAGAAACAGCTACAATATTGAAGATATAGATCGTTATCGTAGAACATGTGCAAGAAAAGCAGCTAATGTGAAATGTCTGTGGCACAAGATATAAAACAAATAAAGAATTATACACCTTTATGAAATAGGTAACATTACCTAAAACATCATGCGCAACATATCCAAGGAATGTCAGGAGGCATCTTTACACCGGGCGATTGGAACGATAAACGATATGGCGACTGGAAGCCGGAGGGTCGATGGCCACAAGTACTTTATCCTGTCTCGAACGAATTGCGCCTTTTATCTCGATGTTGCATCGGAAAGCCATATGTATCTGTTACTTCCTATCGACAACTTTCTTTAATTATAACTTTACCTCGTTCCAGATAGTATAATTGTTTACCTTAATTTCTTTAACATCAATTGTTCACTGTACGTTGTCGCTCATAAATTACTAGCTTATTGAACTCAGTGTATTACATTCTGAGTCATGTTTATTTGGTTACTCAGGCTCACTGTGTTTTTCAAATTATTCTTAAATATTCTGCGAAATAAACACATACAATATCCGTTTCATAAAATCGTTTTTAATAAGCTCTTTAGCGGTATTCTATAGACAAATATATAAGAACAAATTATCGACTTCCATTTTCAGATATTTCGTTATAACAAGAAATGTGGGCAAACAAAACGAAATTGGCACGAACTCATGTCGGAGATTTATTAGCAACAATTATTTCAATGTTTGACAGTTGGTGACAAGTGTTGAACGCTCACGACCTGACGGTGGACATTGATTAGTCGCGTGACAACCGTAGTCTCTCAGATCACGATGCTAGAAGCCGCTATCCAGGAGTACCTTTCTATCGCATTAATGTCTCCCTCTCCGGTGTTTGACGTAACCTACTTCTGTAATGAAGCGAAGTTTTTAATAACGTGGGAATTTCAGTGTTATTTCATTGTGCACTTGCCTTGCATAACACTGCAACATAAGAAAGCAGGCTTGATGAAAGGAATTGGCTGAGATTTCTTGGATAGAAATTGTCTTCAGAGTCACTGAAGTTAAATATAATATTTCCGTTAGAGTCAATTATTAATGAGTGACATTATAAATCTAGGGCTATAGAATCATTTGTACTCACACATTATTTGTTACTTTTATGGATAAAAATATTACACTAAAATAATACGCGTTATAATTTTGAGTTTTTTTAACGAATAAATAGTAGTTGAAAAAAATTTAATACAAAATGTTTAATCTTTTGTTTATTATAGTTCTACTAAAACACTTAGAAAAACGCTAAAAATTCCTAGTGGTAGACCATATCAGGAGTATTGTGTTTTATGTATCTGAACAATTAAAAATCGAAGTTTGGAGTTTTATATTATCCATGGAGGTAGATAGCACATTGATCGTTCAAACATAGTAGGAAGTTGCAACCCAAGGTC